>JAAONU010000012.1:35900760-36443417 GCA_012932295.1 Cyclina sinensis
CTCAGGTGGGACCAATAGTGACCCTAGGGACATAATTTGAAGAAACTTGGTAGAGGTCCACTAGACAATGTTTCATGCCAAATTTTAAAACTCTAGGCCTTGTGGTTTCAGACAAGAAGATTTTAAAAGATTTTCTTCTATACTGCTCTGTATAACTTAAGATCCCTACGTCAGGGCCAATAGTGATCCCTGGGACATTATTTGAATGCTACAAACCAAATTTCAGACCTCTGGGCTAAACAGTTTTAGACAAGAGGATTTTTAAAGTTTTTCATTCTTGTTGACATAGCAACCAGAGTTCTTCATGAAATTGAATTCTTTGAAAACATTTGGTAAAGGTACATTGAAGGAACATTCATACAAAATTTTATCATCTTTCACCCAGTGGTTTAGGAGATTTTGTTTCAAGTAAAAAGTTGATGGTGCACGACAGACACAGGGTGTTCACAAAAGCTCATCTTTAGCACATAGTATGCTAAAAGGAAGATAATTTTGAAAAGAGATCAAAATTATGTACAGTCAATGATTTTATTTTTAAAAATCTGACCAAGGAAAAGATGCTTTCCTACACCAACACATGCAATCATGCAAAATTTGTTCATTATAAAATATTTCCTACAGAAAGAAATTTTATATAAAATGTGACAGCTAACTTAACTCTTCAACTAAGGAAGTTTAACTTTAACTTAAGGTATTAAATTCCTAATACCCTACCAGTATTCAATTCCATTAATTTCTGTAGGATTGGAACATTTTCACTGTAGGACATGGGTTCAAATCACACTGAAGCCAATTTTTTTTCTAGTTTTTGGCAGTTTTAAATTGTTTTGGTTTTACAGCAGTAAGTTTTATAGAATTTAAAATTTATTTCTTTCGTTCAAATATTTTCCAATTGTAATGAATTTTTCAACATGGTAAATTGATGAAAATTTGGTATCTGTAATTTCTCCAAAACAAGATGGTAAAAATATTTGCTATTTTGCCTATTTGTTCAGAATAGTACAAGAATATAAATATTTGTACTGTAGCTAATCTGAAGCCCCGAAGATTTATGTTGAAGTTTACTTTGATAACATCCCCTCATATTGAAGTGGGTGGGGTAAATTCATGACATGTTTATAATCATATTTTTTCAAAATATTTTTTGCCTTTTGTCAGCAGTCAGTAGGTCTTCATAATGTGAATAATTACATAGCAAGTAACAGTTGCTTTTACAGTCAGTCTTAGAAAAAAACATTGTTTCTCTATACCTTATAAACCAATTAAGTCGGGTGAGGATTGAGGTGAATATAAATCATTTCTTGAAACTCCCATGGTAAAAGTGTCTTATATGGTCTATATTTTGTCCTAGAGTAGTATATTATTTAAAAAAGCTCAATTCAATGAATGCTGACAAAAGTTTATTAGTATTCTACTTCCTTAATAAAGAAAATGAAAAGACATTTAACCAGGAATTTGCTAATTAATACATAATACAACAGACAAAGACAACACACTACAAACTGCAACACATGATTATGTTAGTACAACATCCATGTAGAAACCAGGCTCTTCAACACAAGCTCAATCACCACTTATATCACACAAAATATTTGAATATACACTGTGACATGCACAAATATGCATGCCTTATCAAAAAGCATTATGGTAAAAATTTAGGTACCCAAACATGTCTTCTCTTTTTATAAAATTTATTACATAAACTGAACTGAACTGGCATGAGGATGTCCCTACATTTTTGTTTTTCTGAGGTATTTACATATAAGATTCTCATGCAATGTAAAATATATACATTTCAAACTAATGCACATAGATGCAAATGTCATGGACACTAGGGCATTAAGGCAATAAAGTCATCTCTTCTATTTTGGTCAGGTTAAAAACTGTAACAGAAATGTGTCAAGATATACTACTATGTTCCCAACATAAAGAAATCATCACTGATTTCATTAACTCTTTCAGTTTTTCCCCATTCAATTTCAGCTTTCATATTCAAACATCATAAACACATAAAAAAAATAATTTATTTACTTGAATATAAGGAAATTAAATTTATAAGTTTAATTTATTTATTTAACATTGACGGAGAAGCAAGTTCTTGCACTTATATTAATCTCTCTCAATGACTGGTTCCTGGGTTGAAACCGGTACTTGCACTGAATATGAAGAATGCGAAAAGTTACAGTAGAATCTTATTCCTGGTGGTATTCAAACTAGCAACCTCTAGATCAGAAGTCCAGCCCTCAACCCCTCAAACACTGCTCCTCCTCAAATCTATTACCTTCTGCAATACATTTAGCCATCTCACTGTTACAGACAGGCACCATATTTCAAAGATCTTACCTTGAAAGACACCTAGCAACACCCGGGAAAATATGATGATTTTCAATGTAAAAAGTTTATCATCTGAAATGTAGGCAAGCTGTGGTGTCCAGAAAGTCACCAGGGACCAACAGCAAGCAGCTATAGGCAAAACAACATCCCCACCAATACGGTCACTCAAATAGCCACCTAGAAACTGGGTCATTGTGTAGCCCCAGAAAAATGCAGACAAGACAGAACCCTGTAAGTATAAAATAACATCAATACTAAACAAATTTATCTAATACAAAAATGCTTCATAGAAATGTTATCAGAATATCTTTATGCTTTAAAGTCAATGTAGAAATTTTCCTTTTAAATCTTTATGTCAATTACATCAAAGATAATTACTATGTATTACCAACCTAAATATTTGTTACATTTCTACCATTTTTTGAAGGGGCTGTTGTGTAATAATGTTATAATATAGAAAAATTTTCACTTTGTTTACCAATAAAAGGTGTTAGACAAAGAGAAGCCTCATACCGACTGTGTTTTGTCCCATCCTAATTCTTTGGCAATTGATACAGTACATAATGGCATCACAGTTCTACATGCGTAAAGTGTAGCACAACCACAAAATAACCCTATCATCCATTGCTTCTTCTCTGTTCTGAAATACAATCACCTCTAGCTTGAAATTTATTGCAATTTTATATAGTAAAAGGGTTAAGGTATAATTTAATGATTCAACATCCTTGCCTGTCATCTTGCTTCTTTCATATTTATCTAGAACTCTAAAGACACTGAATCCAACTAAGATTGTTAAAAGTAACTCAGACTTCCAGACAGAAATGAAACCAGAACCACACAGAGTACAATATTTACCAATTTCAATGCTCATTTAAAGAAACTAGAGATTGTTTTTTTGAGAAAAACAATGTCTCCCCTACATGTCATTTACCATGAAGAATACTAGTTAAAACAGTATTTAAATTTGGACAAATCAAGGGCCGCAATTCTGCTAAAAATCATCCAACCAGTATAAGCCAATAATATGCATAACTACAGCTGCTAATAATCCTTGCTTTGAAGTTGAGTAAAAGTAAAAATCATATTAACAGTTATGAAGATATGCCCAACTGTATTCAAATCAAGGGCTGCAACTTAACTAAAATCGTCTGCCTGGAACAAGACAAAAATACATAACAGCACTCCCTTATAATTATTCCTGTGAAGTTTCTTCAAAATATGAGCAGCGATTATGGAGATATACTCAAATTTATTCAAATTTGGACAAATCAAAGGCCATTACTCCACTTAAAAGTTGCCAACAGGAACACACCAATAATACTCATAACTACACTTGATAACAATCATTCCTGTGAAGCAACCTGATTAAAAATGGCTCCTACATAACACTCCGCTATTAGGATCTGATAGTCACCGAAAGAAGGTCTCCTCCTCATCACCTTTCAATCAGCCGATCAGTGCCTAGCTTTCAAGTACTTGCAGGTGAACCAGTTTCTAGTTTTAAACACTTGAAAACCAAAATTGCACATGTGAAAATTTATTTTTAACTGGGATCCCAAATAACTGCTGTTTTCTGCCAGAAACACATTACAGTTGCACTCTATACAAAGTTAATTGTAAAATATTGAGATAATTGCATGTGTGGAAATTTCCAGTAGCCTTTGACATTTGATAGATACTGCATGTCAAATTGTGAAAACAGGTCCCATCCTTTGTAGGTCTTGTTTTTAAGGTACCCAAATGGCTTGGAGGAATTGAAAAAAGCCATACAGTTATATAGCAGAAATAGGCCTCACTCCCAGTCTGTAGTCCATGTTTTTAAGGGACCCAAGAGTTTTTGATAAAGGCCACTTAGGCCATTATTTTTATATTTTTCGGTTTACAGACCCGCCGACCCTGTATTTTGGAAAATGAAAAAAAAAAAATAATTTTTTTTCAGGAGAAAAAAAAATTCTGAACGCCGATTTTACGGAAAATGTACCATTTTCCTTGGTTTCTTCACAGTTAAGACTGAATACATTATTAAAATATTCATATATACAGTATTCAGGAATAAATAGAAATAAGAAGACTTTCCAATGTTTTTTTTGTTTTTGTTTTTTTTCAAGATTTTTTTTTTTTTTCCCTCCTCCTACCCTACCTTTTTTTGAAAAAAATCAGTAAACCAAAATATATGGCCTTAAGGGACATTTTTGTGAAATTATTTTGAAATTGGGTTGCTGGTGTCTGAAGAGATGATTTTCAAAGTTTTCCATATAGTCATAGAGCAAAAAGAGGCCCAACCTTCCACAGACACTAGGGGTATAGAAATTGTACTTTTATCTATACATACACAGGTGTGTACTCAATTGTAATACACATAATTCAATAAGTGACTTTAAAAGAAACCGGAAATAAGCACAAGCATATGGTCAGAATTATATTAGCCTTTATTTTCTGGTTCTCATTTTGTCATACATGTATGTAGCACCCCACTCTGCAGCAGTTACTTCCCTGGATGAAAGGGAGATTTTTGTGTAGGACATATTAAGAATTTTGGTCAACTCACAACAAACCAAGCTCCCCCACTAAGGTAAAACTCGTCCCATTTCTGGTCAACTTGCCCAAAAAAGACCATGGACTGTTCAAAGTGGAAGCTTGAGTTGTGTAAACCACATATAATATGTGTAAAACACAAATAATATTGAAAGCACTGTTTTCCTTTTCGAAAGTTTAAACTATGATTTCAATTATTTGAACAACTTTGAAAGCTATCAAAATGGACAAAATGACATAAAAAACATCTCGCTCATCAGCCGCATGTTCACTCTATTTTAATTAAAACTTGTTTCATTCCTTGATACAGTTTCAAAGAATACTTGACAATAAATAAGCATTATTAAGCATCTCTTTAATTATCAAACTGTCTTTTGTTTTTCGCGGTGTCCTGTGGTGGAGAAATGAGGTTATATAACATGGGGGTGATAAGTCATGGTTAATTGTCATTGTCGGTCTTGCTTGATCAGTCACAGTAAAGCACTGTAATATATGAAATTTGCTCTTGAGAAAATGTCTAAAGGCTGTAAAACATGGACTTATTTAAGCAATAGTACCCAAAACAGAACTTGACCTAGATATTCTTATGATAAATCTGTATTATAAATTTCCTTTCGATATGTGCAATCTCTGCAAAAAAAATGAACGGAAACAGCAAATAACTAGATTTTTTTGTTAAAAAAGCACGTCTCCCCCCTGCACCCTATGGAAGGAAGGCCAAGGAAGAGATATCACCTTTATGATACAGAAGCCTCTGTCATTTATTATGGTACAAAGAACATTGTATATATACATTAACATATGTATGGTATGATAGTTTCACACCTTACTCTAGGCACGGTTGACCTCACCTGACATCACAGTGGAACTGTTTGTATCAACGGCAGTGTGGAAGACAGCATATGTTACATCGTGGTAGCTGTAATGTATTGGAGTAACACCAGCTTCAATGCAGTCCATGTTTTTAACATATATATGGTCGAGCAGTGTCCTTCCAGCAGTGACCTTGACCTTTGACCTACTAATCCCAGAATCAATAGGGTTCTTCTACTCAATAAGGGCAATCACCCTATGAAATTTGAAGGCTCTGGGTGAAATAGAACTCCAGTTATTGTGCAGAAACGGTTTACATTCTTTGGGCCCCTGTGACCTTGACCTTTGACCTACTGACCCCAAAATCAATAGAGTTCTTCCACTCAAATAGGGCAATCACTCTATGAAGTTTGAAGGCTCTGGGTCAAACAGTAGTCCAGTTATTGAGCAGAAACGAAGTCTGACAGATGGACAGGACAAAAACAATATGTCTCCCCCAGAGGGGGGTAGACATAATTGAAATTTTTCTAAGTCCAAGCGGCATAACTCTGTCAAAAATTGCTCGATCAAACCCAAAACTGAACTTGACCTAAATATTCTTATGATAAATCTGTATACCAAATTTTATTTCAGTATGTGCAATCTCTGCGAAAAAAAATGAACGGAAACTGTTGGTGGACATACAGACAGACCGACCGACCCACCCACAGCAGCAAAGCAATATGCCCTCCCTTTTTCAAAGGGGTGCATAAAAAATAAATACACTGTTTGACATGTACATCACCCTAAGAACAACAAGGTGCTTTCTCCTCGTTTTATGACCTCAGTTTTTATATTTAATATTGTAAAGGTTATAGAACAAAACACATTTTTACAGGCCATTTCACAGAGTGTATCCTAATTGCAACTGCCAGACACTGTCAGTGTTCTGTTTATAGTATCTTTATCATGTCTTTCAGTGATAAGAACAAGTCAAGTACTTGTAAATCAAAGAAATAGCTTATAGTTCCATGCAAAATTGGACGTTAACTGGATATTTTAATAAGCGAAGTGAGTGGAACAGATTGCCTGAAGCAACTGTTTTTCAAGGTAAATAACTACAGACATCATGTGTGCAAATTTTACAAAAGTGCTTCCATGACACCGACAAAAGGAATGGGTCAATTTCTTTTGTAAATTGATAAACGAAAAATGTAATTATTTGAGTGAATACCATGGAAATGTGAAATAATACAAATTTCTGGGTATTTTATGGTATAATTTTACATGCCTCTCTGTGCACAGTATCTGGATGTTTCTACAAAAAGAATGAATATCTATTTCGAGGGTTTTTTACGTCACGAAACCAGTGCAAGAGCCGAATGTAGCAGAAACGGTAGCAAGACACTTCACCCTCAAAATTTTGCAGACACTTCACTCCTCAAGACACTTCACTCCCCAAAATTGGTAAGAAAATTCACCCCCCAAAATTTATTTTTCGAATTATATGTTAACTAAAGCTTTTATGTTTGTATGTAGGTATTTTAACTATATTTTTGTATATCAAACAAGAAAAAATAAAACACAAAGATAAAAAACATTTTTTCTTGTTATATTTTTGTATTAAAGCATTTAGAAATTCAAATAGAACAGACAATTTATTCATGTCAAAATTTAAACAGTGTCAATAACATTCATCACAAATAAAACAGACACATTAAAAAGAACACAAAATAGCACAGCTGTAACATAGGCATTAAAACTGCAAATATTTCTGATCAATACTTAATTTGATGAATTAACAACTTCTGACCATTAAATGCATACATAATTGCTATTGTATTTCATCTTGTACAGTTAATGTGTCATCAATTAGAGTAGTCAAAATAATTCAAGTGACGTCTTAAGCAAGTTCTGCGATACTTTTGTTATGGGTCAGAATCTTGTTATAACTTGCGGAGGCAAGATATTTACCCATACAAAAAATTACACAATATCTCGCCTTGCGTTATTAGTTGGACTACAATTAGAGATGGTGTGAAATGACTCAAAATATAGATATAATGTAACACCTTTAATTGTCTAAAAGTAACTAAAAATATGGGGTGAAGTGTCTGTTTTCAAAATATGAGGGGCGAAATGTCTGGGGGTTCAAGTGTCTGGAAAAAAATGGCTAGGGTGAAGTGTCTGTAAGCCGGAGAAACAAGCATAATTTATAAGTTTTGACATTAACAATCACGCAAGTAAATGAGGGACTAAAACCTGGTCCAGTATCGTCCTTCCATTTTTCCCTCAGTTTCATCCTGTATCATCACTTAACAATAACGTTTTGATTTGAAGGAAACATTTTGAAACATTTTGACGTGTGAGTTACTTCCGGAAGTTGTTGTTGTAGAAATTACCCAAAAGCTTGGAATAGAAAATGCAAGCATTTGTAAGGCGTTGTCAGGGAAAAATTAGAGCGTGTGAATATCTAGTTTTTAACTTTTAATTGTCAATTAGAATATAAAATTTGACCAAAATAAATAATAAAAAGATTTTAACTAGAGTGTATTTCATTGAAAAAAAAACTATTTATGTTATATTAGATTGAATATCCAGTGAAACATACTGGACTATTTATACTCGGACTGTTTTATGTTTGCGCGTGTTTTAGTGTTGTTAGGTGACTTCCGGGTTGTTGTCCAAAACAAGTAAGACATCAATAAGTGTACAACAAAAAGATGTCTCGATCAGCGGGAACATTGATAACAACTCATAATGCTACCTTTATCCCTCCACGTTTTATGCCTGGGTATTTTTTTTCCTTGTTGATTTGTGTGTATTTGAATTTTTAAGATAAGTCATTAAAAGGTTTGTTTAACTTTAACTTTAAGACTAAGTTTAAGGACTGCTTGCCATTATTATAAGTGATGATAAACTGGTCAGTTGACCATATTTGGACTACATTACCATTCACAATATTCATGGGTAGGAGACAGTTTTTAGTTAAATGTTCTAAGATCATGTTCAGTATTGGATGCAAAACAAAGTGTTACCATGATTAAAATTATTTCTTTATCGACGATACTTGAGTGTTTGTCTTGGAATTCATGTAATTTGAAAAAAACAAGACAAAATAAGACTCTTATTTTTTGAAAATTATGAGTTTATTTTAGAAACAAGTGTCTCAGCTCTGCAGTGAGTTCATTAAACTGTAATTTTCTTATACATAGTAACATATTTATTAATTTTTGATAGGAGAAATGCTGCTCCAGTAAAATTTGTACTGGAAAGAAATTTGAAAAAAAGTATGATTTACAAAAAAATAAAAAAAATAAAAAATCAAGGTATTTATTACAGATACAGGGGACACTGTCCAACAACAAAGTATGACTATGGTGAAACATATGGCAATGGAACAAATAAGTACTTCCAGGACTACAGGAATGAGGTGTTGAATGCTTCACATGATCCCTATGCAAGGGGTGGGGAATTTCCTACATATTACACACATAAACCAGAGTCAGTGATCAGTGCCCGAGGGAGGACAAGAGACAGATGGTTGGCTGCTCCAAAGTATTCCCTCTCAAATATAGACTTTGACAGAAAAGAGGAACTAAATTCATTTGATTCTGTAAGTTACCTTCGATTCACAACTGTCATAACTGGACCAGGGTAGGCATAATTGCAATCACTAATCAATAATCAATTACATTTTGTCCGTTAATTGATAGTAATCAATCATAATACATGTATAATCAATTACAGGCCTTAAAATTGGTGTAATCATTGATTATATTTTCGATTGCTTTCAGTTATATCCAGACAAAGTACACATTTATGTGTTATGTGTCAAATATAATGAAAATAAATAAATTCAAATTCAAATGTTTAGAAATGCCACCCGACACCTCAGTATCTGAAATAATTCGGGGTATATAGTATCTATCAGTTGAAATATACTTTGTGAAAGTTAGAATTTTAAAGTGACTGACTCACAGATGGGTTGGTGATGCATAAAAAAGAAAATGTTTATATATGTAAAAAATCTGGTTGTAGTTGTGTTGAACATATCTGAACTAAGTTGCTGTCTCATTTTTTAATACAGAAACACATCGTAATATAAGTTTTTCACCCTTTAATCGGTAAAACATTTACCCCATTAGTCAGATACTTTGTTTATATTGTTAATTTTGACATTCCTTAGTGGCATAGTGTTTTAGGTCACTGCTTCTAATTTTACTGACCTGAAGGGCATGAGTTCAAGTCCTGTTTAAACCAAATTCTTTTTCTTCAGTTTTCATAATGTATGGAAGCATAAAAATTTTTTTCCTTGATAGATTAACTTCTCTTTAATTTTAAAGAAAAAAAAATTAGGCTAAATTCTTTGAGTCAATCCCTTTAAGACATTAATAAAAGTTTACACCTTTCACCTGTTTATTTTCAATTGCCAGAACATTTTTCCATCCTGACAAATGCAACTTAAGTGATTCTTTGTTCCAAAATGATTATGATGATTAAATAAATTCTCAAAAAAATTCTTAATTCATACGTTTGTATATAATTCAGCAGTTTTGTGTGATGTACTGTATATAAAGGTTTTGAAACAAGTTGACTGAAAAGGAAATTGGCCAAGCAACATATTAATGTTTACATGACGGTAAACTTATATTAAGTATGAAATTATATATGACAACCTAAAAAGTTGAACTTGAAAGCTGTCCATTTGAAAACACTGTCAATTTTGCATCCTTGAAACTTTTTTGATGGATAAGATTTTTCAGTCTGATACAGGTAATCGAATGTAATCATCACGTAATCGTGATAACTTTAGATAAAGTAATCATAACTTTAGACAAAGTAATCGAATGTATTCAATTATTTGAGTAACTTAGAGTAATCAATTAGTAATCAGTCACATTCAATTATTTACAAGCGACTGTAATCGAACCTAAACCCTGAACTGGACAGTGTTTATTATGCGTTGTTTTATAAACTTTATTAACAGTTGAATCTTGAAATGATAGAACATTCGTCATTGGTCATGTAGGTTATCATCCTGTCTGACTGTAACCACTGGTCATAATTTTCAGTTCTGCGCAGTCATTCTGAAGTTTGTCAGTTATTTGGTTTCTGTTAAACTGACAAAGAATTCTTCATCATCATCTTTTCTTCCCTGAAAATATTGCAAGATTAGACACGTGCATGTCCTTTTTATGAATGAAGAGCTTTTTTCAGAGATCTTACTTTTGTCAAAGAAGCATTTTATTTTTAATAAAAAGGACCATTATTACATGTTCAAGTCTGTATGTCATTTTTAATGTTAAATATTAATTTAATATCCTGCTTTCAAACTTCTAATTATTAAAATGATTAACTGTTACCGACATATTGGTTTTTTTATATCAGCTTATTTGCTTGATAGAAGTGAACTTAAGTTCTGGATCAGATTAATCTCATAGTCAGCTCTATATCATTTCTTTTTTCTTTTTTTGGTAAGCATGTAACTATTACACATTGAAAATAATTATGAAGAATAATGTTATGAATGACTTTTTATACCCCCACCACTTTGGGGAGAGGCCGGTTGTGGGGCATATAGATTTGCCCTTGTATTCCCCTCAAATTTTACCAATATTTCTTCTTCTTTTTTCTTCAGCTTGGACAGAAACACAGAGAGCACTACTGTGACAAAAGCAACACAAAAACTTCTATAGACTATTTCATGATCCCAAGTTCAGCTGAGGATCAAATTAAGCGTAAATCACAGTTGTAAGTATGGGTGTACTGTTCTTGCAAGATGTGCTACTCTTTGCATATGTTGTCTCAAGTTGAGCTAATGTTTTTTCCTAAACTGTAGAAGGTCTAGTTTTCTTGCAATATCTTTATCTAGCAATTGCTGTATGTTTGCAATACGCCAAATATTTTATGTTGGTTGCTTTGTATTTAACTGTGCTTAATGTAACATAGTAGTTAAAATGTCATTCATAATGTCTACACCCCTTCTGAAATGTTAATCTTTTTCTTGACAAAGCTTAAATTCTGATTTTACATTGTCTTGGTAGACAATGTGGTTTGTTTGATAGATAAGAATTTAACTTTTAATGTGCACAGGTACAAGACTGTTCTATCGGATTTAGTTATCTATAGCACTTATACCTGTTGGCTGCCAATGCAGAATTAAAATTACAGTCTGTCCATGCAAAATGGGGTATTGCACATTATAAATGACAAAATTAGTTATGTCCTACTTTCCTGTTTCTCACAGTTTAATAATTGTATTTTGTTTATTGTACCACAAACTGTTTTGGTTGTCAAAGTCATGATTTGATCTTCTTTTATATATAATTAAACTAGTACAGTAAATTTGTGCTTGCTAGTGAAGACTTGAGGTGCCAAGAAATTGTTATAGCACTAAATCAGAAGTGTTTTGACTATTATAAATTACTTTTCCTTTTGTTTTTCATACATTGTTCTTGATGAATATTGATTTTGAGTTTCGAAAAAAGGAACATTTGAAAGCAATTATGCAAATCTACTTCAAAATTTTGAAATAGTGTAAGAGTTGTTAAGGTTTTCACCTAGAACTGTTGGTGCAATATCTGTAATGAACAGGTTACAGCATACTTGGTATAGAGATAGAATAGGGTCTTGTTAGTTTCACAAGCTAGTATGTCAGTCTGTGCTGTTATGAATATCAGTATTATGTCAGAAATAACAGAAACTGATAACAGACTGATTTTAAAATTTCTTTACTGAAGTAAAAATGTTTAAACAGTTCAGTATTTTCAAACTTAGTAACTAACAGTAATATACACGTACAAATCTTGTTTTCTATAAAGTATGGTTAGTTAAAAATGGTTTCCTGGTAGGTAATATGAGACAATGAAATTCTAATCTCACATCTACAAGTAGAAGGATTTGATGCAAAACTGTGAGGGTAGAACAGTTTTTTTGCATTAAAAAAATCTTGAAATATTTGTTATAGCCTGTAGTTGACACAGAACCTGTTAAACACCTAGATATTGTACTGTTTATTTGACCATGAAAGGATGTAGGAATTAGGATGACAATTCTACTTTGAAACTAGTGTTTTATGTTTAATTTGTGTTTTGTATTCATTGTGCATTCTGCATTCCTTCAGACTCGAAATTAGTTCTTTGCCTTCATCCTCAACAGTTTCATTTTCAGAATTTGATTGGATCAGTCCAGAGCTGTTCTAATTTTGAAATAAAAATTCTTTACTATACTGAAGTGTAGGTTATGTGAAAATTTTCAAGAGCTCTGTGGTCAAATAAATAGAACATTAAAATGATAAAGATTTTCAGTAATATAATTTTCTGCATGCTACTTAGCTCCCTTTTCTTCCTTTGTAAAAAACTAGAATTATTTAGTTGTAGCCACACATACCTGTCTTACCATAACCTTGAAGTACACCCATACATTGACTCATATCCATTTATGCTCACCTTTAAGTTCTGATAATCAATTTATTAATCTTATGTTTGGATTTATATAAAAATATTGTTTTACTTAATTTAGATGTTAAAGTTCAAAAGTCATTTTGAAGATTTGATAAGATGTTGCTTATAATTACATAGAATAAATAACTTGTAGATTTATTTTTATTATTAACCTAAGAGAAACCTGTTCTAAATAAAATGTTTTGCAACTTAAAATAAGCTTTTTTACTTTAAAGCAATGTTTTGCTGTGCAAATGCTTGTTTGAACTGCACATAATATTGTAATCTGTTGTTTAAACTCTCTGCCGTTTGCTGTGAAATTGTTGGCACTCTCTTCCCCCACCCTGAGTGAAATGCACACGCCTCTTTAAAGGTAAGAGTTTTGTTTTTCTCAACATAATCTTACAAAATATTTTAAATTACTTGGCATTCAAAACATATACATTTATTCTGTAGCCAGTTTCCTTTTTATGCCCCTGAAGGGTGGCATTTTGTAGTCGCATTGTCTGTCCATTATTCTGTCTGTTCAGCCGAAGGGATCAGGTTAAGGGGCCATCCAACAGTATACAGACCAGACGAGAACAGCTAGTAGATTTCATTCTGTTTCAATAGAATAAGGAGACCTGGGCCTCTGTACAACAAAAGAAAATAATAAAAAAATGGCCCCTTAGTCTATTTAAGTGGCACCTCTGTCCATCCATTTTCTGTGTGCAACTTCTCCTACAAGTCTCATTTGATTTTCACTGAACTTCCACATGATAATCATTATCAAGTGCCACAGTGCATATACTCCAGTTTTTGTGATTCAAGTATTTTTGGCATAGTTATTGCCCTAAATTGTTTAATTTTACTTAATATTGCTTGGGTACAAAACACTAGACCAATATCTTTTGAAACACACCAGTTTTGGAAATGTATTAATTTTACCAGCCATGCAGTTAGGTAAAGGATACATAATAGTCTTATCCCTGGACCTATGGGTACTTTATTCAGTTCAAAGACTGCAAAAAGTTTTGGCTCAACTGATCTAGGTTATAAGCTACCATGACTGTAACCATTGCCATGTTTCTTGGGCATTCGTGTCTGTGACACATTTCTTGTTTATATATATAAAAAAATACTTAATTTGTAAGATCTCTTTGACAAAAAGCAATAAAGTCTTCGATGTGTTCATTAAAAGTTTAAGCCTTTGTGAGTCCAGTTAATGGTGGTTCGATGTTTATGCTTAAGTTGTGTAAGTGCTATGGTGATGATAATACAAAACTGGCATGGCAGTGCTTTTGGGCTTAATAATTTAACGCTTTAAATGATATGAGTTCTGGAACCAGCTTAAAATCTTTGGCTTCCTGTTGGGAAGAGGTGGTGTCATTGTCAGAGCCTACTGATCTCAAAGACAAGCGTTAAGACTCTCAGTTAGCCAAGTTATCTTAAATCACTAGAGCAGGTTATACAGAGATATTTGGTGTAACAGTTGATACACTGTGGTTGTACATGTACATCAGTATGGATAGCATACAGATATTTGTACTGTATTGTTGTTGCAGTCTACTGTATACTTTGCTTTAATTCAGCATTAATGTTCCCAAAATGTGTGTAGAAATCTGATATAATCTAAGACATTTCTTTTGGCTTTCAGGCTCTTCTTTGATAATTATGAAATGAACATGCTAATGTAAAGGCTTGTTTCATACGGTATAGGTAATGGTAGTTGTGAGAAATTGGCTGTATGAAGTTAACTGCTTGTTCCAATAAGACTGTGGAGATTAATTTTATGCTTATCTTTGATTACAGAAAATTTGTATGAAACCAAGGATGTGTTGGAGGTGGTTTTCAGACTGCAGGAAATAGAGCAGATAATTTGTTCTTACTGTGTGTTCTTTTTTCACTGATTAAGTAAATATTATACACCTGAGCAGTCTCTGGAGCCATTTGTTGAATAATATTATCTTTTTTTAAAGTGCTTACCTATGCACATTTTAGCTGCTGCAAGAATGAGAGGGAAGTAACATAATTATTGTCTGTAGTGTTGCAAAATTTTAGTGCTACAAAACTGAGACATGATAATTGTTGATTATTTAATAGATTTTCAGTTATGACAGGTTAGCAAGTTTAGCCTGAATGGTGCAAGGTTGCTCTGAAGTTTGACTGAAAATCATATTGTCTTTTCATAGAATTTAAGCATATGATTGTATATTGTACTAATGAACTTTTCATTCATTTTCATCAGCATTTAGATTCTGTGAATTGATGGAGTCATCAATATAAGCTGAGAATCATGGCAAATAGCTTGAAAAGGGAAATGATTTCATCAGTTTGTTATTGAAGTAATAGCCTGCCTTTTTTTCTTATATACAAACAGCTCTGTTATAGATATATTTACATGTGTTTTCAGCATGATATTGGCAACCCGTCACACAGATGACATCAATTTGCCATACCTGGACCATGAGGCTCGTAGATTTCCATTGTTAAAGAGAGTGTCCACTATGTCATCACAGCGTGACAGAGAAATGAGGGATGTACATTTCGAGAAGCGATAAATAAACTTGAACTTGACAGTAATATTTTTTTTAAACATCTGTGATACATCTTTATATCTTTTATTAGTTTAGAGACTACCTGTATTTATTTTTTCTATTGTTAAAGAAAGGTTATTTTTATTAAGTTTATACTTGTACAGTAAATTTTCACAAAATCTATTAGTGTATTTGTCATTTTTAATTTTAATATTGAAATTTTTTATATTTACAACATATTAAATCTTTGTCAATCCTACATTTAGTAGTTTTATTTTTGCTCAAATAAAATTCCATGTAATTTAAAAAAGAATTTAAGTTTATGTTGAAGAATGATTTAATTTTTACAAGGCAAATCTGGCTCAACATAGTGATAACTTCTGTGATCCTGATAATGTTGTGTGTCCAATTTTGTCTAAAAAGAAACTTTACATTTCTAATAGAGTTTGTTCTTGATAGTTTTGATAAACTAGACCTGTATGTTTCAGAATTATTTAGAATTATTGTTAAATGTTACAAACCTAAGTAAGTGGTCTTTCAAATGTCTTCAGCTTTTGCGATGTATATTCTAGAATTTTAGTGACCTTTGTTCCTACTTTCAAAGTCTTGTCTTGTGTTTTAGTTCACTGCCAGATCTTTGGTAGCTCTTGTATGTGTATCAGGTGTTAGTAAGCTCTTTGTGTTGTCTTGAAACTTTACAAGTTTTTTTTTCATTGTATTTTTTTCACTTGATTGTATTTTTTTGTCGTTTTCTTGTAGGCGATGTTTTCTATTTCTCTTGAAGAGAAGTTTTTAAAATTTCCTCAAAAAAGACGTACTTCACGTATAATTGAATTCAAGAAATAACTACTTGAAGACTATGTTTTTATGCTTATGTCAATTATCCATCCACCTCAAATGCTTTGATCTGGTTTGCAAAAAAAGGCACAAGGATGTCTAAATGTACTTTTTTGTATTCTGTTAAAATCATTTTTTTTTACTTAAAGACTTCCGTGTATTTGAACTGTTTTATGTTTTTAAGAAAAATTTCACAGTATTTGAACTTATTTACTGAACAATATTTAAACATTATTTCAAAAGGAAAATGAGTTGTACTTTTTATTCTTTTAAAAGTGAGTGTAAACAGTTGAAAGTAATTATACATGGGGTAGACAGTGTGATTTTGTGCTGGCCATCTGTAAGTTTGTTTGGATGTTATAAATTTGTCTGCGCAACTCTAAAACCACTTTTAACAAAACTTCACAGGAGTGATGCTGATGACCCCTGATTTTGGGATCAGTAGATCAAAGGTCAAGGTTGCAGAAACCAGAACTTTGAAACTGGTTTACACTCCATGACTTCTGAACCACAAAACCTAGAACATTCAAAATTTCATTACAATTGTTCTTGATGTGTAGAAGGCCAATTTACATTTTGAGATCAAAGATGTAAAGCTTTTTGCATAATTTGAATCATGTATATGCCATTTGGACTACACAGTGGTTCACAGATGTTGAGTGTATATACTGGTAAGTGGACTCAGTCAATGGTTTCCAGTCAGTAACTAGAAAATGCTTGGGCTTAGGCATCTAAAACATTTTTTAATAGAAACGTTTATCATTAGGGGTAGATGACTGTTGTAGTTTTTGTGGTTACTTGGTCAAAGGTCAGCCACTTTAAAACATGATTTCAGTCCAATAACGTGTATACGCTTGGGCCTAGGCTCTTTAAACTTAGTTGACAGGTTGGTCATGAGCAGTAGATGATCCCTATACTTTTGGGGTCACTAGCTCAAAAATCAAGGTCACAATGACCTTAAACAGAAAAGGCATTTCCAATCAATAACTGCTGGTTCTACTAGCTTCATATGCAGATTGGTCAGGACCAGTAGATAACCTCTATTGTTTTAGGTGTCACTAGTTCAAAGGTCAGGATCAGAGTGCCAGCTTCCATTCAGTATTTTTGTACTACAAGTTATATACATAGTGCTGTCAGTTTGTACTAAAGCTGAACCACATACCCTGAACAAACAACTTCTGTGATCCAGGCTCTGCAGAATGGCTATTAGTGGGCTCCAGCAAAAAGGAGCTAGGGGACAACCTAGTTATGCATATTCACATTCTTCTGGTTATGTGGCAGTAAGTTTTTTGGGGAGGGAACATCTAGTTTTGATTTAGAAGCAACAGTTACATTAACTTGCATGTCCAGTAACCTTCATGAGAGTTTCATTGGGTTTAGTCTCATAGTAGCAACGGAGCTGTGAAAAAGTTGGCCTATGAGTTTTAACCTTGCAGTTTCAAATGGATGAATGATCTATTGCTGTGTTTTACCAGGAATCGCCAGGTCATGGTTGAAGATGTAGTCTCTCAAACTTAAAGCCACATTTTATGCCCATCATCAAGGTTTAACATTTAAATTTTATGAAGAATGGGCCAAAATTTCATCTCAAAAGTATTCACAATGATTTTAACTGAGCTCAGCTACTGACCTATTTTTGAAAACCCAGAACACCTAGTTTCTAAATTATCCTACATATAATCAAAATTAACTATCTGCCAAAGTGTTATGAAGATTGAGTTTTTAGTGTTCATAAGTATACCTCTGATTGCTGGTGACACTATTTCTTTTAAACCCACTTGATCAGGTTCCTAACTTGGATTCACTGGTTCTTGTGTTTCTGATCGGAACCTTGTTTAGAAGTAATATTCAGGGTTTTCATTTGATTTGGGCTGGTTTACTGATTTTCATAACTGTCAAACATTCAGACAAAATTTCATGAAAATTAGGCTAAAAGTGTGACCTCAAAAGTGTTCATAATGTTTTGTTCTCATTTTAGCTGGTGACCTAGTTTTTGACCAACTTCTCAAAGGTGTCATGAAGACAAGTATTCTGTTAAAATTTCATGAGGCTTTGGTAAAAAATTTGCTTTTAAAGTGTTCCCAAGGTTTTCCTTTGATATGGGCTGGTTCCCTATTTTCTGAACCCGCATGACCCAGAAATCACAGGGAAAAACAATCTGAGCAAATTCTATGAAGCATGTGTCAAAATGGTGCTGCTAGCTAGTTCACAAGCTTTAAAATAATCATGATGAATGATGGAAAAAGGTTGATCACAAAAGCAAACCCTATTCAACCTGTGCCAAGGTAAACTAAAAAAAAAAAAAAACCAAAAAACAAGCAAAAAGATTATAAAATTTATAAAAAAAATTTACTGATAGAATATAACGTAGACATGTAAAAACCAGATTTGAAGAAGAATGAATGGATGAACAACAAATGCTAAAGAATTCAAAGTGAACACCATGAATAAATCATGTTGAAGGTCAACCTGCAACCTTTATATACCACAGAATTCTGTATGTTAAAGGATTTAAGAACACAAAGTATTTGACATGTAAGAAATTTACACTGATTATCCTACTGCACTGTTTTCGTACTAAGTCAATAGCCAACAACTTATACTTATACCATCTAATTTCTCTCACTTACTGGAATTACTGCCTGAAATATTTCTGATCTAAAAATTAGAGAATTACAAGAAACAACTATAACACAATTCCAAATAGGTAACATTTTCCAGTTAATCCATAACCATAAGATCAGAAATAAAATGTATCTTGATATAATCAAAAACAGTTGTATGAAAAAAAAAAAACACTGTAAGAATACAAAACATTTTGAGGGGTAAAATGAACCTTTTGCTCTTTGCTACAATAATTTAAAATCTCCTTAACTTTCAAATTAAACACTGTATGTTGGTCTTCTTGTTACGAAAGAGTTTTAAATCTGAATATACAAATACTGCTTCAACTTATTATGCTAGCTTAATAACTGTTACAACATTTATCATCTATAAAATTGCATAACCCAGAAAGCTCTAATAAATTATGTACACAAATTATAAACAGAATATGAACTTTTGGAAAGAAGAATAAAAATCATTATATACATGTATATCACAGTCTAGTATGTTAATCTGACATATTCCTAGAAACTAGTCTATTCCTGTTCTGTTTAAGTTTCTTTTGACCATCAGACATAAACACTGAATGTGAAAAAACATAAGGCGAGAGGAATGTATCAATTAAAAAAAAAAATCTTAAATTGATGTGTCAAGTACTTGATTAAAAGTATAAGTAAACATTTATCCCAAATGTGCAACAAGGAGTATAGTTCCAGAATAATAAAGCAACCACTTTCATGTAGTGTAAGTATTTTACAAATGAAATCTTTCTGTTTATTGTGTCAGGATTACGATCTTTTTACAGATTAAAGTATGCAAAATACATTTAAGTCACTTTATCAAACTTCTCAAAGTTATAAGATACATGTATCAGGGTGTTCGGTAGACTCTAAAACTCAAGGGTCAATGACCCATCAGATAAAACTTTCAAGGGTCAAACTGAGATTCTCAAGGGTCAAACTGAAATATGCAAGGGTCAAAGTATTATTAACAAACCTCTTGAAATTCAGGTTAAAACAATGTTTATAACACCCTTATTAGTCTGTGTTTTTTTTTTTTACAGTTTTTGGGGAAGGGGGTCAGTGCCCATTGAAACTATCATTATGACTGTCACTCATATTCCTCACAAAAAAAATTGTTATTGCATGTGAACAAGGCCCTAGTCTCTTTTTTCCCTGATTTAGGTTTCAACTTATCACTGGCCAAAGTCAGTAGGCAGGTTAGAAATTATGCAGAGTTAAGACTTTGTATGTTTATATTTACTTAGATGCAAACTGGTTCTTATAATCAGATATGACCACTGATCTTAATAAATTAACTGTATGCTGTAAGTTCGCCTTGTAAAGAGCCTCAAAGACTCTGTTTTCTATAAATACATATATACGACGATGTCGCGGAAATATATGACAAACGGAATTTATCCGAGATTTTCACTTGCTGCTTCATGTTTTATGAACTTAGTATTGGCTATAATTGACATAAAAACGTAAAAAAATATATCATAAGCATAACAGAGTGCATAGGCAGTCAGAAGAAATGCTATCAACCATCAAAATTTCGCATATTTTTTCTCTTGCCGATGAAAATCTTTTGCTGTTTCTTTGGGAAAAATATAAACTCCGACAGGTTGGGAAAGGGGTCAAATATCCCCACATGTTTTGGCCAAAAGTAACACCGTTAATTGTATTTAATACATGTCTGACTTGGGTATTGATTTTTTTCTGTAACTTCTCGCTCTCAGATTATGACCACGTGCATGTAGACCGCTGATTGGCTGAAACCACTTCAGTGTGGAAAATTCACTCCGCCTACATTACCTGTATGCGGAAAAAATCGTTTTCAAGTCTCTTTAGAAACAACATTTATTGACATTGATTGACAACAAGTCTTCATGTAATTCTCACGAGTCAAATATGACTCGCGGGCTGATTTTGTGACGGGTCAAATGAGTGTATTTGAGAATTTTCGCGGGTCAAGACCCGAGACCTCAGGTCAAACGAACACCCTGTCATGTATTAACAACACTTTCTGTCTGCATACATGAATCTCAAGGGAAGATGATGACAAAGTTTAAAGTGCTATTAAATATGGAAGCAGATGGAACTTTCTTGCTTTAAAGCCTAGAATTATAGATATACAGAAAATTCCCAATGTTAAGAACAAGACGATAAATGTAGATCCAGCTACCTAGTCCAGAAGGCAACAGATTTCAGTATCAGTGATAACATGGCTCTAACAAGTAATGTCTGACTGCTGTTGCATGAGGAGAGACCACTCTGGTATACAAAAATGTCTTAATAATGTTGATAAAGTTGATAAATAGATCTTTGGAATGTTTGCATAATGATGGATTTCCTGATTGTTCCGCCGCTCCAGAACACCACGCCGATTTAGAGCCGGATTCTGAATGAACTGAAAAATAGAAAATAAAATAGCAATCAAAGGATGTGTAATCGTTTCAGATTTATTAAATCATATCACAGTTGGCTGTTTCACCTGACAATGAAGCATGATGTAAATTTTATAAAATGTATCTCTGAATATCTTATATATTCACTTGAAAATAAAATTCTAACTGAGAGAAATAATGTCACTTGTGGATGAAAATCAATATTTACAGTTACTGAAATGAACTGCAAATCCAGGGAATAACAATGTCATTAAGCCACATGTTCTTAAAGTGGAAGAATTTTAATTACTACACATCTTGCATCAATTTACAGTCAAAATGTGAATTTTCACACAGGCATACCTTAATCAACTTTACCACTTCCATTTTGTCATTGAGAACATGGACATCCACAACAAGAGGCTTTTTTCAATGATTAATGATTTTCTAAATATCATCAGGGTTTAATAAAAATTTGCTTACTTAACAAAATCTGGAGCTTTTGAAATGACATGTTCAAACTCGGCAAACGACAGAGAATCATCATCATCAAGATCTGCCTCCTCAAATATCTGTAAAGACAAAGTTAACATAACATTTCCGACAAAATTACTGTGTTCTGCTGGTTCAAAACTCAACACACATTTTAAGAGTCAAACTGGTAGTTACCATACAAATGTTACATTGCCATAGAAACCAGTTTCCTCCCTGTATTGCATGCATTAATTAACAGATAATACAAATGTGGTGAAAGTAACAATAAAACATTATGTACTGACTTCTACACATAAACCAGTTTTATCTAACACAGACTTACTATGCATATGAGTTTTATCTGAGACTTACTAACTACTGTTCTTTAAAAAACTAGTTTTAAAGAGATTACAATCTGGTCGGCTTTAAACTCATAGCTATCTATCAGGGAGAGATTTAGTGATTACAAGTCAGCCATACTAACCAGCTGACCCTGGTGGTAGACAATTAAGACCAGAAACATTTCCAAAATCTATAGTTCAAATAAATCAAGTGCTCTTTGATTAACTGTTGATTATACTGAGTGTTTATCAACACAAAAAAGCCTTCAGAGTTTCTACTGTCTCAAAACAATATATTACATTGTCAATAAGTTGCTGCATGTCTTCATCATCCAGTTTCCGATCACCTGTCAACCTGTCAACAACCTCCTTCAAGTCTTTGCTTGAAATCATATCATCCTCATCAAAATCTGAAAAAAAAAAGATCAATTATTCGTTACGAAATCAAGAACTTAAATGCATGGTATCTTCTTTAGAATTATGAAAAAAAATCATTTGACTGGACAGAAAATACTAAGCAAAGACTATTTAAGCATTGTGAATGCATTTAACTAATCATGGAATTATAAATGCAAGGAATTTGCTAGATCTACGACTACATTGTTGTGTTAAATTAAGTAACAATTTTCATGTAAAAAAATGTTATTACTCTGTATAAGCAGACTTCTCAAAACAGTAACTCAACTGTACTTACCATAGATTCTGAAGGCATACTCCACTTTGACACTTTTTGGTGCATTGTCACTGAACACTGACATCATGTCAAGGAAGTCTTCAAATGTCATATCACCATCTTTGCTTGAGGAGAACACCTGACAGATGCGGTCTTTGAAAGGATTTACCTGAAAGTATTTATACCTATCTTTATGCTTTGCACAACATAATGTGACAGTCTAAATAATGCAACATGTTATCAATATCATGATTTGCTAGAGAAATAAAAAGTACTCTCAATTTGAAGCCACTCCATTATGGTAAGGACTTCATAGATATATGTTTCATTTTACTAAAATTGGAAAACAGACCTTACAGTACTGAAACAAAAACCAACATTCACTTGCATATTATCATTATGCTAAATACAAGGGTGTTTTCAGATGGAATGTTATTGGCATTGCTATGCCCATGTAACCCAATGAAATCATGAAAATTCTTCACTAGGTAAAGCCTGATACATAGGCTATACATGACACCTTAGAAAAGTTCATCCAGAAAGATACTGACATTGTTAATTCAGATGTGCACCTCACACTACATCAGATAGCCAGTAGGGTTGGTATTTCACCGGAAAGTGTTTTTTGCATTCTAAAGCTTAAGTTAAACAAGAGGGCCATGATGGCCCTAGATCGCTCACCTGAGTACTTTGGCTGTAGGTTTGCTGTTAAGCAGTATTTCATTTTTTAATTGAAAATATATAAGTGCCTTCAAACCAAATATGTAAAATATCAATCAATAAATAAAGGCTCTATGACAGAAAGTAGAAATATCTATTATAAGCTATGGTGACCTTGACCTCGACCCAGTGACCTCAAACCCTACACATGGGTAGAGGTCCATGCAAGGAACCTATATACTGAATATCAAAGATATTGGTCTATAAATGAAGGCTTTATGAGGTACAGTAGATAAATCTATTTTTAGCCTCAGTGACCTTTATTCTTATCTAATAATGTGAACAACCAAACAAGCTTTCTGACAAACTGCCAGGATATTTGGACTGAAACAGTAGCCTCTAGAGCCTTAACAAGATATTTCTATTTTTGGGCTCTGTGACCTAGTTTTTTACCCCAGATGACCCATAATCGATCTTGACCTAGAAACCATCAAAATAACCTTTCTGACATATTTCCAGAATATTTGGGCTGAAAATGTTACCTGTAGAGTGTAAACAAGGTTTTTCCAAATTTAAGCTCTGTGACCTAGTTTTTGACCCCAGATGACCCATATTCGAAATTGGGCTAGAAATCATTGATACAACCTTTCTGACATATTTCCAGGATATTTGGGCTGAAAATGTTACCTCTAGAGTGTTAACAAGATTTTTCCATATTCAGGCTGTGTGATCTAGTTTTTAACCCCAGATGACCCATATTCGAACTTGACCTAGAAATCATCGAAACAACCTATCTGACATATTTCCAGGATATTTGGGCTGAAAATGTTACCTGTAGAGTGTAAACAAGGTTTTTCCAAATTTAAGCTCTGTGACCTAGTTTTTGACCCCAGATGACCCATATTCGAAATTGGGCTAGAAATCATTGATACAACCTTTCTGACATATTTCCAGGATATTTGGGCTGAAAATGTTACCTCTAGAGTGTTAACAAGGTTTTTCCATATTCAGGCTGTGTGACCTAGTTTTTGACCCCAGATGACCCATATTCGAACTTGAGCTAGAAATCATGGAAACAACCTTTCTGACATATTTCCAGGATATTTGGGCTGAAAATGTTACTTCTAGAGTGTTAACAAGGTTTTTCCATATACAGGCTGTGTGACCTAGTTTTGGACCCCACATGACCTATATTCCAACTTGAGCTAAAAATCATCTTAACAAGCTTTCTGACAGTTTTTCAGGAAATTTGGGCTAAAAATGTAGCCTCTAGAGTGTTAACAAGGTTTTACCATATTTGGGCTGTGTGACCTAGTTTTTGACCCCACATGACCCATATTCAAACTTGAGCTAGAAATAATCCAAATAACCTTTCTGACATATTACAAGGATATATGGGCTGAAAATGTTACCTCTTAAGTGTTAACAAGGTTTTTCCATATTTGGGCTCTGTGACCTAGTTTTTGACCCCAGATGACCCATATTCGAATTTGAGCTAGAAATGATGGAAACAACCTTTCTGACAAATTTCCAGATTATTTGGGCTGAAAATGTAGCCTCTAGAGTGTTAACAAGAATGTTCTATTTTTGGGCTCTGTGACCTAGTTTTTGACCCCAGATGACCCATATTTGAACTTGAGCTAGAAATCATAGAAGCAACCTTTATGACAAATTTCCAGATTATTTGGGCTAAAAACATTACCTCTAGAGTGTTAACAAGATTTTTCTATTTTTGGGCTCCTTGACCTAGTTTTTGATCCCATATGACCCATATTCGAACTCGTCCGAGTAATTACTGGGAAAAACATCCTGACCAAGTTTCGTGACAATTGGAGCAAAAATGTGACCAGCAGAGTGTTAACGAACTAAATGTGAACGGACGACGGACGACAGACGACGGACGACGGACATTCATCGATCCTAATAGCTCACCTTGAGCCAGCTCAGGTGAGCTAAAAAGTGACACATCACTGCCAGATGGATACCCCATTTGCTAAGAGGAAGAGAAAAAAGCCAACTGAGCTCGAGTCACTAGTAATCTCTTGAAAATGTACCCAAAATATGACAAGAAATGTTTTTCCACTCTTGTGACAGGAGTCAAAACCATGGGTCGACTTTTTTTAAACCAAATTGAAAGGTTAGCAGTAAAATATGGGGAAAAAAAGGGTAGGGCAGTCCTACCATTGCAAAAAGGTTTACATGTGTAACAAAGGTTATGTTCATAACTTTTTTCAATGAAAACAAAATGCAAAAAGGGACATCCAGATAGCAGAATACAATATATGTCTTTGTTGCATGACAATGTGCCATCACAGAAATCGGCAACTGTACAGGATTTTTCGAAGAAGGAAAATATTCATGTAATACCCCAGTCAGTATCCAGTAAATATAACAGATTTACAGGACCAGATAACATTACATCTGATAACATACACATATAAATCAAATTCTACACTTTTTACTGAAGATAAAAGGTCAAATACGTAACAGATACTACTTAATAAGTCTTACTTTTTTCACTTGATGATCACTATCTTTTGGAGACTGTTTTATAATACAATCTGGTTAAAGCATATAATATTTCCACCATACAAAAATTTTACCTGGTTGGAAAGCTTTCAAGTCAAACTAAGTTCTTATGACTCACAAAGTAAAAAGCGCTTTAATATTTAATATTTTGTCAAAAAAATTATGCAGACCAAGGAGAGTCCTCTGCAGAATTATTAATTTACTCTGAATTCACTTTGGGCAAATAAAAAAAAAACCCCAACATCTTGAACATAATAGCAAAAGGTCTATTATTTTTCAAATGTTCTCTGGTGAGAGAAGTCAATCAACCATTACCTTCAGTTCTGGCAATTCCAGTATTTCATCTCTTTTAAGTTTGGCATTTTTATCCTTTTCCACCACATCAGAATTCAACATAGAAAATCTCTTGAAAACACTGAAAAAAGTGATTTGTTGGAAATTGTTAAGACACAAGACAGAGCAATGCATCATACAAAGAAAAGGTACACTTACGATTTTTAAGCATGTTTTCTCACTTGATTTAAAAGCATATTAAATGTAACATGAGCCCTTTGGTTTGGTTTAGTTTTAAATTAGTGGGGTTTGAACATTTGATGCCCTCTGACAGTCTGTCAAATCAGGCTTGCAGTTTACCTAATTATCATTCCAGGGAAGGATCAGTTTCAGACCTCCATCCCGTGTAAGAAACTGCCAACTTTCTCACAAAAATGTTTATGGTTGGTAGCAGCGTTAATTTTCTTGCAACATACAACTTAACAACTAGAACACAGAGACAGATTCTACATGGGTCCTAGTTCTTATACATCTGTACTTTGATTAAAGACTGCCAAATGCCGTTTTCTGTCAAGAAGTAGCAGGTTCAAGGGTCTCATCCTTCAAAATTTTAATTATTCACTGATGAGTTTTAAAATTCATGTTTTAAGTTTATATTTCCAGTAGCCTTTTCACAGTTTTGATACTTGGTGTTCCTTACCACTACCACGGTCAGAAGAAGCACAGCTCTTGCATTTTTTTTCATTTACCAACAATTATGTGGATCAATATGCATCTTGTAATCAAATGTCAGATTCATGTCAAAATGACAGAGAATCATAATAACTAATATCCATATACTAACAACTGAATCTACAATGTATCTAACTACATTTAATATCTCTCACACTGTGTCATGTTCTTTTTAATATTCTAATATTTATAAATAGCAAGATGACTTACTGAAGAATTTCTTTCTTTGTGAAGTAAGTCAACTCCTGAAAAAGAGAATAAGATAACTACATGTATTAATTGTGTCATTAAAGCAGCTTATTTTGCAATGACTAAATTTTAAATAAAAAAAATAAGATTTTGAAATGCAAATTAAAAAAAACAAGAATTTGAGAAGAACAGAGTTACCAACGTCCCCTGCCTTAGGGAAGTTTTACATGAAGCACAAAATTGTGGTATTTCAAAAGATTGAGGTATGGATCTGGACTTTCAGTGCAAAATCTAAATCAATGCTAGATCTGCACATGCAACAATAAAATTCATTTAAGAAATAGAATGAAATAACTGCTGTGTATGTGTCAACAGAAATACATTTGTGTAGTTGTTATCAATATTTCAAAACCACAAAATGTGACAAATACAAAGCAATACAAACCATTTAGAAAACAGATAAAATAGTCAGGAAATGGATGGTGTAAGAAACTGGAATCTACTAGTGCACTGTATGTTATCAGATGCGAAAATCAGGTCCAATGTTCTTCCCAACTGATGAGTTGGCTTTTCTACATACTGTCGAAGTTGATTATCATGACAAAACTCTATCACAACTGGATCATCAGGCATCAAGTTAAAGTCTCCACCAAGTGTAATATTATGTGACTTAGGTATAGCATTGACGGCAGATGAGAGGAAAGTAAAAAACACATTTTTGTTGAATTGAGGTGGTCTGTAAGTAACAGCTATGAGAAAGTTTCTACCTTGGTCTGAAACTATCCTTGACATAAACTGGAGGGAACTGTTATTTTCAAAATCATTTGACTCTCTTTTAGTGAACATTGCTAGACCATGTTGTGTCGGCTTAAAGTATCTGCAGAATCATTCTAAAGAACATTCTTCTGTAATGTGAGTTTTTGTTAAGCACAGAGCATTCAATCTTGAAATATGTCTTTGGGCAGCTAAGTCTGAGAGGTGGGCTTTAAGGGAACGAATGTTGAGGAAACCTTTAGAAGTGTGTACTGCCATTAGGGGTCCAAGTTTTTGAATGGATAGAATATAAAAGACTTGGCCAATTTAGTGCCAGTATTCTAAACTTTAGTTTCTACCATTTTTTCCTTTGAAAATATTGGTCGGATGACAGTTCTTGTTGTTTCACCATTGACATATCAAAGACCAAAAATAATATGGTTTTTAAAACTTTGTTAATATCAAATATTCAAATTTGATCGGGTGATGTTCACAACTCATTTTACAGATAATGAGATATCGACAAAGAGCACTTGGTATTTCTATTTGCAGCAAATTTAGAACGGGCGGGTGATATTTCTTTATCCTTTCAGCTATGGTATCTAAAGCACATCTTGTCATTCCAGAAAAATAACCATGTAGAAAGAGTTTAGCAAGGACCATGGTATTTTAGGTCTTTTTGAATTTTCCTAATGTTTTTAAACATATTCTGTTTCCTATTTTGATTTTAGTTATGATTATTACAACCAGTTTAACAACTTCAGTCAAACACTAACTGATATACATGTCTAATGCTTCTTTCTTTATTATTCACATCATTATTAAAACATAGAATCATACTTTTGATAGTATACATAAATAGTGTGAAATCTGTTCACCAAAGTCATGAAATTTTAAATGTTACTTGTAGCTGGGTACAGGTATATGGTGATAAACTGAAAAGGTAAAACCTTTTCGCTTGAAAGCTTGGTACAGTGCCCATCCTGTAAGCGGAAGGCCCTGGGTTCAAGTCACCATCTGTTACTTTTGGCGTCCAACATAAATAACCTATGTTGTCATATGGCTACTGCTTTGGCACCTCGGGAATGTTTCCAAATATTCTCTATGACTCTAAGAATTTGGAATGAATTCTAAATTTGGAGGGGGTATGATGGAACACATTTACGCAGTATTCCATTGTTCACCCTAACCATTCATAACAGTATAGTTATCAGTATAATGAATTTGTCATGTGATATTAGCGGGGATGTCTAAACTTCGATGGTACATGTTTTATAACTCTGTAGAATTTTATTATAGTTTAAATCAAATAAACATAGCATGGAATGGATGTAATTATGAATATCATCTTCTGTATCTGTATGAATACTCGAAACTCTCACTTGATGAGCAACGTTATCAAGGGTGTGTGCGACATGGTGTTGACTGATGTTATTGACCCGATATATAGTCGGAATGAACACTTTTAAAAAATTAATTTTTGACATGAGATACTACATTTAAGGCTTCATGAAATCTTTACTCAAATGTTGAATATGGACGATTTAAAGTCAGCTCACAAAATTTGTTCGGAACTTTCACCACTGGAAAGCACTTTCTATGTTGTACGCGGAGGAGGAGATATTGACCCATACAAAAATTGACATAATATCTCGACTCCCATACGATTAGATGGAATATTTTCACAGTAAAGACTGACGTGATCTATCTCACCATAAACAAACGACGGCACGAAATACCCAAATACACCCAAAAACATCCAAATATACCCAAATACACTTCAAATATACTTCAACACTGATGAAAGACAGCTTTCAACAAATACCTATTGCCAAGTTTGTTTCTGCAAAAGCACAGATGAACTAGAAAATGAAAATCAGTAGCAGAAAATTTAATATTCAGTAATACAGTACACGCAGCGCGGACTTTGACGTTGTTAACATTGTTGCGGGGGCCGGTATCGCCTCCGGGTGGCCAGTCGCGGTGGACTGAACACCCAAAATTTCGGGTGTCTGCTAAAATGACCACCGCAACAACCGTCGAGGGGTATGAACACCGGGTGTCGTGGTGATGAAACGCCGCGCGTCCCCGCGATGTTTTGACTTGGAGATAACTGCATTTAAACATACTGTGCGTACAGTATTTGTACGTGGTTTTCATTTTACTCATAATTATTTTACTTACATCTATTTTGTGGCCAACTTCAGTTGGTCAAATTAAAACCAAATTTCAAATACATTTCTGATGTATGTTTATTGAGTACTTTCGTTTTTGGAATTGAAAAACGCTTGTTATTATATAGCCAAATCGATCAATAATTTTGCCAAGTGCCTAGACGATACAGAAGTTGAAAGCAGTTAAACACGTGTTGATTCATTTTCTGAAAATACGATCAACTTTTTCAGAAGTAACTGCTTTGAATTGTGTTTTTTGTGTAACAGATAGGAGCTTTTGTACATAAATGCATTGGAATTAGAGAGGATTTGTTCGAACTTTGACTGTTTAAATTAGATCTATTAACTTTTCGCAGTTTGGTTATCATTTGTAATTTAATTGCGAGTGGATTAACGCAAACACGGCACCGATTAAAGACTTGAAATATATTAATTGCAGCAATTAAAGTTTATTAACAAGATGTCATGAAGGTGTTAAATCTATTCATTATCGGCTGTTACTTTTCTACAAATACCCTCAATTATACAACCAAACATCGATCTTCAACAAACAAAAATTAAACCGGATGGGGTATTTAAAAATAAGAAACAACTTCAACTGGTAATAATTACGTGTACTTTGTAACTATTTTGAAAAAAAAAACAAATTTTGGTAAAGTAAAATTAAGTTGTGGCTTCATTTTTTCGGACACTGCAAACCCCGCGATCCGACGCCGCGACACGCCACGGTACTGAACACAGCGAAAAGGCTGCGCTGACCACTGCGTTTTATACGATTGAACACTCGACGCGGTGGTCATTTTAGTCCTCAACGCGGACAGTAAAATCGCGGGGACGGGTGTTCGTTGTCAAAGTCCGCGCTGCATGTACTGTACATATTAGTCACATTTCGGACACAAACGGCTATCGTAAGATTTACACTCTGTGAAAAACATATATTTATGCAGGTTGTTTCCCTATGTGAATGCTAGAGAATCGTTTTACAGTTCGAACTTTATACTCTTTTAACTAATTTTCCATTAAGATTTTTATTCTTATTTTCAGATACTTCTTTTTATGAATTGCATATTTTTGATATTTGAGGCATTATAATTATATTTATAATACCTTATTAGTAATTATCACAAGGTTTTGTTTTCATAGTACCATACATGAAAAGAATCCTGAATACAAATAAATGAGCATTAACTTTAAAATAACCATTAAAACTTATATTTTCTCCGCAAATATTTGAAGTTAAATGTATAATTTTGCTTGATTTATAAAAATGTGTTGATAAAATGATACAATTTAAGTGTATTTGGGTGTATTTGGGTATTTCGTGCTGCCCATAAACAAACTTCTTTCTCAAGAATTTATTTAGGTCACTAATTTTAACATATTTATTCATAGAATAAAAGTATTTTTCATAATTTTTAATTGTTAAATGATCAAACCTGGTAGTCATTAAGTTCTTGTTCAGTGAAAACGCTATGTGAATTCCCCATATTCGGTATCAATCAGATCTGTTGAATTGTTTATGTTTGTTGTCAAAAGAAAGCTTCTATCCACGGAAATTATTAATCGTGGTGAGTGAGGCGAGGGGCGTGTCAACAAGTACTGAGACGAGGCAAGTAACTCCGCCTCCAAAACCGCCTAAACTTTAACCGCCTAACTCGTAAATTATGTTGCATTCTTATGCTGGGGTGACTTATCAATAAATAATACTTTTTGTTCTTGTGATTTGCATTACAAGTAATAAAGTAAAAGGAAAAATGCGGCTGAATGAGTTATGTTACATTTAACATATAGGCCAACCGGCATACTTATATTTTAATTTAGGTGTAAGGGAACTAAATATTCTCCCCTATATTATTATAGGGATGACAACAGTAAATAAATTTGCTATAATTAGCAATCTTTTGGGGCTGTCGTTCATAGACAGACCTATTTTAAAAAAAAGAGTTACTTGCCTCAGTCTGAAAAAATGAGAACGCAACAACGCAGTTAAAAGTAAAGGGTGAAGGGGGTGAAGGCAGAACAGTACAAAATTTCTTTAAGTAATACAATGTACCTTGTTATACAAGCATACCGTCTTTTATCTTCCCTATTCTGTCAAACCCCTTCCGAGGACGTAGCCACAAAGAAATAAAAGAGAAGTAAAGAGAATAAAATAAATACATGAAGTGATGGCAACGTGAAATCCATTCATCTTTATTGAAATATTATATAAGGCTTAATGTTAAAATCTGATTTCAGTTAATGTTACTTTGTTCCCTGAAGAAAATTGTATTTTACTAATATTATATTACTCGATTCATAATGGTTTAATTATTCTGCTTTAAAAATAGTTTTATTCTTATTTTATAACAACAAAGGACGCGAAACAGACATACTTAGACATACAACAATTCGTTTCTTATACAATTTTCAAAGTAAATATACATGCAAAGATTTAACAACATTTGCTTATTATTTTAATTAAGCAGTTTTGTAAACTTGCATTCTTATGCTGGGGTGACTTAGAAAATAACGCTAAATGTACTTAACTCGTAACTGGGTGTAAACGTTTTACACTTAAGCAGAAAATGGAGTTCAGCCTCAACATCCTGCATACTTATCACTCCCTTTCATTTCGCTCTAGTCTCTCTCTGCCGAACCTCCCAGGTTTAACTCGTAAATTATGTGCAGAAATACGGAGACGAGTTAGATTACGACTAGAACTTTTACAGACAATTGTTTTAAGATTTGTTTTAACATGAAAAATAATGTATAAATGAAAGTATTACTTTCTATGTTGAAAATCCATTTTTGTTTTTAAGCAATCTAACAGTCTTTAAAAAAACATGGGAGAAAAAAATTTACATCGTAAATTTGAGGCTGGTTCCAAACGTCAGAGATGCCATAATCATGAAGAAGTGTTTTAAATTTATAAGCCCAGTTCTTAACCGCTTCTTAACCCTACCTAAGCATTGTTGCTACAATAACTATTTGTATGAAAGGATATTTTCACCATATATAGCGGCGTTGCTAGCACTTTTATCTACTACTGGACTTGACTTACAGAAGCGAAGAGATCCTTAGATTTAGAAAAAAACACACTGTACGAACATAATTTAGAACAGATCCTACAAATGCACCAAACAATTGTATGGGGACAATTCGAACTTACTGGATATTCATTTCCTTCAAAAATTATTCCGGAATGTTAGTCATGACCATTACATTTAGAAATGTCCAGTGAAACTTGATTAAGGCATGTTGGAAGTTATAACCCTTGTGACAGGGATATGGTTATGTCTTGGGTTCTCTTTTCTCGGAGGATTTGTACGAATAATGCAGTGGCTGCTGTTGTTATTAGATCGAGGAAGATTCAATATGATTAGCAGAAAAATATTTGATTCATAACTCACCATACCTATATTCATAATATTGTCGTTTAAGAACTACTGACATTTAAATCGGCCATTTTATGTACAGAAGTTGTTTTGAAGCTGCGTAGTCATTACAATATGATGCTGTTACATTTTAAGTTTCTTAGCTCCATACAATAAAAATAGTAAAAGGCTTTTTTTTCGAAGTAGCAATTTAAAGTAATAATTCTAATATCAGACGGAAGATTTTAGCAACTGACTGCTTAATTGGAACACAATTCAAGGAATTTTGCATTTCTACACGTATTTCAAAATTTTAGCTGTGAAAATCTGGAAAAAACCAAGACAGTTTCCTTATTTCTGAAAGAAAGATATCAGTGTTGCAAGAGATATTTGGTACTTAAAGTGAAATCAATTAAGTCTGCAATTTTGCAGCTGAAATAATTTTTATTTTGAACCATAGGATTGTTTTGTCGTGTATATTTGAAATCCTTGTCTTCTAACATATATATGTATAAAATATAAATTGCCTTTCCGTCTTGGACTTTTCGTAGCAGCAGGTAGCCAAAGCACAGGGACATTTATGGTTCAAACAACCCCAATGAATAATTTTTTCTGAACACCAAGTTTATTGGCTGTCTATCAGAACAGAAATGCGGAATCCGATACAAAATGTGATACTAACAAGACTTCGACAACTGAGAAGTGAAGACCTTTTGAATCTGGAAGAATCTATCAACGATGTTGGTGGGACTTAAAATAGAAAGGTAGATGCGTTACTGTGTATGACACACTTGTCACATTCATGCAGTACCTACCTCTTGCGAGAGATCTTCAATGAGCATTAAGGATAGAGACGTCTTCATGACACTATGTCTAGTGCATGACATACTTAAACGATATTGCACATTTCGGGTATATGGACATTGCCTCTGTCTAGATGTTTGAATTGATAAGGTGTCTGCCTTCTTCTTTCTCTCTTTTCTTAAAATTTTTCATGAAATCCTTTTAACAAGCAATAGTTAACAGCTATACTTGCGAAAGCCTACTTGTACCGGTGGTAATTGTAAAATGTTATTCAATTCTTATCACAGGAAACTGTATGCAATTTGTGCTTAAAAATTCACCGAAACTTTTTTTTTCGACTAAATACCGACTCTGATTGGAAATATTTTGTAAGCCAGTTTTATCTAGTAATGAATTCAGGAACTAGTAACTTCATGGAAGAACTAGTAACCTCATGGATATTTGTTGTCATCAAAGAAATTTGTATAGCGTTGTATTTCATCCATATCATTCTTGAGCAACAGCTGTACAGATGTCAAGAAAACAGCCATAAGTCACCATTTGTCCAGGTGGCATGCCCCAAACTCCGTAGTTTTATGTGGGCCTACACGTCAAGTTTGGGTCAGCTACGCCCCTGCCGGGTGCCACTGTTTGCATTCCCTTGAATAAATTAGAAACTATAAGTTATAAGGACTGAAGAGAGGTCTCTTCAAATGTGAAATATCAACAGTTATAGTTCTAAAGTTGATATAAGGAATGAGGGGAGATCCAACTAAAAGCAATACACCTTATTCTGTTATAAGGACTGAGGGGGACCGTTACATAAACAGTGGATAACCTTAGTTTATTTTCTAATAAGGGCTGAGGGGAGGTTTCTATAAATGAAATATGTCAATAGTTATAATGACTGAGGAATGACCTGTTTGAAAGCAGTATATCCACAGTGGATGACCTATATTTGTTATGCAGACTGAGGGGAGGTTTCTTTAAATGCAATGTATCGAAAGTTATAGACCTTTATGTGTTACAAGTAATGAATGGAGGTCTGTTTAACTGCAATGTACCAATAGTTATAGACCTTATTTTGATGTAAGGCTTGAAATGAGTTGTGCTTATTAAATGCAATATTTCAATAGTGGATGGCCTTCATCTGTTATTAAGGACTGAGGGGAGTTTTCTTTGAATGTAACATGTCAAGAATTATCAAGTTTAACCTTGTTTTCTTACGACTGAGGGGATGTCTGATTAAAGAAATTATCAAGTTGTCAAGACCTTATTTTGTAAGTACCAAGATGAAGTTCAGTTAAAAGCATTATGTCAACAGTTATAGACCTTATTTTGTTCATGGTCATTTTTATTGCTTGTCGAGATGGCAAGGGCTGCCTCAGGTTCTTGGTAACAAAGACCTTTTGTAAGATCAAACCGTAGCAGGATTAATTCTATCACTTGTACATAATAATTAAAAACAACAGAACATTTTAGAATGTTAAACAAATAGGTTCAAATAACCAATCACAAGGACTGACCACTTTTTGGGTACTGATACAGCGGTATCAATTAGTTACAGTAGTGTAGCATATTTTTGCTCCTGGGCACAGAATTCCTTCTAAGTAAGCTACAGTGTGCAGATTGAGTGCTCCTGAAATAGGCCAGGTTATTAGTAGTCTATATACCACTTTATTTCAGATCTGGTTGTAGATGGTAGAGCTTAATAACTTTTATTATTAATATAACAACAACAATTTGTCAGTTTCAGCTTCTATTGAATACATTTATACAGAATGAATCAAAGTATAAATAATGCAAGACTATGCAAATACTTAAAATATCTGTATTATCCTAAATAAACATGAAGATTATCTTATATAAGTCTATCAAAAACAAGTGACCCCAAAGGCATGGTAAATATTAATCCAAGAGGCAATGTCTTTTGCAAAGTTATTGAAAGAACCTGTAACCAACTTGCCCCACCTGGGGTCAATTACTTGAAAATGTAATTAATTTAAAGTAGAAGATGTTTTTGTAAAAAAAAACAAAAACACCTAATCTTAAGTGAATCAATACTACTGACCTTTGACCTGTGTAGTGACCTCAAAAATGTTAGGGATTATCCTCAGAGTAAGAATAATAATGCTATGAAGTTTCAAGAATCTGGGTCAAATGGAAATATAGATATTGAGTGGAAACAATTTTTGCATGTCGAGTCCCAGTGACATTGACCTCTGAACTAGTGACCCTAAAAATTATACAGATCATCCTCTAAATAAGAACAAGGCCAATAAGTGATCACATGTGTCGCCTGCTGACAGCCAAAGTGGCAGTAGTACTGAGGGATGTACAGAGAAGCCATACCAGATGATCTAAAAATTCAAGTTGAAATCTTTAAACCTTTTTTAGTTTTAGTCCTTGCTAGAGTGTAAATATAATGAACAAGAGTTGTCACTGTAAGATGACAATGCCCCCGAAGTGGCGCCTTGATACTAAGTTTTTGAAAATTCTATGTTCAAGGTCAAGGTCATGCAGGGGTCAAGGTCATCAAAGTATGTGCCCGCAGAAAGGTCTTGTCCCAAGGAATGTTGTACCCAAGTACGAAGTAAATCCATTCACTAATAAGAAAGTTGCGGCCAATGTTACAGTTTTTGGGTGTGACTGACAGACTGACGGACTGACTGACGGACGGACAGTTCAAAAATAATATGCCTCCCTTCGGGGGCATAAAAAAAAAGTTTTATTCAAGGGCCATAACTACGTCAGAAATCATTCAAGTAAAAAACCCCTTTTAATATGCCCAAGTTGCTTGACCTATTGATCTAATTTAAATTGCATCATTAGTTTAAAAAATTTATTAAAGGGCCATCCCAGGTGCACAACTAAACATGCTGAACAATATTCCTGTAAAGTTTTATGACTCTAGGTCAAATACTTTTTGAGCTACAGACAACACAAGTTGAAATTGGCAAATTTTTACTAAGTCAAGGGAAATAACTCCACCAATACTGAATGAATCCACAAACAAACATAAGGTGCACAACTACACATGCTGACCATTAATTCTGTAAAGTTTCATGACTCTAGCTCAGGCACTTTTGGAGCTATGTGCGACACAAAATTTTCAGACGGACTGACGGACACGAGCAAATCTAAATGCCCCCCCCCCCCCCCCCCCCCCCCCCCCCCCAAAGTGGGGGCATAAAAACAACACCTGTTGAATACCACACTATATTATTGCCTAATTCATAGAGCAGTAACTTCAAAACATCACAATTAAGGCAGACAAAAAATATGTCATGCACATCTACACATCATGGTCATTATATGTTACAATGTTCATTCCAGTTGAAAAAGTTCACTCAACAAGATTGTACATCAACATCTGTAAGCTGCCTAATTCAAAGGGCCATAATTCTGCAACCCTTAGACAGACACATCGAAGTCTGTCATGCACATCCTCAATTCATGGTTATCATATTTTTCAAGCTGAGCAAACTTTAATGTTCTCTTACTTCTCCATTGTATTGTCACAGCATTGTTTGGTGGTTGTAACATGTCTCCCCATACATACAATCAGGGCTTGTATATTTTGATCTTTAAAGATCGTAAAGAATGACTTGAACATGTGTAAATGTTGAGTACTGCTCAATCATGGGATAGAGGATGTAGATGGTAGTTTGCTGTGTACCGTCTATGAACAGACTCAATCAAACCAATCCTGTAACATTTTTATTTCTGTTGTTATGTACTTCCCATTTCTTTACCAGTCCAAAATTTCTCCCTAGAACCCTTTCATGTGTTTTGACTTCTCTTCTAACTGTTTCTTTTTTTCTGCACCTGAATGTATTAAATAGAAAAAATAATGAATCTACAATTTGTAAATATGTAGTTCCAAATCAATATCACAAACAGACCACAGAGAACAAAGCATGACTTAACAAAAACAATTAAGTTACTGAAATGACGTATATCTCCCAGTTGTACCCAAAGCTGAAACCAAGAGGCAACGCTGACAATATTGCAAGGTTGATTACCATAAACTCAGCCAGCTAAGTCCAGGTGAAGAGAAAAGTTTATGTACTTTGAGACTACAAAACCCGTGAATTTAAATTTCAGCTTCCTGACAAATTAGAAAAAGCATCGTCCTTACATTTTTGGTAGTTATTAAGGTTATTAACTTCTTACAGAAGAAAATAACATCACCTGCTTGCAGCCTAGACAGAAATAGTGGACAAAAGGTGCTCAAAGGCTTATGTTATCTGTACATTATATAATAGGTTCTCCATAGTATATGTGAAGCTACTTTAAATTGCTGTACGAAGACCTAGAGATATGTTAAAAGAAATACTTAAAGCATATGTAATATTCTTATAGAATCTTACTCATAATAATTCCAGCTTTTAAAGCTTGGATATCACTGCTACCTTCTACTGCCCTACATTCCTCATCTGCCTCTTTGTATGATAAGCCTGTACAATGTTGGAGAATGGCAGCCAAACCTTCTGTCACCAGAACATGTAGCAGGTATACATATGCTAAACTGAAATTTTAGATCACGAATTAAGTTTGATGCTAATACATTGAGTGAAAAATAAAAAAGTGGAAGTCCATCAAAATCTAACCTAAACCCAATGCATGTATATAATGTAAATGCAAACTAGGTTAAACTGATACACTATATTTAAAAAGGGGCGATAGTTCATGAAATATTGCATCGAGAGTTATAGACCTATGTAAGTGGTAATGGCGAAGGACTATTTTGTACTTTGACACAAATCCACTAAGAAATAAGAAATTTAACATTCAAATATTGTAACCAGAAAGGGCTTAACTGTAAAATATATTGGTGTAAGATTTTGTTTGTTTTGGGTTTAATGCTGTTTTCCAAACTTTTTCAGTCATGTAGCAGTGGGCAGTTAACCTAACCAGTGTTCCTGGATTCTGGACAAATACTAAATTGTCTCTGCAAGTAACTGCAAACTTCCCCACATGAATCAGAGGTGGAGGATGAATGATTTAATACACTATGGAATCTATCAAATCATCATGGAGAACATAATCCTCGCCCCCGCACTCAAACTCACGATTGCTTGATTCGTAGATCAGTGCTCTACCTATTGAGCTAAGCCGGCGGGCATCAGTGTCAGAGCTATGTAACAGGTGTCAAATGATGTAATTGGCAATGATGAATTTTGAAATATGAGATTGAGTGAAAGGGCAAAAAAAAGTTTGACCTAAAATGAGAAAGCTGCACAACTCTGAAATATATGAAACAGACATAACCAATCATATACAATATGGATGATATTGAGAGATTTAATGTTTGAATATAATACATTTGAAAAGGACAGACATTTAAATGCATTATTTTCACCAAAAATTGGACATACTTATAAGAAAGATATTGACTTTTTCATAATATATAGTGTGGGTAATGACAAAGAGGAAGTATTAAGTTTGAAAAAATCCATCGATAAATAACATTACAGTGAAAACAATTTTAGTGCCCAAAAACTTAAGAAATCTGAGTGAGTACAGTAGATAGCTCCTCATACAATTTTACTGATGTATAATCAAGGTAATTATGTACTTCAATAACTCTGATCAAACACCTCAGAACTATTACACCAATATATTTTAGATAAAATATGAGCTATATAAAATATATAAAATGTAGATAAAATAAGCAATATTTGAAATCTGAATTCCTTACAATCTGTCTTCAAGAAATATTTTCTTCATATTTTCATCTTCCATTCCAATTATTCGTCCATGCTTTGTATATATTTTACTGAAAAGGAAAAAACAACAGTGAAATTTAGTAGTAATCAGACCTGACTGGACTCTTGTAAATAAGAATCAAATTCAAAACCTTGCATGCTGTGCATCTGCAGAATCCTATACGATTTGAACAACACAAGGTTTAACTTTCATTTTCTTTGCTAAATGGAAGTCCCTAACTCTGCTTGACATGATAAAATGGGAAAACAAGCAAGATGAACAAGCTTCCATGACCACTAACATTCCAAAACACTATCAGGATTATATGTATATACAATTCAACAGAATTAGTCTTTTTCTTGGCAAGCCAACAAAAATTCAAATGAAATATATCAAAGTATTCACGGCCTAGTTTATGGCACACAGAAATTCACGCACTGTCACACTGTAATCTATTGCATAAACTACAAAACAGCTATCACTATTAAGTGACAAATGCCCCCAAAATAAATCAAAGTACCACAACTTCATTGAAAATCACATAACGGTAAAGTCTGTAATGCACCCGCCCCCCTCCACTCCAACATTCAATAAGGCTTGGTGACATACATTCCTGTAAAGTTTCACTGAAATCTCCTAGCAGATTTGGCCATGAGGCAGAGAGTAGACTGTGTGTTGTCTTTATGTAACAAAATTCAAAGGGCCATAATTTTGTTAAAATTCACTCAACCTTAAAACCATGAATATATGCGCAACTGTAAATTTTCATTTAAATTCCTTCAGTAGGATAGGAGAATTATTCCTGACAAACTTTACTAAAAATGACAAATAAGGGCTCGTAACTGTGTCAAAAATAATTCGAGCATAAAACCCTAATGACACGTACAAATAAACATAATAGAAGACATTCCTATGAAGTGAAACTGAAATCCCCCCAGCTTTTATGGAAAGCACGGACAAGACTGTGTGTTTACTTGTATACAAACTTCAAGGGGTCATAACTTTGTCAAAAATAATTAAAACGTAAAACCCATAATATATGCGCAATTCAAACTGGTAATAATCAATCCTATTAATTTTCATTTGAATTCCATTAGTACTACAGGAGTACTAGTCTGGACAAACTGTCCTCGAAAATGACTATCAAGGGCTCAAAACTGCCAGAAATAATCTGAACAGAAAAGCTTGAAAATATGCACAACTAGGCTCATAAGAAGTTTAAATGAAATCCCCAAACGGTTTTGACTATGAAGCTCGGACAAGATTTAGCAGACAGAATGACAGACAGTGCCATTACTCTATGTCGCTTTTTCCAGGGACATAAAAATATTTTTTCAATCCTTCATCACATTAAGGAGTCATCATCCGGACAACCTGAAAATGACTGACTGACTGGACTGGACTGGACTGACACTCGTACATACACCCTAAACTGGTTTTTGGGAGTGTAACTACCAAAGCCCGAATACTATTGCATATTAAACTATACTAGAAGGGCCCCCTTTTTTAAATTTCTTACCTTGTGACATCAGTAAAGAATTTGTTGTTCATCTCCTGTTTAACAAATAAGATTGCCTGTGTACTGAATACTGAATAGCCATATCCCTTTCCAACTACCTTTTTTAATTTCAAGAAGTCATAATGCCTTCTCATCCATGGTTGCTTTCTGTAAGAAGAAGTATTACAGTATTATTACAATTCTAGCATAAATTATCATATTACTTTCATGACAGATTTTTTTTTTGGTGGTGATACTTAGCTGAATCTCATATCAAAACTTAAAATTTCATTATCAAAAAAAGATTTAATTCCAACTTGATAATCAACATACAAACATAAATTTCAGTTATAACTGAAAGTAGACGTAGCTTCTCAAAACACAACTTTTTTATTTATGAAATATATACGTTATAAAATAACCAACACTAGAAATGTGTCCGTGTGACTAGGACAGGAATGCGCCCACTTCCAGCCATTGTCAGAAAAGCGAAGGACAGTTTTATGTTCAGAGCTGATAAATGTTCAGGGAACTTGGTACTGAAATAACATCTTGGCTTAAAGTTAACATAGAATTTCCCTGTGCAAGGATAAAATGCATAAAGGGCCATAACTCTCCTTCTACAGGACACGCCATTAACCAAATGTCAGGGGCATAACATCTTATGGTGGTTAATACTTCTATAAAATTTCTTGACTTTGGCTCAATTTGATTTGGAGATACCAGCGACACAAGATTTTGTTGTGGTTACAATTAACATAGGCCCAAAACTCTGCTTTTACTAGGCATGGCCACAAACCAAATGTGCAGTGCACAAAAAACTGAGTGTGGGTAACAGTTCTATAAAGTTATTAGACTTTGGCTCAACTAGTTTTTGAGATGAGCAACACAAGATTTTATTGGCAAAATAAAAAATGCCCATAACTTTGCTTTTACTAGGCATGGCCACAAAACAAAGCTTGCGAAGTTGTAATGAAAGTTAGGGAGAGGAAACACATGAAATATTGTGTCTATTTTATCTACAAATGACCAGCTGGATGAACAAAATAAATCCAGTACAGCCCCTTTATAACTTTGTTCTGTGGATGGTATATTGAATGAGGCAGATACCGATTTCAATTGTACAGGTCTCTTTTTTTCTTTGGATATTCATACGAGTTGTAAGATTACAAATGATGTATACATGCATTTGAAAAACAAAAGTACTTGTCAAAACAACTGATAAATTGCTTAATCTAGATCAAAGAAGTAGAAGAAAAGATCAACGTCCCATTCTGGAAAACTTTATCACTTACTATTTTTCTTTGCTCTCGAAGACAGTATTTCTTTCCTTGCAACTGCATGTTATCTCTTCCTTCCTCTAAAAATAGTAAATGAACCAACTTGTAACTGGATTAAAGTTGGGTGGCAAGCAATCCCAACTATCTTAAGATAAACTTTGTCAACAGTTTATATTTTAGAAATATATAATATACAAAGCAAAATGATCATACTACTTGTATTGCATATTTCATAAAAGACAGACTGTGTTGTAGAACTGAAGCATTCAAACACTAGATATCATATGTCATTGAATATAAATTCTACTTCACATATAGAAACGTATTTTAATGTTTATTACATGAAGACTTTTCTTTTTTCACACACATATATTGTACAAATATGAACTAATCAAGGCCAGCAAATATCAAAAATAAATGTGCATGCAAAGCTTCCTCAATATGTAAAGTTTCATAGCTGTAGCGTGAAAAACCAAGTCCAACCAAGGACAGACATAGCTGTTCATATATATCAGAAATAACTTTTGATCATTGAGTACCTGATTTAAAAAGTAGCTGTGCAGCTATAGCTCTCCTTGCCTGAAGTACTTGTTCCTTATTCCACTTGAAAAGCAGGCTTCCTTTAGTAAGGTAACATTCTGCTAACTGAAATATAACAATATTATTATGGACATCAGCACTGTTCTTATGTTCTTACTGGATTTCGCACCTATTCTTTGCCATGTTGACTGTGCAGACAAATATACATATATGTAGATGGGAGACAGCATAAGGTTGAAAGAGTGTCAACTGGAACTGCAGACTTACTAAGTTAAATCACAAAAAACCACAAATTATTATGAAGCTTTGTTATTTTCATTACCAATTATAATTTAGAGTGATTGTAGTATATTTCCTGTAAGAGTGAGGTTCATATGTATCATAGTCTTGATTGGCTTTCAGTCAGACAGAACAGTGTTGGTCATAAGGCAAATTTCCAACTGTAACAGTGCAGGAATACCGTAAATGCTCCTCCGGGCTTTATTCTTGCATGAGAGAGCAACTGGATAGAACAACCAACCTGAAATAAGCCAGCTGGATGGCTTCCTCATTAGAAAGATAATTCATTCAAAGTAAGATTGGAACCCAGAACTTGCAAACCTTTAAAACATATATTCCACATGACAATCCATCTGCCTGCTTGGCATGTGGAGGGCATTCCAACGACCACAACTCTGGTGCATGACAGTCCACTTTCGAAAGGAAACGTTGATGGAGAAAAGCACTGAAAAGAAAACATTGAAAGTCATATAATTTTTTTACAGATTGTTGGTTGGGTCCATCAATAAAGGGAAAAACAAGGACAATTTGTCTTACAACTCTGCAGAACATATAGGGATTAGTCTCTTCTTGATGCATTGTGTTAATTTAAAATGCATTCGAAACATTTATATTTAATAATATTCAATAAAGTATAATACAAAGATTGTAGGGTCAGTTCAAATTCTTCAGAACAGTAACCACTATGAAGGATCAGCTGAATTTTATAAGGGAGAGCACAGAAATGCCTTAGTAACATTTGAAGAGATATGCATAACTGAAACATATTTATTCAAGTATGATTAATATACATCTATACATGTGAGGTCTTCACTGTAATCAGTGTTTGAGGTTCACAGTACAGGTTCATAACAAGTTTCCTTCTTACAGGTACATGTAGTTTAGATTAAAACAGATTTTTGAATAGACAGCAGTAACATGTAATGCAAAATCTGTAATGAAAATGATAATAAATAGTGCACTGAAATGCAAAATTAACAAGAATACAGCCTAAAAATTGCAAAATTCAGACAAAATATTTCTACCTGATGGATCTACAAGACAGATGTTTGTAACATTAAACAATACCTTCAAACTCGTATACATTTGTATACTCTAGTTCTTAGCACATTGCATTTTATTCAAGGAGATACCTTTCTCCATTACAGAAATTTCTATTTTGGTCAAAGGGACATCTCTAAAGTAATAATACATGTATTTTAAATTATGCGAGAGTATTTTTTATTAAATAGCAAAATGTCTGTTTGCAATTTTTTAAGTGTACTATAATGCAACTTCTGAAATAAATAAACAGAAACTAGAACTGCCGTTATCATGGCACAAATAACCCCTGCACACAGCTTTGTCGGACATGGTAACATGTTATTTTGAAGTGTGGAATTATGTAACTGGCCAATGATATTTGATTAAAAGTAACATAGTCTCAGGGACCTTGAAAAAGGCGCTTTCTTCTTTGGAGATTACTGTGACCTTGACTTTTGACCTACTGACCTCATGATCAGTAAGAGTCAACTACCCGTCATGAACAACCTCCCCTCAAAACCACAGGACTGTAAGCTAAAGCATTACTGATTGATCAGACAAGTTATATTTGTTCAAGGTCACTGTGACCACGACCTTTGACCTACTGATCTCAGTTTCAATAGGAGGTATCTACTAGTCATGATAAACCTCCCTACCATATCTGATGAGTGTGGGCCAACACATTCTTTACTTAACTGACTGGATAAGCCTTTTAAAAGATCATGATTAATATCCCTACCAAATCTTAAGACTATGGGCCAGTTTTCTATAGTTAATGATAGGACAAGCAAAACTACAGCCATCAATGTTGACCTTTGGCCTACTGACTACCTAAAAATCAATACGGGTTATCTACCGGTCATGATCAATCTCCCCACCAAATTTGAGGACTATGGGCCAAAGTGTTCTTTAGTTATTGATCAGAAAAGAAGAAAACTCGACTGCTGACTGGACAGTCAGACAAGATGATTCCAGGACACGTCCTTACAACTGTGTTGTCTGGGGGAATAACTAAGAACGTCAACACTCATGAACCTGACTTACTACCAACGCTGCACCAGTTGCTGTGCAGTATGAAAAATCTCTCCAAGAGGGTTCATGTATATGATCTTTCTATCACTTGGACAAATGATCTTAGAAAAAATTCAACAAGTGTTCAAAAGCAATTCGGAGTAGTCAAAGCAGGTCTCAGGACTATTAAATATAATTTTCTTTTAAATATTTTCATATCTTAATTGTTTGTAAATTTACTTATCTGAATGCTCTACGTTTATAAACATTTTTTTAATGCACAAAATCATCCTAAATCAAGTTAGTAGCAATACTTGCACATGGATTCATGACACAACATATCCCTGCTATGCATGTTAGAACAAAGAAAGGGGTGAGTGATGTGAGTAAAAATGCTTACCAATAATGACCAGTGAGAACCACCTTCGTTCACTGCTCCAATAATGTGATCATAGTCATAAATATTCTCCTGTGTAAAATATGAACAATTACAATACACTGAAATTTGAACAATAAAATACAATTTGCTGGATAAAATATTGATGGTTTGTGTAAAATTCATTAGAATACAAAAAAACTGACCTGGGGTAAATTCATTGAGTGTTAGACCAGTGTTAATAAGATAGTATACATTTTAATGATTTTAACAAGTGTGGGCTTCTCAAACAGCTATAGAGTTTTAGTTATCATTGACCAATTGGGAGATTCTGTTACATCAAAAGCCATTGACATTGGCAGATAAGATGCTCAGCAGAAATGACAGACAGATGTGACAGACAAACTGACAACTATGTGCTTACATTTATGTTCATTTATATTTCATGTTCCAAACTGGAACTATCAATAAAAAGTGATCAATACCCTCTCCTTTCTTGTTTTAATGTATGTTGTTTGTCAGGGAAGGCAAAACATAAAGTGTCATAATATATTCTAAGTAACGGTGACCTTAACACTGACCAAAATTAATTAGAAAATGTCAAATTTCAATAAAACCGTGTCAGTACTTTTCCAGTTTATCTCTGAACAAGGTGACTGACATGTTCGCCCTTGGACAGTATAAAAATATTTAGAGCACTTTTGTACTTCTTCTGTTACTCTCTGGACAAGAAGTGATGACCAGTAGTATTAGACAGACAGCTATAAGCTCATCCTTCATGAAGCAGAAATTGGGTGATCTTCAGTATGACTAAAATGAAAAGTTTACCTTCATGACAAAATTACTTACATTCTGCAGTAAGGTGTGAATTTCCTCTGTTCCCTCAAAAATCGATGTCATAATCACACAGTTGATATGCAAGTTGTTACCACTGCCAGACTGTGCCAGTAGATGCAGATAGGAATCAAGAACCTTTATAATATAATATAACAAATATACAGATATATCTGTCATATCTTGTTTCAATATTTTTTTTTGAATATAATTTGGAAATTTTTTTAACCGTAATTCATTTTACCCATTCTTTTAAAATTTCATAGTAGAAGCAGTAGCCACTTTGTCTTAATAACTATTTTTTCCCATTGCCAATATTCAATATTTAATCATTAAACAGGATGTGGTAGAGAAAACAAAACTACATGTATGTAGTGCAAAACTTGGTGTTAAAGTCATTTCAAGAAGCATAAATAAATGAATATCTCCTTTTTTTGTTGATATTTCATCACTCATTCATCAGCACAATTCTCATAATTATTAATCATTCATTCTGTTTTAAATAATCAGAAATGAAACCATGCGAGCCTACATAAAAATAGTAGGGTGATATTACAAAGGTGCAAAAGACAGACAGATGAATGGACAGGCAGTCAGGGCAATGCAATTCACCAATTACCCAATTCACTCAGCTGTTAAACCACAACACAGACATAACAGTCATTGATAACATACCTCATCCGATAAAGTGCTTTGTAGATTTCTGATGGACTCGGAAGTTAGCGTGTATGGGCCAATTTTACCAACTTGGTATTCCCTATTATTTGAAGTCTGCCATATCTCATCCACAACTGAAAAAAGAAAGACATCTTGTGCTACTCATTTTTGTAAAAAAGACTGAAAATCTAAGTGTTTATAATGCAATGACACCTGTATCTGGATGATTTATTTTCATTCACATATAAACTGAATTCCATGAATAATGGCATTGTCTGGAATTCATACATTTACAACTCCAAAATGCCAAAGCAATTTGGAATCATAACTGTATGCCATGACATCATAGAATCTATGTCAAAAAAAAAAAAATAATGATGTCAAAATTGTGATAGATCGAAGTACAGTAAGACCAGTCTCTGCTGTCTCAATTGCAAGTGGATAGGGCTTATAATTCTGTACATCTGTATCAAGTTACTCAAAAGTATATAAGTCTTTAATACATGATAAGGAATATGCTGTTCAATGTAATTACAAGGGATATTATAATTACATGGTTTCAATTTGAACTGTTTCAAAGAACCACAGACACAAGGAATAAAAAGGTAAAAATAAAGGTAATAAATATGTATACAGTACAGGGTGTTACTGTTCAACAAATCAATACATTCATAGAGCCCTTAAAAACCTATTCCAATGTGAACAAGAGATGTCACTGTAAGATGACACATGCCCCCGATGGTGCTTTGAGTAGGTGGTTACGGCCAATGTTAACAGGGTTGTGTCCATAGGCTTAGCATCTAGTTGTTGTGCAGGACACATTATCTCATTAAGTTGAACATTTGTGGCAAGCAATATCAGAATTCCTTCATGGAGAAAAAGTTACAGCCCGAACACGACCTGTAACAGACTATATTAACATTTGACCTCTAAATGTGACCTTGACCTTGGAGGTAGGGGGCCTTAGTTTGCCCATGACACGTCGTCTCATTGTGCAAAACTATTTCAAAATCCCTTCATGGACAAAAAGTACAGACTGGACACAAAAGACTATTGTGACCCCTAAGTGTGACCTTGACCCTTGAAGGTAGGGGCCTGAGTGTTGCGCATGACACATCGGCTCATTATGGTAAACATTTGTGCCAAAGTATTTCAAAATCCCTTCATGGATAAAAAAGTTACAGACCGGACACAACACATACCCTGTAACAGACTATCTTAACATGTGACCCCTAAGTGTGACCTTGCCCTTGGAGGTAGGGGCCTGAGTGTTGCGCACGACACATCGTCTCATTATGGTAAACATTTGTGCCAAGCTATTTCAAAATCCCTTCATGGATAATAAAGTTACAGACCGGACACAACACATACCCTGTAACAGACTATCTTAACATCTGACCCCTAAGTGTGACCTTGACCTTGGAGGAAGGGGCCTGAGTGATGTGCATTACACGTCGTCTCATTATGGTGAACATTTGTGCCAAGCTATTTCAAAATCCCTTCATGGATAAAAAAGTTATAGACCTGACACAATGCGGACAGACAGACAGACAGACGGAAGGACGAACAGACAGACAGACGGTTCGAAAACTATATGCCTCCCTTCGGGGTCATAAAAAGAATATTAAATATAACAAAACCTTCAAGAAACGGAATATGCTCTGGGCATATGGTGTGCATTGTATTGTCATCTGTAACTCCTTCAGATTCAGCAATTGGCTCCATTTCTGCAACGTCAATAGTACTATCCTGAGGTACTATTTTCTCATGAGACACCATCTTTGCCTTCTTTCCTCCTATGCAAAGACTGTCATATTTCTTTGCAATACGACGCCTTTTCCTGCTTCTATTTAACGAAGTACGTAATGGAAGTCCATCAAGCTTGGGCAGATTCTGTGATATCAGTTTATCTACTGCCTGTAACATACCACATACTTCCTGAAACATCTGAAGGTCTTGTATACAGTACAGTCCACTCTGAATGGTTTTTAAAAGTGACAAGCAACTAAATCTCTCCTTTTTGATTGATGCTTCATCACTCATTTCATGAGCAAAATTCTCACCACTTTCATCATTTATGTTACTGTCTGTAGCAGATACAACACCTTGAATACAACAGTCACTGACATCTACATCTCCAATGTTTACCTTCTGTTCATCTACCTTTGGTGAAGACGATGACACATCATGATGAGACATACTGTTGGATTCTGAGACAGAAGTAATAACACTTTCATCAAGATTAAACCAAGGCATTGACCTGTAGTATTCTGAGAGAGAATTCCAGTCATTTCCAGGAAAATTTGTGAATATTGCCAACATATGTTTGCAAGGACAGTGGAACTTTTTCCAGTCTGCACAAGTGCATGATGGAATTTCAGTGGACAAACAAACAGAATACATTTCCCCTGATGCTGTTTCAGATGTCACATTAAACAATCCTTCCTCTACCTGAATCAAGCTTTCTTTAGGTATTGTCATTGCACTGGCTAACCTCTTCAAGCAATGTGACACAAACTTTTTTGGTCGGTCGACAAGGAAAGATGGGATAGCTGCTGAATACCTTTTGAAAGTTGACATACATACAACATTGTTCCGGATGTAACTGAAAAGCAGAAAAGATTAAAGTTTAATTACAGTATCAAAATTAACTTCTCCCCTGTTAGAATGGACATGGGTGATGTTACAATGTCTGTGACTGGCATTGTTACTTATTTCCATCCAAAATTTTTTTTTCCTGTAATAACCACTTCTGTTATAGTCAGTAATTTAAGGAAACAACTTTCATTATTTCAGAACAAATATTAAGAACGGAAGAGTGCCAAAACGTCACAAAACATGCTTGTAACAAGAGAAAATTGGGTAGCAATAGGTAATACGATGAAATATATATTTCTTTGATTCTTTCAGTATTACAACACCTACCAGATATCCCTAAACTTTATGATTTACTTAATTTTGCATGTACGAGCTTCGTTTTCACACTTCACTTGGACAAATTTTTTATGGGCTATAACCATAGTATGAAGGTAAATAACTAAGCATTTTTACATCACATTAATTTCAGTAAAATTCTGTATGACATGTCCGAGTTCTGGTTATATAGCCAAAAAGTATGAGAAGTATAATGCTAAATAGACAGTTTAAATTCTACATAACAGTTTTAATGAAACTCACAGATTTCTGCTGTCCGGCACAAACTTTTCAATCAGCACCTTTGCAAGCCCAGACAGGGTACTGCCACTGTTGAAGTTCTTCAAATACTGATACTTCAGTTTCTTATTCAGCGCTTCAACTCCGTTAGTTGTGGAGACCCGAATATTAACACAGTTACTTCGAAAACAGTACACCCATCGCTACAAAGAAATTATATAAAAAATAAAGATTGGAAGAATGTAAGCGTATACTGAAATGTGTCAATTTGCATTAAAATGAAACTAACAACATAGTGCTATTACATAAGTTTGAAGAAGTATTTGCCTTCATATACCAAAATATTTTGAAGTTAGGCAATATATCAACATTGAGTTTCTCAGTCAACTTTGCTCAAACAGACATGTACATATGACAAATCAGTGCACAGTGCATTCATTGCCACTGAGGTCTATCAATACTTTAAGTTTCATTAAAATCCCTTCAGTAATTCTTGAATGATTCTCTTAACAAGGAAAAAAGTAAACAAGAGGGCCATGAATTTTGGTTCATAAGCAATCCACAGCATCTCTTCAAATCTATCTTATGTTTCTTGTGCACTGCATACCATCTCACTGATCTTTAGTTCTGGTGAGCTAAACAAGAGCGGTTGGAAACACCACGTGCTCGACTTTTCTCAGTGCTTGATAGTAATAAAGATATTTGACTTTAACCAAAAAATTCTAAGTTGGAAAGGGGCATAATTATGTCAAAATTCATATCAGAGTTATGGGGATTGTTTCACCTGGTGTAGCCTTTGATAATAAATAACTATTTTAATTTTCAAATCAAAAGCTTTGATAGTAACTGATGTATTTGACTTTGACCAAAAAAATTAAAAGTTAAAAAGGGGCATAACTCTGTCAAAAATAATTTCAGGATTATCTGCCTTGCTGTAATGGGTTCCCCTTTTGACAGTGAACAACTATACCAAGTTTCAAGTGAACACCTTTGATAGTCTTTGAGAAAATGACTCGCACGAAAAACTTAACCAACGCACATGCACACAATCAAGTGACGACAATACCTCGACATTTTTTCTTCGAAAGTCGAGCTAAAAACAAGTGGCATATATTCTGGAATAAAGCTAACAAAATGACACTGAAACAAAAATTAACCTTTTTCTCACATAACCACTGCTTTTCTATCCAGTTCCTGAAAGCTACAGATTCTTTGAAAAAATCTGATGATTTCAAAACATGGACTTCGTTCTCGTACTCTTTTTCGGAACCTGCATTTGCAATCTTGCGCAGTCTGAAAAGCAGAACAAGAAAGTAGGTCAATAGGTCAGAATCAAAGATCACATTTCAAATCTGCATGCAAAACTGTTTACATGTTGCAAATTTCATTGCTAAAGCGTACAAAACAATAGAGTCATTATGGCCCTGGGATTCACCTGAATATCACTACATTTAATGGACTTAACTGAATAATCTTAAAAAAACTGAAATTAAGAATTTAACAATTTAAAGAACTATGGTTGAGTTTCACCCAAGGAACATTCCTGTGAAATTTAATCATAATCCATCAAGTTGTTTACGAGGAGAAGTTGTTTGAAGAAACATCTGATGCACACACGAACAACGGACAGCGGGTGATTACAAAAGCTCACCTTATGCACTTCTTGCTCATGTTAGCTAAAAAAGTAAAGCTGCTTATTTACAAAGTGAGCATTTGGGTAGAGCATTTAAAAAAAGTCTTAAAACCTGTATTTCATATATTGTCAGACCAACAAGTGTTTTATTAATTGTTAAAAATTTTGTAAGATTTTTGGTTTGCTCATTATAAATGCTATATGTTTTTCACCAATACAGATAATCATTTGAAACAGATGTATTTGATACTTACTTGTGTATGATGATATATGGCAAATTCTGACAAAAAATGACATGAAGAGTCACATCCCAAATGAGGAATAATTAGAAAATCTGATAAGCACTGTACAGTTAAAATTACCACTTGCTAATGTCTAATTTCTCATATAAGGCAGTATTAATCAATTATTATCACGGTGAGCATCTGGTGTCAACAAAAGTCCCATATGGTGGGCTATATATTTGTTGACAAAAGTCGCCTATGGTGGTGAAAGGGTTAAGATTCAAAAATGCACTGGCATAGCACCAAATGCCTAACAACTGGAAATGAGCAACAGACAAAACTATTGCCCCAACCAAAGAAATGGTGGTTCAGTTATGCGAAGGTAGTGCCACTACTAAAACTGTACAGCAATCTGCAATACAAAAGACCATAATTATAATGCTACAGTCACTGTTATGATTCTTCAACAACTTACTGCTTTAAAATTGACTCTTTGTGCTCCACTGCCTTATTTTCAGTTCTGTTCAGCCAACGCAACCATGACTGCTCACGATGGAAATCACAAGTGTATACATCAATACCTGAAGATTACATATGATTTGTTAAAGTCACACACACATGTTGTTCATTATCATTCTTTTATTCTTTAGAGGACTACTTCCAGTAAAGGAAACTAGAGCTATCACTAAATGTGATGAATACTCCCTTCACTGTGATCGAGTTTCAGCAATTGTAATTATCACAAAACTTCTTATCATAAAGATCAGTTATTCCAAGTTTCATTTGAACTGATCAAGAAATGTAGGCATAGCGTTTGACACAGACACACACACAGAAAGAGAGACAGACTGACCAAGTCACCGACCAACCAACCAACCAACCACCAAACCAACCAGACACAAGCTGACTCCTATATGCCCCCCACTTACATAGTAAGGCAGTGGTATAAAAAGACAAGCTCCCTATTTGTCTTTAATTCACAGGGCCTACCCTACGCTACCATTAGCCAATGTAGCCAATTGCTAAAAATTAAGAAAAGTGGCTACAAATTTCAAATTTTGGCTCCTAAAATTTTGTTAAAATCATGCAAAATGTAAGCATTTTCACTCTTATTTGCCACTCTTCCTTAAAATATGGCTACAAAATCAGAAGACCCAGAGAAGGCCCCCGATTCATATCATTGTATGGAAAACTTTACATAGATTTCAGGTGAAAAGTTCTTTGTGTTATTACTTTCAATTATTAATGTTTAGTACCTTGAAAAGCTTGTTCTAAAGCGGAAATTTCAGCCTTGTCAAAATCACACATGAAAGATTTTGGGTTCCACTTAGGATTCCAGCTCTTTATCACTTGCAAGGCTTCAAGTATAGCTTGGATTGTCTCTTTGCTTACAATGAAGAAGCATATAGGTGCGTAACCAACATTGGTCAAAACACAAATGAAGAACAGTGCCACGTCATATTTGGTTGTCTTGTATGTACTGTCCATCAAAACCATTTCCTGGCCGTATCGCAACATCAAATCCTTCTGGAAGGCAGACTGATACACGAACAGTAGCGTACTATCAGAACACAGTTCTTCATCTGCAGTACTGAAAGCAATTGTACATAATATGTCTACCCATTGAAAGCCAATTTGTATAAATAATTTTAAAGCAACAGGAAATTTATAAAATGAACTGCTACCAAGTGTGCAGCAAAAGCAGGAAAAATTAAACTTGACCAAAACCTAAGTTAAAACAAGGGCGATCAGTGATCACGTGTCGCCTGCTGATAGCCAAAATGGCAGTTTTGTGGAGAGGAAGGGGGCATGCTGATGGAAATGTGGAGTGATTTTCAGTACTGAACTTCAAAAATAAGAAAGTAGGCCAAAAAGTCAAGGTCAAGGTCAGCCAATGTGACAGTTGCAAAACTGTACCTATGTTTCAAATTTCAGTGCTGCAGCTTCAAAAATAAGTAAGTAGGTCAAAAGGTCAAGATCAAGGTCAACCAAGGTCAGGGTTCAAATCTGTATCCAAAACTATACATATGTTTCAAATTTCAGTACTGTAGCTTCAAAAATAAGAATGTTAAAGGTTATTCAAGGGCCATAACTAGGTCAGAAAACGTTCAACCGTAAAACCCGTTACATGTGCGCAATTACTTGACCTACTGATAAGTCCTGCAAAATGTCATTCAAATTGAATTACTAGTTTAAAATAAGTACTTTGGACAAACTTTAAAAGTAAAAATCGTTAAACTCTCAAAAAAATCATTGAACCAGAAAATGCTGATGATATGCGCAACTACACTTGGTATTGGTCATTCCCGTAAAGTTTGGATGAAATTGCACCAGTAGTTTGTGAGGAGTTGTCCGGACAAGTTTTGTGACGGACAGACGGATGCCGGAGAAGTAATCCCTGTATGTCCCAGCTACTCTGTAGCAGGCAACACAATAAAAGAAGGGTGGATTTAAATTAACAATTCTTTGGATTGTTAAATTTTGTGAAGTGCTTAACTGCAGTTCAGTTGATGAAAACTTGTATTTTGAGATAAGTAACTCTGTTTCCCTCTAATTTCTTTACCGTATACGCTGTATGTTTATTACAGGGACAATTGATGTCAGAATTGAGTTATTTACATTTTCAAAGGAATATTGTCACTAGAATGCCTGGTGTTGCTTAGGGCCCTAATTACATTACTTGCACCTCTGAAGAATTAATATACTGTGTAAGTAATCTATTAAATTCTTAATCAGAGCTGGAGGAAAGCTGACAACAACCCCAATGTCTTTCATGGCATAGTAATAAATATCAATACTTACACAGGACGGAAAAAGAAATCATCCTCTGGCATGCTCTCCTTCCATTTATTTATTTCTGCCATAACGTTTTTCTGGTCATTGTCACTGTAACTGAAAGCATATGAAAGTAATTATTATAATTTGAGTTACCTTTATCTTGTGGCTGTAAGTTCAAAATATTTATATGGACATAATCATCGTTTTATTTTTTCTGTTTCTACCTTTTCTATTTAAGATATTTCCCATATATCATTTGACCAACAAAACTTGAGTTAATGTCACATTGAAATGTACTTTCAAATATAGTTTTTATTTCTTAACTTAAACATGGCAGTGACATTTTCATTTCATGACAAGCAGTTTCAGAAAAAAAAAAGATATACATTAAGTTATTTTCAACTTAACAATTACTGCCTGTTTTAAGCTACTTTTCAGACATGTTGGGTAGTTCAATCACTTGACTGTCACAGGCAAAATATGGGAAGCTGGAAGACAAACTTGGCTTTGTGAAACAGAAATTTAACAGCTGTTTGTGTTTACAAGTCAGTTAACTTGTCTTTATTATTTACCGTTTCTTCTTCAAGGCCTGTGAAACGTGATTCCTTATATCCTGAGGCAATGGAAAAAATCTTCTATTGGTCAAAGGGACATCACCATTGTCACGATGCAGATGGCGTTCAATCTCACTGACCTTGGTTATCCCATCATCTACCAGTTCTTTCATTGTTGCCTTCACTTCTGCATGCAGAGGTAAACCATACCCAGACAACTATAATTATTATAACAAAAAAATATATACTAAGAAGGTTCCACTTCAATAATATTTTACAATGTTGCAATCCTTTTCTCATTAACAAAGTCATAATTTTACCTCACTCAAAAGAATTTACAAGTAAATTTGATCCACTGGCCTTTTTCATCAAGAAAGTCAAATTAATTTTTGTTGTTGTTTGTTAGATTTGTTCCGTTACATATGTATACATTTCCAAGATTGACAAGCATTAATAAAGCTCCAGAATTTTAAACAATTGGAAGTTTTGCTTGATATTCCGAACAGTTGCTAAAATGGAACGAAGCGTGGAACTTTTGGTCACACTACATAACAATGTGCATTCCAAAATGTTTATTATCATAATTTATGTAAGTAATTACGAAAAAAAAAAAAAAAAGAAAAAAACAGTTGCTAGTGAACCAAGGGTGTCTTCATCTGCAATTACACACATTTGCACTGAATGCAACTAGAACTTACCTCACCAACCAAATGTCCTTTATGTTCACCATTTATCTGCACAAGGACTCTGAATTCTTGGACAGTATTCTCTGTAAAGTGTTCTCTAAGTTTTTTTGATGCCATACGCATTTTCCATTCTGTTGGTTCCCCGTCAATCTGTACATATACACACAAATATTTTAAAACTTACACAACCGTCTTTTCTTTAAAATTACTTTATCAGGCTAAAATCTTTTCATGTAATAAATGTAAATGTTAGCTACTGTTTCCATAATACACATGATTTTCATCTGCTTTTTGAAAACAAATCAGACTGATCCAACAGCACGTCAGACACTACATATACTTCTGACTGTTTCAAAGACAGATGTTCTTGGAATCTTCCTGGAAATTCACAAACAAAATAGCAGACAACTGAGTCTTGCTTAATTCGCTTTCAGCATTTTGTTCCCTACAATAGGTCATTTTTTTTTTAAATTACTTACAAACTAAACAAACCAATTTGTACCTGATACTCTGGGAATCTTACTACCATTCTCATTCTAATTTTGGCTGGGCACTGTAATTTTTTAGTGTGTTGTATTCTGGCCCTACTGGTTCTGTATGCATGGTCAGTAGTGCTCTGTGAAAACAATAATAGAAAACAAAGTGTATTTACAATAATAATCTGTTCATGCATTAAGGTTTGATATTTAAACTCCTCTCAAAAAAAAGTACCATGTAAATAAGACTGTAAAAGAAAAAGAAATAATAAAAAGTAACCTAAAAGTTTCAATATGAAGTGGCTGGACAGTATGCTGATTTCTTTTGCAAGAGTCAAAGCATGACACGAGTTCCTATGCCTTTCAAAACAGGAGTAATTATGCGCTTTCCATGACATTGCAAACGTGACCTATTGTCATTCACAAAACTATTAATCATATGTACACAAAATGACAAAGTCAGCAAGAAAAAAATTCAATAATAAGAATCGGATGTATTTGAAACAAATTCTACTAACAATTCCAAATACCAAAACATTTAGTGATTTGTTTCTTCATTGATGTTAGTTCTAAATTCAAGTCACTTCAGTGTTATTTAAGGATCAAATCTCCCGCTTTGGATTGGTCTTCTATATAATGCTTAAAAACACTAACAATATTTAAAATAACTTCTTCAAAACTCAAGAACAAATTCAATTCCAAAAGGAAGATATAGAAACAGAATAAAAAATGCTAGCCTAGCTCATGGATTCGCCAATCATATTGTAAGTTTTTTTACAGAGTAAGTTAATTTCTAAATTAGAATGTTTGCTGAATAATTACCACTTGCTGTCTTTTTTTCTTCTCTTGCCCCTGATGGCATTGCCTAACCTCAGATTGAATGGATACAAAAGGTGTACCATCATAACTGATGGGAATCTCTCCCCTTGCATCAGTCCACCATATCCGGTGATTTACCAATGTTGTCAAGTCTAAAAATGATAAAATTACATATATGAAAGGCATTATAGAAGCAATGACAATTATTGTCCGACTTTTCTTTCATATAACATTTATATAGATCTAATCAACATATCCATATAAATGTTCACAGATGCATATATTTGAGATCAAACTTTTTCACCAGATTCCGGCTCAGCCAGAAATGTGTCCATAGGGCAAGAACAGTGGTTGAAGAGAATAGCAGGAGGACCAACTAGAAAGTACATCAATAGGTCAGAATCAAAGAGCACATTTCAAATCTGCATGCAAAACTGTTAACAGGTTGCATATTTCATTGCTGAAGCGTACAAAACAAGAAGGTCGGTCAATAGGTCAAAGTCAAGCACAGCAAAGGTCAATCATAATTATAAACATCTGTGCCAAGTTATTGCATAATCCCTTCATAGATGGCCTACTTTAAAGAGACCCCCCCCACCCCTCACTCATACCAACATGAGGTTAACCATTGTAGACACACTGCATATAAAAAGACCTCCCCTCACTCCTTACACCCAAAACAGATCACCCCCCTCATTCTTAATACCAAAATTAGGTCATCCACTCTATAAACACTACATTTAAAGACACCTCATCAACTGTGGATATAATACATTAAAAGACATCTCCCCTCACTCCTTATTCCAAAATGAGGTCATCAACTGTGGATATAATACATTTAAAGAATCCTTCCCTCACTTCTGATACCAAAATAAGGTCATCAACTGTGGTTATAATACATTTAAAGACACCTCCCCTCACTCCTTATACCAAAATGAGGTCATCAACTGTGGATATAATGGATTTAAAGACACCTCCCCTCACTCCTTATAACAAAATAAGGTCACCTACCCTCACTCCTTATACAAAAATAAGGTCATCAACTGTGGATACAATGCATTTAAAGAGAATTCCCCTCACTCCTTATACCAAAATGTGGTCATCAACAGAAGATAAAATGCATCTAAAGACACCTCCCCTCATTTCTTACACCAAAATGAGGTCATCAACTGTGGTTATAATACATTTAAAGACACCTCCCCTCACTCCTTATACCAAAATTAGGTCATCCACTGTAGATACACTACATTTATAGACACCTCCCCTCACTCCTTATACCAAAATAAGGCCATTCACTGTAGATATACTACATTTATAGACATCTCCCCTCACTCCTTATAAAAAAATAAGGTCATCCCCTTCAGGAAACTGCATTTGAAGAGACCTCACCTCACTCCTTACACCAAAAACAGGTCACCTCCCCTCACTCCTTATACCAAAATTAGGTCATCCACTGTACAAACACTACATTTATAGACATCTCCCCTCACTCCTTACACCAAAATAAGGTCATCCCCTTCAGGAAACTGTATTTAAAGAGACCTCCCCTCACTCCGTATACAAAAATAAGGTCACCTCCCCTCACTCCTTATACAAAAATAAGGTCATTCATTGTAAATACACTACATTTAAAGACACCTCCCCTCATGCCTTATAACAAAATAAGGTCATCAACTGTGGATATAATGGATTTAAAGACACCTCCCCTCACTCCTTATACCAAAATGAGGTGATCAACAGTGGATATAATGGATTTAAAGACACCTCCCCTCACTCCTTATAACAAAATAAAGTCACCTCCCCTCACTCCTTATACAAAAATAAGGTCATCAATGGTGAATACAATGCCTTTAAAGAGAACTCCTCTCACTCCTTATACCAAAATAAGGTCATCTCCTTCAGGAAACTGCATTTAAAGAGACCTCCTCTCACTCCTTACACCAAAAACAGGTCACCTCCCCTCACTCCTTATACCAAAATTAGGTCATCCACTGTAAATACACTACATTTAAAGACACCTCCCCTCACGCCTTGTAACAAAATAAGGTCATCAACTGTGGATATAATGGATTTAAAGACACCTCCCCTCACTCCTTATACCAAAATGAGGTGATCAACAGTGGATATAATGGATTTAAAGACACCTCCCCTCACTCCCAATAACAAAATAAAGTCACCTCCCCTCACTCCTTATACAAAAATAAGGTCATCGACTGTGGATACAATGCCCTTAAAGAGAACTCCTCTATCTCCTTATACCAAAATAAGGTCATCTCCTTCAGGAAACTGCATTTAAAGAGACCTCCCCTCACTCCTTACACCAAAAAACAGGTCACCTCCCCTCACTCCTTATACCAAAATTAGGTCATCAACTGTAGATACACTACATTTATAGATACCTCCCCTCACTCCTTATACCAAAATAAGGCCATCCACTGTAGATATACACCAAAAACAGGTCACCTCCCCTCACTCCTTATACCAAAATTAGGTCATCCACTGTACAAACACTACATTTATAGACATCTCCCCTCACTCCTTACACCAAAATAAGGTCATCCCCTTCAGGAAACTGTATTTAAAGAGACCTCCCCTCACTCTGTATACAAAAATAAGGTCACCTCCCCTCACTCCTTATACAAAAATAAGGTCATCCACTGTAAATACACTACATTTAAAGACACCTCCCCTCACGCCTTATAACAAAATAAGGTCATCAACAGTGGATATAATGGATTTAAAGACACCTCCCCTCACTCCTTATACCAAAATGAGGTGATCAACAGTGGATATAATGGATTTAAAGACACCTCCCCTCACTCCTTATAACAAAATAAAGTCACCTCCCCTCACTCCTTATACAAAAATAAGGTCATCAACTGTGGATACACTACATTTATAGACATCTCCCCTCACTCCTTATAACAAAATTAGGTCATCCCCTTCAGGGAACTGCATTTAAAGAGACCTCACATCACTTCTTACACAAAACACAGGTCACCTCCCCTCACTCCTTATACTGAAATTAGGTCAGCCACTGTACATACACTACATTTATAGACATCTCCCCTCACTCCTTATTACAAAATTAGGTCATCCTCTTCAGTTAACTGCATTTAAAGGAGACCTCCCCTCACTCCGTACATCAAAATCAGGTCACCTCCCCTCACTCCTTATACCAAAATTAGGTCATCCACTGTAGAGACACTACATTTATAGACATCTCCCCTCACTCCTTTTAACAAAATTAGGTCATCCCCTTCAGGAAAATGAATTTAAAGAGACCTCCCCTAACTCCTTATACCAAAAACAGGTTACCTCACCTCACTCCTTATACAAAATTTAAATTAGGTCATCCCCTTCAGGAAACTGCATTTAAAGAGATCTCCCCTCACTCCTTATACCAAAAACAGGTTACCTCCCCTCACTCCTTATACCACAATGAGGTTATCCACTGTAGATAAACTACATTTATAGACACCTCCCCTCGCTCCTTATAACAAAATTAAGTCATCCCCTTCAGGAAACAGCATTTAAAGAGACCTCCCCTCACTCCTTACAACTCCCCTCACTCCTTTAACCAAAATTAGGTCATCCACTGTAGATACACTACATTTATAGATACCTCCGCTCACTCCTTATACCAAAATAAGGTCATCCACTGTAGATACACAACATTTATAGACACATCCCCTCAATCCTTATACAAAAATAATATCACCTCCCCTCACTCCTTATACAAAAATAAGGTCATCTTCCTTCAATCCTCATACCAAAATAAGGTCATCAACGGCTGATATAATGCATTGAAAGAGAACTCCCCTCACTCCTTATACCAAGATTATATCATCAACTGTGGATACAATGCATTTAAGACATCTCCCCTCACTCCTTATACCAAAATGAGGTCATCCACTGTGGATATAATGCATTTAAAGACACCTCCCCTCACTCCTTATACCAAAATGAGGTGATCAACAGTGGACATAATGGATTTAAAGACACCTCCCCTCACTCCTTATACCAAAATGAGGTGATCAACAGTGGATATAATGGATTTAAAGACACCTCCCCTCACTCGTTATAACAAAATAAAGTCACCTCCCCTCACTCCTTATACAAAAATAAGGTCATCAACTGTGGATACAATGCCTTTAAAGAGAACTCCTCTCACTCCTTATACAAAAATAAGGTCATCCCCTTCAAGAAACTGCATTTAAAGAGACCTCCCCTCACTCCTTACACCAAAAACAGGTCACCTCCCTTCACTCCTTATACCAAAATTAGGTCATCCACTGTAGATACACTACATTTATAGACATCTCCCCTCACTCCTTATAACAAAATTAGGTCATTCCCTTCAGGGAACTGCATTTAAAGAGACCTCACATCACTTCTTACACAAAACACAGGTCACCTCCCCTCACTCCTTATACTGAAATTAGGTCAGCCACTGTACATACACTACATTTATAGACATCTCCCCTCACTCCTTATTACAAAATTAGGTCATCCTCTTCAGTTAACTGCATTTAAAGGAGACCTCCCCTCACTCCTTACATCCCTTTCAGGAAACTGCATTTAAAGAGATCTCCCCTCACTCCTTATACCAAAAACAGGTTACCTCCCCTCACTCCTTATACCACAATTAGGTTATCCACTGTAGATAAACTACATTTATAGACACCTCCCCTCGCTCCTTATAACAAAATTAAGTCATCCCCTTCAGGAAACTGCATTTAAAGGAGACCTCCCCTCACTCCTTACATCCCTTTCAGGAAACTGCATTTAAAGAGATCTCCCCTCACTCCTTATACCAAAAACAGGTTACCTCCCCTCACTCCTTATACCACAATTAGGTTATCCACTGTAGATAAACTACATTTAAAGACACCTCTCCTCACTCCTTATACCAAAATGAGGTGATCAACAGTGGATATAATGCATTAAAAGACACCTCCCCTCACTCCTTATACCAAAATGAGGTGATCAACAGTGGATATAATGGATTTAAAGACACCTCCCCTTACTCCTTATACCAAAATGAGGTGATCAACAGTGGATATAATGGATTTAAAGACACCTCCCCTCATTCCTTATAACAAAATAAGGTCACCTCCCCTCACTACTTATACAAAAATAATGTCATCCACTGTAGATACACTGTATTTAAACAGACCTCTCATCACTCCTTATACCAAAATAAGGTCAACAACTGTGGATATAATGCATTCAAAGACATCTCCCCTCACTCCTTATACCAAAATAAGGCTAACTCTGCTCAATACTTTTACAAAAATGAGGTCATCAACTGTGGATAAAATGCATTTAAAGAGACCTCCGGTCATCCCCTCACCCCTTATGCCACCCACAGGTAAACTCCCCCTCAATTCCTATACCAATCATTCTTATATTAATACAACAGTATATGGAATCCCTTCAGTACTTTTCAAGTTATTTTCAGGACAAGGAGAAATTAAGTATAACAAGGGAGATTACTACAAATCATCAAAGTAGAGTTATGCTTCTTTTGCACTGCACTTCCTCTCTTTTGATATCTATTTATATTTCAAATTTCATAGGGATTTCATTGCATGAAGAAATGGAAATTAAATTGATGACCACAACTGTCATAAGATTATGATGAATAGAAAATACTATCGTTTTATGAAACTGGCCCCATATGTGAAAAGCATGCATGCAATTATATAGATAGTATACTGAGCAAATATGGGTCTTTTTTATCCACTTCATCAGTATGTTGAATATGGTTTTTAATGTCACCACAAATACACATAAGGTCCAATTTACATAATATTGTTGTACTAATATAGAAACGAATCGTATCAATTTACGTTATTTCACCGTTACTTCCGACCTTTTACTATAAATATTCATGGACCCTTATCATATTCACAATTACAGGGTTATGACGAAATAAGCTTCCATATTTTTGCTTGGTTAGACATCAACATCATCAACAACTTACAGACTGTGCATCTATATGACCCAGACTTTTTCGCTAAAAGCAGGGCCTGCAAAAAGTCGAGAATAGACAGGGAAATAGAAATAAACAGTGAAAATTAAATATATGTGAGGAAAAGTAAGTGATGCTGAATTCCTTGGAAAAATGATGCAAAGAAAATGGCATGAAACTTTATACTGATGAAACTGAAGTCAGGGTTGCCACAAGCCAGGGAACACAAAATTCCCTGACAATTCCCTAACTTTTTCCTGACAAAATCTCAAATTTCCATGACATATTTTGTCGCCCTAAGTTGCCTTTCAATCTCTTTCAGCTTCTCAAAAAATTCATATTTATTTTGTTTCATCAAAACCAAAAGGAAGAAGCTGCCCTGGCCATCTATTCTTAACAAAGCAATCACCATGACAGGAAAGTTTCTACATAATTCTATACACAAATAGGTAAATAAATACTGGTAACAGATGTTACAGTTTATTGGTTACTGATGTTCATCATTTTTCTTTTTTCGGTTGACTCATCATTTTTCAATATTCCCTGACATCACAGTTGAATTCCCGGACATTTGCTGTATTTTTAAATTTCCCTGAAAAAAATTCAAAATTACCCCACAATTCCCTGACCTTGAAAAAAATAAAAATTTCCACGACTTTTACCCGACGTGTGGCTACGCAACAGCTCCGGCGCTTTTTAGTCAATAATGAAATAACTGTTTTATATAATAATATATTTTTGAAACAAAGTCCGAAGGAAAAGCTTCTTGGCGTCTATATACAGGATGATCATAAATGGGACTCGCACTTCAAAGTAAAAAAGTATCTTCCTATATAATATGGCTAGTTTCTAGAAATAAAGAATATCTCGATGTTAATTACAGAGTGCTTTTCTACAAAGCCTACATTCAACCACATTTAGACTATTGTTGCATATGGGGAAATACAACTTCTAAAAATATTCATAAAATTTTAAGATTACAGAAGCGTGCTTGCAAAATTATTCTTGGAACAAATTATTCGGATTTCAGTCAGTCTCTTAAGATTCTAGAAATACAGCGGTTTGGTCAGCATCTGTTTCAGCAAAATGCATGTTTCATGTTTAAAACTGCAAATAGCCTTTTATCGGAATACATATGTAGCATGTATAAGCAAAAAGAGCCGGCAAAAAATTCCTTAATTTTACAATCAATCACAGATGGAAATTTTCATATACCTAAACAAAAATCAGAACTGTTTAAACAAAGTTTACAATATTCCGGTCCGGTTTTGGAATTGTTTACCTAAAGATGTTAAATTGTCCACTTCGTTAGAATCTTTTAAAAAAACAAGAGCACCGCCTACGGGTGCAACGCTCGGCTGTAGGTGCTTTATTTGAAGAAATTTACTAAGTTAAAAAGGGGCATAAATGTGAAAATATGGTTCGTAGAGTTATGTAACCTGTCCTACAAATGCCTCTTGTCATAGTAAACAACTATTTCAAGTTTGAAGTAAATGTCTTTAATAATGACTGAGATATTTGAAAATGTCAAAGTTTTCGCATGACGCAGACAACGCAGACGCAAGCAGGGCTATCACAATACCGCGGTGTTTCTTCAAAACAGCCGAGCTAAAAATGCAGCAACTGGATAAAAACTATCGATATACATGTATGTAACATTTACATTCATTTCATATTTTTCTGTTGTGTATTTCATTTTATCTCATTAAATATTTCTTTATGACTGTTATGTACACAATATATATATGTACACTCAGAGAGGGCCTCATGGAAGATTAGCATAAGCTAAATGAGCCACCCTTTATAAATATAGAATTTACTTACTTACTTACTTACAAAGATGCATTGTGCAGAAAACTGTTTTTTCTTGTTGTAACTTTTTGTTTACATAAATTTCTTCCTCAGGCTTTTTAGATTTTATGCAACTGTGTGCTGTAGAGCATGCACGACAAGTCGACTATGTTATTTGCTTATCCTTATCAATAAATTTAATGATCATCTTTAAATATAAGGATATCCTTAAATCTAGGTGTGTGCCCAACATGATCTTAAAAAGTAAAAAGATTAAAGTCTACCAATTTTACCAAACTGAGTGAAACTCGCAAATGATCATTATTTACACATGTCATCACAAGTCAGTTCATTTCAACCTGTGATTTTTTTCAGAGAAATGTGCTTTCAGTACATTTTAACCCACTGTCTGTAAATTTACAGACTAAAAATCTGTTTAAATTGGCATATTTGCATATTTATAGACTGTCTGTAAATATGTTGCTTTCCTAAACCTGGTTTTTATTAATATCAAATTGTTATATAACTTAAATAAGGAAATAGACATAAATCAGCTACTAAACGCCATTTAATGTGAAAAGTAACAAGATGGCTTCAGAAATGTGCAGCTTACCCTCGTCAGATAGTAAGTAAATCGAAGTGGGGTCGAAATGGGATGGGGGCGAGTTGCTGGTGATACTTGAAGGCGATACAATACGAAAAGACAAACAAAGAGAAAAAATTCTTACGCTCCATTCCATGATTTCTCATGTGCCATTTAGAAAAAGCAGCACAAGTTTGCTTTTCGTAGTATTTAATATAATCTTCAGCAGCCCGGTAAGTTTTAAACACACGTGGTGCATCTAACGCCATCTTGATACTGAATCCACTTCGGCAGACGCTGTACATTCAAAAAGGGGTGTTACTACACGGCTCTCGTCTCACTGCTTATGACACGCCCCTCGTCTCACCTTCTACGATTAAGAGGCTCCCTTCTATCCAACGTACAAACGGTGTAGCGCAAGATTTGTCTAACCGTGAGGTTCACGTCTTTAAACGTAAATGTAAACCTTTTCACGGTGATAGGCCTAGTGATATAAAAAAATTTATTCAGAAACAATATGAAAGTGAAACCCATTTGCTACTACAAGATAAAAAAGCTTTTTCCTTTTTTTCTGTTCCTTTTTTTTTATTTTATAGTCTGGACGTTTTAAACTAGATCTACTAGTTGTTAATTAATAGCTATTTGAAAGACCCTGCTAGTATGCTAATTAATTTTTTGCTTAATTTCTTCGTTTAATTTAATATATACAGTTTAATATAATGGAGATTACTGCATGATAAAATAGTAATAAATGAATAAATATAATGTATTACTGAATGAACACATCAAATACCTGACTTTAGGTCTTTGAACAAATAAATCAAAGACATAAAATGGTATTTTAGGTCTTTTTATGAATGAATGACTTATAATAACTATATAAAACAGTAACTCTTACGAGCTATTTTCCAAGCAGCAGCAAACGGTCATGTATTGATACAAATAATGAATGTAAGCAAGTCTTTCCATCTGTCCGGCAGTCAATCATCTAGCATTACATCCCTAGATAAAATAAATAAATAAGAAGACCTTAAACCTAAAACACAACAAGACAAACATTTTGAGCAAAAATAATAATACCTGAATTCAAAATGTGGCATGTAGACTTCAATTTGGCCTTATCACCTAATTTTCTTATTCTATACATGGTCCAGTTTCGAATATGGCCGAGATACGTATCATCAAGGCAAACAATCAGAACAAGTTTCATTTAGACTTAGTCAATATTGTGGTCACCAGAATGTTAACAAGGTAAATTGTTGACAAAAGACGACAAAAACGGACGAAAGGCATCGCAAAAGTTCACCCTAAGCAGGTAAGCTTAAAGGCAACAAGAGGGCCATGGTGGTTCTTTTATCGCTCACCTAAAAACAACTGCAACTGCTTTCATTTAAACGCCAGCAAAGCAGTCTGAAGGACAGCTAAATCCCCTTCCGCAGCGGACATGAATGTGTACTTCTTGACCTTTAACCAACCATGACCTTGATGTTGTGCCATGCATATATAAGCACATAGTCTCATGGCAGAAATTATTTGTGCCAAGTTATTTAAAATCTTCCATAAAGTCAAATAGTTATGGAGAACATTTAACCTTGACTTTGGGGGTAGCAACCTGGATGTTGGGTTCTGCACATCGTGTCATAGTGGTGTTCATTTATTTGTGCAAAGTAATTAAAAAACTTTTTGAAAGCCAAGTTAGTAAGTTATAGAGCAGACGTGAAATGTGGATATTTGACCTTTAACTGTGACCTTGACCTTGGGGGTAGCAACCCAATAATTGCGCTCTGCACATCGTCTCATAATGGTGATCACTTGTGCCAAGTCATTTCAAAAAACTGTCAGCAGTTTAAAAGTTATGGAGCGGACACGAAAGTGTTACGGACGGACAGACGGACTGACGGACGGACGAACGGACTGACAGACGGAGGCCATTCCTATAATCCCCTCCCCGCTTTGCGGAAGGGGATTAATTATCTAAACTCTAGGCCTTGTGGTTTCTGACAAGGAAATTTAAAGGTTGGAGCCAATTTTGATTTTTTAACCTTGATGACCTTGACCCTAGTGACCTAAAATCCAACCGAAGGGCAGTTGTCCATGATACGTGCATACCAAATATCTAAGACATCGGTCAATAAATGTAGACTCAGGCAAATGGTTTGTAAGATTGTCAAAGGTGTGAAACGATGCAGACATAGCAAAATAAGCCTATTCTGGCTCACATACCTCTGGAACCCATGATGGAATCAGGCTGGTTCAGGAAAAGAAAGGAGATCCATTGTTTACAAATGTTTTGTGAAACTTTGGTTGAAATTGAATCAACTGCAAGCATAACACGATGACGTCAGGTAGAGAATTCTTTATTTAACCTCTGTGACCTTTACCTAGACCTAGTAACCTAAAACCCTTTCCAGTGGTTGAGGTACATGCATGATACCATAAAGACATTGGTCAATGAATGAAGTCTCCATAACAAAAAGAAGAAAATTTAATTTTAGCATTGGTGACCTTGACCTTGTCCCTAGTTAAAGGTAAAGGTTCCTGGAAAGTGCCTATAAACCAAATATCTAAAATATTGGTCCAAAAATAAATGCCCTACCACAGAAAGAAGATAAATCTATTAAAAGCCTTGTTGACCAATTCAATTCAAGGTAGAAGTCCATGCGAGGAAACTACATACCAAATATCTAAGTTATTTGTCAATAAATGAAGGCTCTATGGTGTAATTAAAAAAATCAATTTTTAGCCTCAATGCTCTTGACCCAGTTAATGGCAGAGGTTTATGCAAGATAAATATACCAAATATGTAAAATATCAGCAGAAAAATCTATTTTTAGCCTAGCTGACCTTGACCTTGACACAAGTGACCGCAAACTCCATCCAAGGGTAAAGGTCCATGCAAGTTACCTACATAGACATTTTTTTAAGTTTTCCCTATATAAAATCATTTGGCCCTCGGGCCAGTGTCAATTTTGACCCTGGGGCCATGATTTGAACAAACTTGGTAGATTTCCACTAGACAATGCTACGTACCAAATATCTTAGCCCTAGGCTTTATGGTTTCAGAGAAGAAGAATTTTAAAATTTTCACTTTTTAAATCCATTTTTGCTCCTGTTGCCCATATCTGCAATGAACCGGAACCATTTGAACAACTTTGATAGAGCTTCATGCAAGGAACATTCGAGGCAAGATGTATCAAATTTGACCTGCTGGTGTCAGACGAGATATCCTTTGAAGTAATTGTGAACGACAAACGACGGCCAATCACTGTTCCTAAAAGCTAACATGAGCACTGCGTGCTGAGCTAATGAAACGAAAAAAATGTGTAATCAAAGTACTGATGGTGCTGACATAGAGAAGGTTGTTGGAAGTGCATTGTAAATTATAGCTGTTTATTGCACTTAATAATCTACTCTCCTGCGCACCGGTCTAATGTTTCACTACAGTTCAATGTCTTACCTCTGCTAAAATTTAATTTTAAGAACGATATTTCTATTTTTAGACAGGGAAATCCACAGTTATTTTTCAGTCAATCAGTGACTAGCTTACAACGAATCGTCACATACATACATTTGTCAACCCAAAACGTAAACAAACAATGGATGTTTGCATGTTACTTTTATATTTTACTATTCAAAGTGCTTTTTAATATGTGTTTGTAAATAAACCAATGAAAATAACAAAAAGGTTAAAATCACGATAGTATGATTGTTTGCGGACGTTTTATTGCTGTCAACAAATGTTGCGGAGGTTGAGTAATGTAAACGCATAAATTGTGAGAAAACACCTGTCTATTTATCATGTTTGTAGTCACGTGATCGTTTCATGCAATGAAAAATGGTGTTAAGATTTTGCGGTCGCGGAGATATTCAATTGGTACACTTTCATTGGTCGTTTAAAGTCCGTGGTAAAGACAGAGACATACTAGTAGATATCTATGTCTCTGGTAAAGATAAATATCATAAATCTACAATTGATAAAGCAGCGGTGTGAAGTAACGATAGTATATTCACATACTTACTTAGGGAGCGTAATAACAATCTTACTCTGTGTACATTGTTCACAACAATACGCTAACTTGTGTCTGGAGCAAAAGATTTCAGCAGTAGGAACTAATATGTTATACCAGAGACATAGATAATGTTATCTATGTCTATGGTTATACTAGCTTCATTATTTCAAGAAGCGCCTACAGATTGAAGTACCACCAAACTGTATTTTGATCTTTTGAAGAGCTCAAACATTTAACAGCATAATAATCATTTAGTCAGTACTTGATCACCATTTTTTCTCTTCATTGGTTATCAATTCTCATCATTTAGATACAAATGAATGTTTGAATCCTACAAAAGCCGGAACGTTTTGGTTCTACTATAGCTTGGTCCTTTTAGTAGTCCGAAACCTTGATTCATTAAATTACAAATTTATTTTCTTTCAGACACCTGAATCATTAAGTTAAGTACCCTCTTTAGTCCTAAAATTAGTAAACTCCGTTCAGACACAAAAGTATTTATATATTTCTTATACCTAAGATACCTAAGGTATTTTGTACAAATTACCAATAATTTTTAATAAGCAAATTTCTTTATTTCTCATAGCCTTTTTCTAACACACACCTGCCCTTTGTATTGACAAATTGACCATTTCAAAATTTACATACGAAAACTTTTGATGGGTTCAAGATATCTGGAATGTGTATGTTACAAGGACTACTATTTCTATTTTACTCCGATTGATGCTTACTGTAAATTGCCTCTGCTGAGCGAATTTCACCCTATCTTATGCAAATTCCTCGATAAACCACAGACTTTTGTTCGAACTGATTGATTTATTAAGTCTGACACCTTCCATTAATGAATTCATTTAAATGTTGTGTAAAATAAACATTTAAACACGTACCGATTATCAACTGGTCATTAATCAAATACGAAAGTGTGTTAATCAGTGGTAAATCTGTTTAAACCATCATTGGTTTCACTGTCAAAGAACTGATGTAAATTCATTAAATATCTTTGCCAAATTTCATGTTTAAAAATAATCTAATTAACAGTCTTGTTATGCTAATTTTTATATTTCATTTATTTTTTTTTAAACATTTAATTTGACGTATATATTTTTTGTCAAGTTTTATACTCTCATTTAAAAACAACTTTGTCCTTCTTTTTAAATTTTATAAATATCTTCCGGTCTATATTTACCGGTTATCTCATCAACCCATTCTTCTAAATAAATAGGAGTATGTTTCATTTCCCTAACTATATTTATATGTCATTTGAAAAATGAAAACGCACTAGGAGATGCATGTACATTGTCACAAAAGTGTTTAAATGGCAATAAAATTCTTCTACATTTCCATCTATATAATACAAACACAATTTCTGTGGTAAGTGAAACTCGCCAAGAAACTGACTAAATAAACGCCTGGAAACGTTATTCTGTGTTCGTTCTGTTACAGTACTCACCCCGCCCCCTCACACACACACACACACACACACACACACACACCAAAAAAATAATAATTTCCTTATTTTCTTTTTCTTTGGATGGGTAGGTACTTACAAGCTCATTTCTGACAAATAAATCATATAAAACAGACAAACGTTGGTGCCGCTCCGCGGTGCTCTTGTTTAGCATATATTTGAAAATAAGGCCCATCTCCAGAGCAGCAAAGAGTCAAACTCAAGTCCAAGCTGTGTTAGTTTTCTTTTGTACCTAAAATATATTTAATTTTACCAGTTAAACTTATTCTATCAGATATATTTTAACCAGTCATGCTGGTTTAAATTTGAACAAGAATTAAAATAGTGCTTTATCACCTTATGTCATGAACTAATCAACTAATAAATAACATAAAATTTAGTCTGTCATTTGTCAGTTCTGTAAGATACCAAGTTCGAATCCCATCAGAGGCGAGATTCTCTCACGATTTCACATTCCTCATCGCTGCACGAATACTGCTATGGAACCCAGGAAGCAGTCATCGAGCGTGGTGAATCTAAGTTGTAAGAACTTGTATCGCAATCGATGTAAAATAAATGAGTCTCAACTAAGATACCAAGGGCCTTAATATCTAAAAATGGCCTCAGTAACAGAATAATTATCAATTAGACTACAGATCTCATTTTAGATTTTATATTCGGAGTGTATCAATTTGAAGCATTGCGTTGAAGTCGGACAATTTTCCGTTTTTCCCTTTCTATTCATTTCTTGAAAAACAAAAGTTGCGTGACTTTTTCTAATATATTTTTAGTTTTTCTTACTATCTTATTTGATATTTTTATCTGTTATTCAGGACTTGGACATTTTCTGATTTTTCAAGCATTAGCTATTATAATAGTTTTAATATGAAATAAAATGAGCAAATGAACAATCTTCCATTTTAAATTGAACTGTTACTGTAAGATAAGGGGTCAAGGTCAAATAAATACAGGTCAGTGGGAAGGTCTTGTCGAAGTATGAAGTAAATCCAATTACTAATAAGGAAGTTATTACCACTGTTAAAGTTTTCGGACGGAATGACAGACGGACAGTTCAAAAACTATATACCTCCCTTCGGCGGCATTAAATTAAATTTGCATAACAACTCTTTTTATGAATACACCTTAAGTATGGACTTACTGTCTTAACATTGATTATGCTTCTTGGAGAACTCACCGAGACTGGTTACCGATTTCATTAAATTGATTGCTGAAGTATGATCAGGGTTTGTATATTTTGCAGGCAGATTTTGCAGGCAATATAAACAAAGAAGGATTTTGCAGGCAGGATATTAGATTTTGCAGGCAATATAGATTGTATAGGAGAGTAGGAAAAGGTGTTATATTTATACCATGAAGTGTGAATGGGAACTTTAAAGGCTGTTAGTTTATAACAAATGATGTTTAAAAAAGAAGTTTTGTGGGGTTTTTAACATTTAACTTTTAACAGATATAATACAGAATTCAGTGCCATAAGTTTTAATACGGATTTTGTTGTTTTTGTGTACTGTTAATAAAAGATTTTGGTGACTCTGGAGTTGTTTCATCAAACAGAGATTTCTTTACATTTGAGTTTGGCCTGACTGTTTTTGAGTCTTTAAGATCAACAGGCGTGTTAAAGATACAATTTTTATTTGCTGATTTTGCAACAGAATCTGGTGCAGGAATTACCAAGTCGTCCATTTCTGTGTCACCCTTTCTTCCCTTTTTTGTGCCACATTTTTTCTGGTGTTTTGGTCGACAGTTTCTTCTTAATTGGGTCAAGTTATTCTTTTTTGTCCTATATGATAATGGCATGCCTATTGCCATCACAGCTGATATTATATGGTAGCACCTACTGGTAGATGAACAAGTGCAGGTTTCTTTAGGAAATAAGGTGAAGAATGGTTTTTTCTTTTGTAACTTTTACCATAAATGCCCTATCTGAGGCACAAGAATAATGTCATTGTCCATAATAATTTTAGTTGCTAGAGATTTTTTGTGATTCTTGCCCATCGGACATTTTTTTTGGTATCTCTTTGATTTTGCTTTTTATATCCATTTTAGATTGACGGGTCAATTCAACCTTGATATGTTTACTTATGAAAAGATATTAAGTCAAGTACATGTAAAATTGGTATTTTTTATTCTTTGTTTGTACTTTGTTGTGTGCTTGAATTAACCAGTTGACTGAAATTCCCCTTTACACCTTACACTTTATATTTAAATTTCTGATTGTTGATTTCTACCTATCTTGATATGGCCTATAGTTTTTGAATTTGCATATCCTCATCTTGTATTTTAAAATACCTTTGGTGAAATAAAGTTATCTGTCTGTCTGTCCTATATAAAGATACTAATTTTCATTTATTGTTGTTCACTCGTAAAGGTTCATCATTGACCTTAATAGGTGATAAAAGGATTAAACCAATAAACAGTGATTTGTCACATGTGTGACCAAAATGTCTACTTTGCTGACCACTGACTAATGGATAATTATGACATATGCAGATTTAAAGGTGTGAATCATGGAACTAAACCAATTATAGCAATAAACAGGCTAATATATAAATGAAAAGTAATACTGCCCTTTAAGTGTGTGAAATGTAAAAGATCTATATTGTGAATATTTTAATATAGAATAAATATTTATCTTTAACAAAATGATAAGAATACTTATATGGATTAAATAAAAACTGCATATTAGAAAATAAGCTGTTAAAAAATTTTAGGTTCTAAAAATTTCAAGTAATTTCAGTTCCTGTAATAATTGCAATTGAAGTCTACTAAGGAAGCATTAGCAGAAGCTTTAACACAGAACATAGTTTTTATGGACATTTACAAAGTTATACACGTTTTACAAAATTCCTGTTAATTGCTGTCTAAAAATTGCAGTTGTACTGGGAAAAAAACCCCGACTGGGACAACAGCCTACTAGGACAATAGCCTGGACTGGACTGAAAATTATCTTATTATGTTTAATTTATATCTATTTATTTTAAATACAATTTCAATCTTTTTCCATTTAAAGTTAAAACATTAATTTACATATTCAGTTATAAAGTGTGTTTTACTAATTTATTCCTTTCAATTTCAAACTTTAAAAAAAACTACACTGTTGACTTATGAATATATATTGTAAACTCATTACATACTCAGTTTTTCATTGAATGCATAATTATTTATAGAAGTGGGCTACTGTCCTAGCGGGCTATTGTCCTACACTCCTGAAAATGTACCTGGTTAAATTTAATGTGATAATCATCATTTTGTTTTATGTGATTTTAATATACAGTTATAAGTACTGAAAATTTACACTGTTGTTGGCTCTCCATATTTTAACTAAATATTTGTAATTATTCCATACTTAACTTCTCATACTAACTAAAAATGAAATAATTTCATTGTCTAAAAACACACATTGAATGTATAACATAAACAGTAAGTTAGTAAATAGTTTATACTGACCTGTATTACATGTATGATTTAACAAAATGAACAATATTAATCACAAATGTTTCAACAGTAAGAGGAACACAAAACCCCTTCTTTAAAACCTCATTTGTTATAAACCAACAGCCTTTAAAGTTCCCATTCACACTTCATGGTATAAATATAACACCTTTTCCTATTCTCCTATACAATCTATATTGCCTGCAAAATCTAATATCCTTCTTTGTGTATATTGCCTGCAAAATCCTTCTTTGCTTATATTGCCTGCAAAATCTGCCTGCAAAATATACTGTGCCGTATGATCACTGTGAAGGAGACTGAGATCATTTTAAAACCAATCCGTTGAACTATTCCTTTCCGTTCATTTCGTTGTTTTACTGTGAGAAAGAAAAAGTAAGAATAAGCGATCAAAATGTTTTCCCAGATCCCTCCAAGCAGTAATTCAGGTAACAATACGACATAATCTTATCAACATAGGGAAAATGATTTTGTTTTGAAATGGGATGGTACAGCAGCTTAACAAACCAACAGCCTAACAAGTTTTCTAAAAAGTTTATGTGTAATAGTAGCCGGATGATTATGAGTCATAATAAAACGATCATGTTTTTTAAATTCTTTTCCATAACATTGTTATTTGACCCACAGCCTTCAAACTTCATGGAGTAGTTGCACTAACTGAGTAAAATACCCATATTGTTTTAAGGGTAAAAGATCCAGCTCGCCATTACCTTGAATTTGAAAATGGTTTCTGCTCTATAACTGGAGTATTATTTGACCCACATTCTTCAAACTCCATATGATATTTGCCCTTATTGGGTTTTTAAGTTCAGTTGATCAAAGGTCATAGTAGGTCATAGGTCAAGATCATGATCACCTTGCATTTGAAAACAGTTTCAGCTCATATACTTCAGATACCATTTGACCCAAAGGTGGGTTTCCCTTATTGAGGAAAAGATACCTATGTTTTTTAAGGTTCAGTAGATCAAACGTCAACATCACTGTCACCTTGAATTTGAAAACCATTCCCACTCAATAACTGAGATACCATTTTACCAAAACCTTTTCAAACTTCATAGAGTTGTTGCATTTATTGAGAAGAAGACCCTTATTGTTTTTGGACAGTAGGTCACTTGAGGACACTGTCACTTTGAATTTGAAAATGGTTTCTCCTAAATAACTGGAGTAGCATTTTACCAACAGCCGTCAAACTTCATAGGATGTTTGTCATTGAGTAGAAGACTCTGTTGTTTTTTATATCAGTAGGTCAAAGGTCAAAGTCATGCTTACCTTGAATTTGAAAATAATTTTTGCTCAATTACTCAAGTACCTTTTGACCTTTAGTCTTCAAGCTTTACAGGGAGGTTGCACTTATTCAGAAGAAGACCCCTATATTTTTAAAGTTCAGTAGTTTAAAAGTCATAGTCACCTTCATTTATAGTTTAGTAAAAAGGTGGGATAAATTGAAAAGGTATAGTAATTACATGTATTTTAGTATTTTACAATGAAATAGCTAAAATTTAAATATATAAAATGTACTGTATTAATTTACTGCATACTAGAACTGAGGTGGAATCTGATGTCAGATTTGGGTAAGTGATGTTATTTTAAGGATTATTCTTTCTGCACGTCATGTTCCTCTTCAACATGATAGAATATCATATCTGTTCTTTGCAGTAAGCTGAAATTTTCAGACGATAATCCTCGGATACCATTTGTTTAAAATTATCTTATAGGTCAATATCCAAAAATAATGTCCAAGTGCCCTTTTTCTCGTGTCATCTGTCATATGATAAAATGATCATTTCTCTTCGAATGATATAATTTTCATCACTGTTAAATACTTTGTGAGATATACCCATAACAAGGTTTTGTAAGATCTTATCTACCTATTGCAAGATTTTGTGAGATTTGTACTAGTATCAAGTCTTATATAGTTTTGGTGTTTTTTTTTAATCCATATATCAAGTCTAATCATAGCCAAGTAAAGGTAGTGACAATCTTGCATATTTCATGATTTGAAGATCATTGACCCTAATCATCAGAACGTATTAAATTCTAAATTGCTTAAGTTAAATCATCATGAAAGTTACATGTTAAATGCATTGTTCCCAAATGTATACAATACAAATTTACACGTTAAAATGACATTACATAGCAATCAAGACAATACCCAAGCGTAACTGTATTCTCATTTATACTTGTAAGCTGTTTTCGATACAGAAATGCTATGTACTAAAAGGCTGGCCTGGCTAACTCAATTGGTAGAGCATCGGATTGTCAGTCTTGACTATCCCAGTTCATCAGGGCCGGCAAAATTTCTGTGTGATAATTGATCTATAGGTCATTTGTCCCTTCCCTCTGAAGCAAGTGAGGGAGTAGTCAGTCACTTGTGGAGATACTGGTTAGTACAATTGGTTGAAAACTCAGGAACGCTGGTTAGGTGGACTGACCGCTGGGATATGACCTTAGCTGTTAAACTGGCGTTAAACCCCAATAAAAATTAATGGTAAATGTAACACATATAATACATGTTCTTCTTTACTTTTAGGTCCATCAAACAGACCAGAGTTGTATGAGGTAGATATTGACTTTAAATTTTAAATTTACTTCCATTTCATTCCTTCATGATCCAAAACAGAATATCAGAACACCAAAATTACATTAAAAATGAAAATACGAAAAGTAATTGTAGTTGTTTGAAAGTTTTCTTGTTTAAAGGTCACAAGGTTAAACACTTTGATGTCATTATATGTTGAACACTTATATGTCATTCAGTCTATTTATTTATCATTGTATAAAGTTTTTCTTCTCTTTCACAGGAAGTAAAACTGTATAAGAATGCCAGAGAAAGAGAAAAGTAAGTTGATATTAATTATCAGACTTGATGAAATAGCTCTTACGACTGCTAAACAATACAACTGTCAGTTCTGTTCTGTTCTTGTTTGTAAAAAATCATTAATATTACTCTAAGAGTGAATGGTGTTTGATCTGCCATGTCTTCTAGTGTGTTTCATTTATCTACAGATAATTGTGTTAACATCACTTGTGACCAACATGAAAGTTGGACATTGTGAAACTTTTCAGGTAGTTTGAATGTCTGTTACGGGTGTTTTGAATGAAACTGTTAATTCCATTTCAAGTGTTGTTCTTGATGTCTGGTACCTGATGTTGTGGTGAATATGTTTTGGTAAAACAGTATAAATAGTAGATATTTGCTGAAACAATAATTTCTATACACACATTAACATCATCTGTTTCTATTTAGTTATGACAACATGGCAGATTTGTATGCAGTTATCAACACTTTACAAAGTCTGGAAAAGGCCTATATGAAAGATGCAATACATCCAAAGGAGTAAGTGTCTACCTAATCCTGATGTTACATTTAAGACAAAAATATCCTCTTTTGAATTTAACTACTGCAGTATAGCTTGTGTTCTTTGTCAGATACAACCCTTTCTTTTTACATGAAGTGTTTCTTTTTCACTCACATGACACTTCAAATAATTACGCAAGAATCTTCAGGTAAGATTCAGATTTTTGTACTTTAGTTTCACTCAAGAATGCAAGTTCTAATCCTGTCATTGGACTTTGACCTTGACATTGAAAGCCCTTCCATTTTGGCTGCAAGTACTACCAAGCAGCCCAGAAAACAGTCATTTAGAATATTTATTTGTAAGTTTCAAGAATACTGGAATGGTCTGAATCAGTTGAAATTGAACATGTTTCAGGTACACAGGGGCCTGCTCCAAGTTGCTGGTACAGTATAAAGCAGCATTTCGACAAGTGGCAAAAGATTTTTCTGATGTTCAGTCTTTCATGAAAAAATACAGGGTTTGTTATTGTCCCTTTCTATGAAATGGTTTCATTTTATTTGCAATATAGATATTACTTTGGTTAAAATTGTAATGAGTCATTCTTTAATTTTAGTAAATTTTAGATATTTAAGACATTCTATGTATTAAAGACATTTATAGATTATTTTCAATCTAGACAGCTATATATGTTCAAGAGTTATACAATTTCAACTTTTTTCAGCAGGTATGGCTTTTTTCTGGATGGTGCAAACTTGAAAAAAGTCAGTTTTAAAAGTAGACTGTACATTCATTGTATTAACAGTTCTGATCATAGAAAATATTGTTAATGAGTGGTGTTTAATATGCTGTGAATTATACAGCACTAGAATGTTCAAGGTTCTCAGTTGATATGCTTTCATGTATCACTTACAGCTTGACTGTCCGCTGGCTTTAGAGAGAATCAAAGAAGACAGACCTATCACAATCAAGGATGACAAAGGAAACACCAGTAAATGTATAGCAGATATTGTCTCTGTAAGTCTTACGAAGAATGGTCACATAAATGTTACTGTGTACAGGTGTATTGAGTTGATTGAAGTTTACACTCAGCTCAGTAACAAAGTGGACATGCATGTTGACTGAGTCACATCAGTGTCCTCTGAATGTTAAAATCAAACATGGTGATGTAACAAATAAGTTTTAACTTTAAATCAGTTCTACAGCTACAAACTTTTAAATCTCTTGCAGTAGGAGGTTAAACAGAAGCACTATCACATACATGCTATAGATGTCAGCTTTTTTTCGCACCTTGATGTAGGTGATTTCCACTTAATTATATCAGTTCCTTTGTATCACCCTATGTCATAATAAAATACATATAATTCAAAATTTAGGTCTTTATGTGGTAACAAGTTTATTGGATGGCAATTTTCATATCAAGACCTGTATCATCCTCTTGACCTAAATCAAACATTGAGCCACATGTAAGCTCTGGTGCTGATGTATTTTCTCAAGACCAATGTTGGGGCTGATATGAAAATTGCCTTACAAATATGTAATTATGAACTGGGACATCTGTTTAAATGATCTGACACCCTAGCTTTATTTTTTGCAGATAATGCTTTCTGTATGCTAAACATAGTGGATTATTTCATCTTCTTTCAGTTATTCATCACAGTCATGGACAAATTAAGACTGGAAATCCGGGCTATGGATGAGGTATAGACATTTAATATAGATTTTGGAGAAAAAAACTTACTTAAAATAAGGGATATTTATTCTTGGTAAACTTTACATATTTGTATCATGAAGTTGCTCAGTGTAAATAGGTCAATTAGGTGCACATCAGTGACACTGACAGTTTAGATTTATTAGGCATGCTTGGCTGAACTCTCTGCTTATCAGATATTTTAAAACACATCTGAGGCATTCAAGTGTAAAGGAAGGTATATTTTTAAAAACTAAATATGAGATTTATTCAAAACAGTTGTTCAAGGAAGGCAAGTACAACCAGTAGTATGGATAAGAACCACTTGCTACATTACTTCAGATAGGAAGCTGATTATATTTTTGTTCTGAGCTTAACTTTATTTGGTAAATTGGTTGTTACTTGTCAAAGAAAGTAATTTATAGTTTATAAGAGTAAATGTTTATGTTATAAACAGATCCAGCCAGATCTGAAGGAGCTGATGGATGCTATGTGTAGACTGAGCATTCTCTCAGCAGATTTTGAAGGCAAACAGAAGGTTCAGACTTGGTATGCATTCATTTGTTTTCCTTGATATAAGATGAAACTTCTGAATCTTCACTATATCAAAACTGAAACTGAAGTAACATATTATGTCTGTTTCTATGAATTGAAACACCCCGAGTGATTTTTGGAGTAATACGTGATTTGGTTGCTTGCTACTATTTCAGTTTTCATTGGAAAAAGAAAAGAAAATACTTTGATTTGATATCTGGTCACAACATACATAACATGTTTGTTTGTTTTTAAACTATTAATGATCGAAACAAGTATTTTTTAGTAAAAACTTTTTAGCTCTCTTAAAATCCTTTTGCTCTGGGTAAGGTTTTGCATCTGCCTTAGTCTGGTAGTCTAATTTTCACTATTTTATTCAAGCCTTCATAAAAATTGTCCAGATGGTCTCTCACATGAGATTGGAAACTAGGTCATGTGGGTGAAAAACTACGTCACCAGCCTAAATCAAGGAAAAAAATCTGGTAAAAACTCCAGAGGTCACATTTAGAAAGTTTTTCCTGATAGTCTCTGATAAGTTTGAAGGTTGTCCAACTAAAATAACTTTTCTATTTATGACAAATAATATTTGACCATTATGTCTTTATTAAGTATAATGGTACACAGTTGAGCAATATAGAGTCATCATGTTTAAAAATCCATCATTTTTCCCCATCATTTTACAAATTAGAAGTCAGCTACTAAATCCTAGAGAAAATTTTGTTTGTATGGTTTCAGGTTGAACCAGTTAAGCAGTATGACAGCCTCTGATGAGTTAGATGACACACAAGTACGACAGATGTTGTTTGATCTTGAATCAGCTTACAATGCCTTCAATAAAGTTCTTCATGATCATTAGCACATACCTATTCTTTCCCTGTTTTGTATGACATTTGATCTTGGAAGTTTTCTTAAGGAGCAAAGTGATATGTTAGATATGTTGTCTTCTGTGTGCAACACTGTTACAGGTACCAGCAGTTGCTAGAATGTCACTTGCAGCTATTAAGGTAGAAAAAGGAACTTGGCTAGAATATTGTTGTAACATACTATTTGGTATTTCTTGAAAAGCCTTTTGCATAATGCAATTTCTATGGCTAAACTAGTCATTGTATATTTAATACCTTACTTCTGAATGAAGTTGGTGAATATTGGATCTGCTGTTTTGGTGTTAAAAAATGAAGTTAATTGTGAAATTGTGTAAATTACATTGCACAAATTGATGCTAGATATTCTGCTTAAAAAATAAACTGCAATAATTTAATGCTTTATTGGTGTAGGAATTACATTCAGGCAGTTATAAGTTGGTGGAGTCCAAAGGACTCCTATGACATTTTTTAATTGACCCAGTGTATTTAATGATGATAAACAAAAATTTTTGCAGTTTATTCCTTATATTTTTTACATGATTGTAAAGACTTAAAACTGCAAAAAAGAATAACAGTGAAGTTTTAACTTTTCACTGAATTAATGTATTCTTTTGCCCTGTGAAATTTAGGGGCATACCACATGGATACCAATGTTTTCTATGGAGCTATGAAGTACATTCATTTGTTATATACTTATCATTGCACTGTACATTTGAGAAGTTATCCTTCGTTTTCCTTTTCTAGCTGATATATAACTTTAGCAGTATTTAGATTGCATATCAGATTTCCTGCTCTGTAATACCAGTGTATTTTCATGTTATTCAGAACATGCATGTACTCTTTATATACATGTAAACAGTATTGCCATGTGCGTGTGTTTTTGGGGGGGGGGGGGGGGGGGGGTTAATACCGAATAGTTTGACAAGATTACTTGATTAGTGTTGGATATATTTTGTTGTAAATCTGCAAAGATATTTATAGCGCGTTTTTTGGCAGATTTGTTTTCATGTTTCTCAGAAAGGGGGAGGGGGGTCTCGGACTGATTGAGATTTCTAAACTTCTGGAACTCTGTTTATAACAAAACAAGATGAAAGCCAAGTAAACTGCTTTTTGTGTCAGTTTGTAAGTTCTCAAGCTGTTAATCATCCATTATATTTTATTAATCCCTGAAACAGAGTAATTTTAAATACTAAATATGTGGAAGACAAAGCCGGGTTCTTTAACTCCAAAGTCAAGGTCATTTTAATGGTTGAGGGAGCCTTTTTTGCAGGATACAAGTTACATATTTTTCAAGCATGCAAAATACAGCATCCAGTTTCCCAGAACAGAGATGTTACGTATCTTGATAGACTTTGTGCAACATCTTTTACAAGTTCCTAACCATTAACTGTGACCAAATCGTGCGTGGTATTTAGAAGACTCACTAAAAATTTCTTTAAAGGAAAAGCTAGAAGTTTATAAAACTCTTAGCCTAAAAAAGGAATGATGTGTACTAAATTGTAATTTAGATTTATAATCTAACATCTGAAACGTACCCTTCTTCCTATTCCAGCTTGTTCCCAGTGGTATTTGACTTTCTACTGAACCAGGTGCAGTAAGTCTATTGTATAATTGACTGGTATTTTTCTTCATTAGCACGATAGCTTCTGTGTAAATAATGTTGTATGTGATTGTAGGAAATCTTTTTCCAAATTATTTTTGTTACCAAGTAAACAAAATAAATGGTTTCACTTTAATACAATCTCTTTCTTTCTTTATGAATATTACATTCATTAAGATATGGCAAGTATCCCAAAAAAACAATAGGGAAATTTTGACAGTCATTGATTGGAAATCATTTATGATGGTTCTGGATCTTTCATTTGTTGTGTTGTTCTGTGAATGACATCAGTTTATACAACAAGTGTACTTTGTACAAAACTCAGAGATTTCACTGAAACTGCATGGGTAAAATATTATTGAGAGAGGGGGGGGGGATATATCATTTCAACAACACTCCCATAGTTTTTGGAAAGCTTTAATTTCAGTCAGAAGTTATGCAACATTTAATTATGGCAGCATTTTCATAACAAAGTGATATTCTAGGTGGGGTATATGTTTAGCCATTTACATCATTAACACTAGTTCTTTCATACAGAAATGTCAAAAAGAATCATTGTAAAATTTTCAGTGTCATGTGATGGTGTGAAATTGAAAGAAGTTAATAATTTACTTAATTTTGCAACATCCATGAAAGAACAAAGTCTTCTTACTAAAGACCAGGTGGACAAAATGACTATGGGAGGGCTTCTGGTGTTTGCAAGGATTTATGTAACCCTTCAAATTTCTGTCCTGACTGACCAAAATCCAGCAAACAATTTTGAAAATGGACAATCAAAATAAAGACTTTTTCCTAACAAAAGTTTGAAACATAAACCCCTACACAGACATGTTATTAAGGTCCTTGCACAAATCCAACCTGAAGATGAACAGCAGACCAGGTTTTCATCAGCATTTGAACCAAATTTTTCAGAACTTATTTTCAATGACGTAACAACAAGCACAAAAACTTCAAAAAACATTAAAGTATAAAATATATATATATCTGGTAACAATTATATCTTTGAATAAGACACTTGTATTGCACATATATGTCTTTTTTTCAAATAAATCATGATTTTAAAACTAAGTTTGCATAATATGTAACAAGTGCTAATTTCTTTCAAACAGATGCAAGTTTAACATGCAATGTTTCTGCAGTAGTTTCACCCATATTATGGGAAGAGTGCAATGCTACATTTTTGTCAGTGTATGAACAAGAGGGCCATGATGGCCCTGTATCGCTCACCTGAGTATGACTGCTTTTAACAAAGTTGCTATGGACCTGGTTAATTGACCCCAGATGACCGATATTCGAACTTGACCTAGAAATTATTGTAACAATCTCTTTGACAAATTTCAAGGTTATTTTTACTGAAAATGTTACCTCTAGAGAGTTAACAAGGTTTTTCCATATTTGGGCTCTATGACCTAGTTTTTTAGCCTAGATGTCCCATATTCGAACTTGACCTAGAAATTATGTAAACAATCTCTCTGGCTAATTTCCAGGATACTTGGACTGAAAAAGTAGCCTCTAGAGTGTTAACAAGGTTTTTCGATATTTAGGCTCTGTGACCTAGTTTTTGACCCCAGATAAACCATATCCAAACTTGAGCTACAAATCACCCTTCTGACAAATTTCCAGGACATTTGGAGTGAAAATGTAGCCTCTAGAGTGTTTACAAAGTTTTTCGATATTTGGGCTACATGACCTAGTTTTCCACTCCAGATGACTCATATTCAAACTTGAGCTAGAAACCATAGAATTAAGCTTTCTGACAATTTTTCCAGGTTATTTGGAATTAAAATGTTACCTCTAGAGTGTTAACAAGGTTTTTCCATATTTGGGCTCTGTGACCTAGTTCTTGACCCAAGATGACCCATTCTCCAACTTGAGGTAGAAATCATCAAAAAAACCTGTCTGACAAATTTCCAGGATATTTAGACTGAAAATGTAACCTTGGGCCATGTGACCTAGTTTTTGATCCCAGATGACCCATATCCAAATATCAGCTATGAAACAACCTTTCTGACAAATTTCAAGGACATTTGGACTAAAAATGTAACCTCTAGAGCATTAACAAGGTTTTTCTACTTTCGGGCTCTGTGACCTAGTTTTTGACCCCAGAAAACCTATAGGAATGTTGAATGTTATTGTTTTGAAATCTATTAATAGTAACAAGTAACTGATAAGAGATACAGGTAACTTTTTGATGTTTGGCAAAAACATGGCGGTTGATAAAAATGCAAAACATAGTAATTTTGTAATTACAGTTACAAAGTCATTTTTCATCAAATAATTCAAAATTTTATATCATTTAAAAAGTCTGTAAACTCATATTTTACATATTTAAAAAATAATTGTCAAAACTGATTACTTTTTTGTTCTTAAATGGTTAAACATAGTGCATCTGAGCTGCTAGAAAAATGCTGAAATGACAGGTATAAATTAGTTTAGTTCGCTTCTTTAAAAGCAAAAATTCAAAATCTGCTTATATTTTCAAAATATGAATTTAAAGAGCTTTCAAATGATATAAGAATCTTAAAATTCGGCTGACAAAGAAAAAAGTTATCTAAAGTTAAAAATTCTGCTGCTATCAAATGTATATAAATATTGGTTCTCTTTGCCAACCAGTAGTTCAGCTATATTTTGGTAACAGGTGCTTGTGATGTCATCAGTCAATGTGCCTATATTCAAAACTGAGCTAGAAATCATCGATAGAACCTTTCTGACAAATTTCCAGATTATTTTGACTAAAAATGTTACCTTTAGAATGTTAACAAGGTTTTTCCATATTTGGACTCTGTGACCTAGTTTGTGACCCTAGATGACCCATATTCGAACTAGATCTAGAAATCCTCAAGGCAACCTTTCTGACGAATTTCCAGATTATTTGGGCTGAAAATGTAACCTCTAGAGTGTTAACAAGATTTTTCTATTTTTGGGCTCTGTGACCTAGTTTTTGAACCCAGATGACCCATATTCGAACTTGAGCTAGAAATCATAGAAGCAACCTTCCTGACAAATTTCCAGATTATTTGGTCTAAAAATGTTACCTCTACAGTGTTAACAAGGTTTTTCAATATTTGGGCTCTGTGACCTAGTTTTTGACCCCAGATGACCCATATTTGAACTTGACCTAGAAATCGTCAAAGCAACCTTTCTTACAAATTTCCAGATTATTTGGGCTGAAAATGTAACCTCTAGAGTGTTAACAAGATTTTTCTATTTTTGGGCTACGTGACCTAGTTTTTGAACCCAGATGACCCATATTAGAACCTGAGCTAGAAATCATCGATAGAATATTTCTGACAAATTTCCAGGATATTTGGACTGAAAAAGTAGCCTCTAGAGTGTTAACAAGGTTTTTCTATATTTTGGCTCTGTGACCTTGTTTTCCAACCCTGATAACACATGTTCGAACTCGTCCGAGATATTAATAAGACAAACATCCTGACCAAGTTTCATGACAATTGAGGCAAAAATGTGACCACTAGAGTGTTAACAAACTAATTGTGGACGGACTGACGGACGACGGACAAAAGGTGATCAGAAAAGCTCACTCTGTCACTACGTGATAGGTGAGCTAAAAAGTAGTAGACCAAAAGTGAAGTATATATAAATTGTGCAATGATAAAGACAATAAACTACACATTACAGAAAAAACTTCACAAGTTCAGTTTCTCAAGAAATTCTCAATATAATGTGACTGTGTTATTCCTTATGTTGGGAATATAAAGATTAAAAACGAGATGCTGTGTTTCGTAAATACATATGTCCCCAGCAGCCACAGTTATGTAACTGTCAGGGTCAGGACATACGGTTCAATCACTAGACACTGGGGGCATAAAAATAATTTATAGCCATAAATTTGTACAAAAGGCAGAGAACTGTTGCAATGAACAAATGATACTTTTCTACTCCTTTTTTTTCCTTTTAAACATTTTGCACATTTTGTAGAACATGATTTTCTGTTCAGCAGACCAACTCGAATGATTCCTTAAGTTTCTGCACTTTGTGCGTGAAAGTCTGTGAAACCATACCCACTATCTTGCAATGAGGATACTGAGTGAACAGGGAGACTGGTTGAAATCCATAACCACATGTAAAACCATGATCAATAATGGCTGTAAGACTACAGGTGAAAAGAATTGTAAGGGCTTATCCTGGGCTGAGGCCCACCTGTGTGGAAACAAACATTCTTTATCAACATTATTATTGCTATATTAATTCAAAGGGACTTGATATTATTGTAATTTTACATAGAATAATTAATATATACATTCAAGCTATAAATCTTTTCCCAACATTCATCTAATATTTTTGTAAAAATGCATTATTAACTTTATTTCTGAAATCATTTTCAGAAAATTTAAGTTTTACATCATAATATAAGAGAACAAAAACCAGTAAATATTCATTAATGTAATGCAAGTGTGACTTTCACTGGAAGATTGTCACTAGCAATTACAAGAACACTTAGTTATATATAACATAATTCACTATAAACTCATTAAATGAAAACATTATGTACACAGATATTCATTTACACTTAACAGTAAAAAAATTTTCAAAAATCCACAAGAAACTCAGTAACAAAGAGGTAAAAAAAAAGCAAACATTTTTTTGTGTGTAAAATATCCATAAAATAGTTTCACAGAATATTAACATATATATTTATATAAATAACATGTACTTGAAATATTGAGCGCAATTTTATAAAGTTAAAACATGAGCAAAATAGTCGAAGGAATTTTAGAAAATACAAATCTGTAAAACATTTTCATTCATACATACACAACACACTTACACTAATTAACAGTTCTAATATGCCGGTTTGTAACATAAAAATGGAAGACAATTTATATAGACCATATATTACTATTATATCTGTGAACCAATTTTGATACAGTATGATGTATTTACAGGTTACATAGGCACTGATGAGAATATTTGTTTCAACAGGTTACAAAGCTGTATGAGATTGTTGTTCCATCAGCATTAGCTTGTGAAAGCCTTTCTGTATACAAGATAAAGAAGTGAGGTTAACCCTTAACCTACTGGAACCAAAAGTGTTTAGCCTTTGCCACCAGTATAGAGCCAGGCCAGCCTGCACATCCGTGCAGTCTGACCAGGCTCTATACTGTTTGTAGCTCCATTTTTTTATTTTGATATTGAAATCCCTTAAACTTTGAATGGACTGTTCCAAATTCAAAGCTGGGGAAATCCATTACAAAATTTCAGCATGTTCAGGGTTAATGAAAAATTGTAACAATGTGGTATGAATTAAGTAAAGGTTTTGTCACGTCTTCATAACTTGTAGTAAGTTACTGTTACAACACTAATAAATACAGGAGATAAATTAATGCAGGTTTAAAACATGAGGTCATTTAGATAAAAAAATCACTATATCAAGAAACCTAAAATACGACAGATCAGAAACTCTTTTGTGAGACAGTGCAATATATTGTTTTCTCAAGTTTACCAAAACATTTTATAGGCAGTGATTACGATGATGGAAAGAACTGATTAACTTATAATTTTCTGAAAGAAATGAATTGTGAAGCATTTCAAAGCTTTATAAGAATTCTTAAATATTCTATCATGGTGGGCCTGCAGCCATTCTGACAAGTATCCTTTCCACATAGAGGCTTTTCTTCTTTTAATAAAACTTTTTATTTCTGGTCCAATGATAGTCTAATTTTGAAATTACTAGGTTCCTATGTTTACACGAGTAACATGATGCGATACCAAATGAGACTGAATGACCTGTTGTATTATGCAAAGTACTGAGACATCTCTTGTAAAATGAATTTTTTTATCTTTATCAATGAAAAAGTCTCACACATGGCCTATTTCATTTATCTGGCATGGCTGTTATGGCAAAATATTTTCTGAAATAAAGAACAAATAAAAACCCAATGTGTGATAGAAAATATGGGTAACCAAGGTCATATTCATTCTTTGTTTTTTTTAAATACTTTTATTCTCGGCTTTACACATCCGGGTACTTTTCAAAGGTAGTATATCCGTACTTGGGTGTAACTCGGATTTTATCGTTAAGCTATATGTAACTTCAAGATTAAAAATTACAAAACTAGGACATATAACAAAAGATACTGTCTTAATTTCCGAGACCTACGGTCTGATAAGTGCATTTTTAATGATTTTAATTAATTAAAGTTGTTAGGTTTCATAACAAACGACTTTAAAGTCACATAGGCTCCAACGATAAAGTCCGAGTAACGACCGAGAACTGAATGCTTAAATTAGTTAATTACTGTTATCTGATTGGTTAATGGCTAGAATGACGTCATGCTTAAGCTGAGAATAGCTGGTTTCTTGACATTTCTGTTACATAACAATTAAGAAGCTTATTTTCAGATATCTCTATAGTCTGTTTCTTGATGTAACTATAACAATGAAGAAGCCTATTTCTTGATATCTCTACAGCTTGTTTCCAGATATCCATATAGTCTGTTTCTTGATGTAACTATTACAATGAAGAAGCCTATTTCTTGATATTTCTACAGCTTGTTTCCAGATATCCGTATAGTCTGTTTCTTGATGTAACTATTACAATGAAGAAGCCTATTTCTTGATATCTCTACAGCTTGTTTCCAGATATCCGTATAGTCTGTTTCTTGATGTAACTATTTCAATGAAGAAGCCTATTTCTTGATATTTCTACAGCTTGTTTCCAGATATCTCGGTTAGATAACAATTAAGAGGCTAATTTCCATTTCTTCAAAGCTTATTTGTCTGTGCAAGGGTAAGCAGCATGGCTCTTGACATCTACTGTAGTTAAGTTCTGACAGAGACATAGATAACATAATGTTATCTATGTCTCTGGTTCTGATATCTACAAGCACATACAAAGATGCTGGTATTCAAGTACACACTCCTGTAACACTTTCAACTGGAATAATTTAGTTGCATTCTTCATAAATTTCTGAAAAAAAACAGAATACAAAAAATCACATAATGTTACATGTTAACTCAAACATCATCTACAGCCTCAATACTGTTATACTGTACACTGATATTTCAGTGAAGTTTCTGAAAACTTTACAATAAAATATGACTGTCCGAAATCAAATTCTTATCAAATACCAGTAAATGAACTGTACATTTTAATTTATGCAAACATTTTTTCCCACAAATTCACAAATCAAATTTATTTCTAGATCTCAACAAAAATACTTATATAGTTTTCAAATACATTTATTTGCTACCATTTTCTTCTCGTTTTCTTTAGCAAGTGTAAAATCTATAAATATTTAATATAAAAACAAAATCTAACAACAGTTGTTTTATATGACAAATACAATTCAGTGATTCAATTTCTTTAAATATTTCCTCCATATGATATTCAAACAGTCCATAATCAAGGAAAATCTGCTGGAAAAAACTGCACGAGAGAAGTCTTGCAGAAAGATCTGCTGTTGATTCAAAAATAATTTTATTAAAGTGCAGACTTTCTATTGTGTGGCATTTACAAAGAAGAACTGAAATATAAATTAAAGACTGAACAATGTATAGAACCAAGGAAATCTATAATTTATGACTGCCTGGTGTCTAAGTTTTGTGCAACATGGCTCAAAAAAATATTACGAGAAAGACTGACCATCTTCAACAAGGTTCTCCTCTCCTTCTACCGCTTCATACATTTCTTGGTCCCTACAAGAAACAAAGACATAATTATTTTAATTCATGCAGGGACTTTAAAACAACTTACATTCCTTTCACTTGACTGAAAAGTCAAATATGCCTGTAATATCAATCAGCCAAGTTCTTCAGAATACAGAGATTTTTTCTTTAGCTTCCAGCTATATATACTATTTTTATTAATAAACTTGAGAAAAATGAGAAACCATTTACAGCCTCTTTAAACATCAGAGTAATCATCAAAGACATATGAAACCCAGTAGCAATATCAAACACAACTTCTCAACTTACTGTTCTAGTGATGCAGCAGATGTACTGGGCATCGGTCCTCCAGAATTTGTCATAAACTGAAATTTTAAAAAGAACTTCTGTTTATCACAAAAGCAATGGTAAAGTAGATGTACTTGGTAGCCTGGCAACATTCACTGCATAAAACATATGACAAGACAATAAATCTTTCTGAAAGCAAATTAAGAAAGTAGAAACACTCTTTGTTTAGTTTAATTGGTTTAATTGACCTTAATGCCCTCTAACAGTCAAAGTCACTGGGTAAGCAATTTATCTAACCATCATCTCTTGGAACAACCAGTATAAGACTTCTGTTCTCTGTAAGAAACTGTCAACTTTCTCACATAAATGGTAATGGTTGGTGGTCGGGCTTGAACTTAGACCATCAATAAATGAGAGGTTTATAACATTTATCCACCTGAACCAAGGAAACGGCCAGAAAACCTCTTGTAATACCACTGATGTTTCTCCTTGAAATGGTTGAAATAGTTGGTTGACCTTAATAACAGGGTAATCAAATTTTCCTGACATGGTTTGATGCTGGTTTTGCAAGCACTAAAATTAATTAAAGAAAAGACTCTCCTACACAACAGTCATATTTGCTAATTGATTCTTTCTTTCAGGCTGATGGTAAAACAGGTTTCTACTTTTAGCTAATTATATGATTATAAAAACAACTGCTACATTTATAAATTCAAAACTCATATATATCTCGATTTAAACCTACATATAAAGTATAAATAAATGATAAAGTATTACTGTATAATAGCAACCTTCATCACTAGTCAGTAATGACTTTTAAAGAAGACATCACAAATATTTACATTTCAATATATTAAATATTTACTTTATTCAGACAGTCAAACAGAAGTAGTATGTGCTTATGTTAATACTTTACTCCATATATAAGCATTTTTATGCATGTGCAACCAGTGTTGATCCAGATCAGACGGCACGGATCTGCACTGGTCGCTTTTTGGTCAGAAATAACCAAATATATCAAAACTGAAAAGGCAAACAGTGTAGATCCTGATCAGATGGCACGGATGTGCCAGCTGATCTGGATCTACACTGATTGCCCAAGCCATAAAGGTGTATATATGGAGGAAAGGGTTAATACTGTTAAAGACTTGAGAACTACCAATATCACAATACAGAGTGATAAAACAATGTTTATTTAACAACCTGTTAGTACGTTTCAGATAGCACTCTACAAAAGTGAGTGTGCAAAACAGCCAAAGTTTAAGCTGCAAGCTTTAACTTTATATTTTGCTTAAATTGTTCTTCTGTAATGGAATCAAATCATTTCAATTATGTAAATGTAAAAGGCATTGCCATGATGGTTGTATGATAAAATACTGCCATTTGTTGTTGTTGTTTTTTTTTTGTTTTTTTTTCCAGGCCAGATAAGTACCAAAATCTGAAATAGTGAATTGGGCAGCAGGCTATTCACAGAAAAATACCACGGATTTTTGGTGCAGTGAATATATCTCGTGCAATATGAAAGCTTAGTGATTGTGTTTCAGTAAAAATTAGAGATATAAAATGGTTACTTGCAACAATATCAGAACAATCATTGCAAAACTGAACATGCAAACATTTTGATACACATTATCCAAAACTGTTACATGAACTGCAAAAAAATGTAAATGGGGAAAACAAGGAAATCAAATATACCAAAGGATCTGATTTTCAGCTGTATAAGTTTCTGATAACCTGTATAATCATGGATAAAAAAACAACTTCCTTGTGAAACTCAAGCACCAGTAAATTAAAAAAAAAAAAATAACGAGGATATTGCATTATACTATAATTATGTTAAATATATTTATGACTTCTTTCATTACCAAAGGAATACCTTAACAAAAAAATAGATGTCAGCAACAAAACTGTGACTTAAAATCCACCTGACTGTAGAAGTTCAAAAAGTCCTATTTTGACTGTAATACTTTGTAAGGTCTTAGGTGGTTCTGCTGCATTATAAAGAACACAACTTCTTTTTCCAGCTGGTCTTTTAACAGGTTGGTTTAACAGAATGAATTTTTCAAAATAGATTTTGATAATCATGCAGTTGAGGAAGGTGACATATTTTCTGCTGACATCTTTTTTTTTTCTTCAACTAGCAGCAGCAGAAAAGTATACCCCGAGTATAATGTTATACAATAAGAAAGTATGGGTGTATTAAGCAAAGTATAGTTTCATCAGTCTAGAAAAGTGCACTGATAAAGGTGACAATTTTAAAACAGAAGAGACGGTCAGCTGAATTATGCTTGTCACCAGGAAAGGACAGAGTGTAAGCCAGGCTAATCCAATGTACAGGGAAACATGCAAGGGAAACTGTTTTCTGCCAACAAGGTCATTGTCTCTGCACCTAAGTCTCTATATACCATCTATGATGTAATCATTGCTTGAATCAACCTCTTTACATACTTAATCCTTTAATCTACCCCAACAAAATGCACTGTAGGAGTTGTGTGACAAAGGTCTGTTTCTCTAGAACATGTAGCTTTGGACTTTTGGTCTTCAAATAAAGTCAGGCTGCATGTTCAATTTCTCTTTACATTTCAGTTAAACTCTCATTCAATATGTCTTAAGTTCCCAACCACAGGAAACAATCAGGGTCAGTGTGAAAAAGGGATCAGGATACCCTAAGAAAAGAATACTCACCACATCACTCATAGTAACAGACTGTATTTGGTCCTGTAACATATCTTTTCAGGTACTGTAACACTTATTTACACAGCTATATATACTTGCTAAATATACTGTGCCATACTGGTACAGAAACTGCGATCAGTGAGTATTACACCCACTTCACCATCCCATCACCATATAACTGTACATAATTCCACTATAGATATTTTTTGTCTTGGCTGTATATAATGTGCAGTTAATTTTATGTGTCTAGTCTTTTAAAATTCATGTATTATAATGTGCATTTCAAATGTCTTCACAGATCATCTGAGTACATGTTATACAATACTAGCATATCTTAATGTAAATTATAATAATAGGAATTATTTGTATTTCAAACATCATAAAAGATCTGACTGTCCTAAAATTGTAACAAGAGCTCCTCTGTCAACACTGAAATATAGGCATAAAGGAAGCTCTTGACACTGAATGACCTTTGTATGAAAACATGTATTATCTGTAATCATGCAAGATTAGAACAATAGAAATGTTAGTTCTACACATTGCCTCAGTGAGAAAAGCATCTAAACAAGTCTCAAAATTATCCTGAAAGGGGTTTATAGGATATGGAGCAGACAGGAACTGTATGGCTCAAATCTTTTACTTTGTACTGTGAGCTTGACCTTAAAGTGATGCTTCTGAAATGTGGGTTCTACATTTCATCTCAATGAAAAAACATTTGGCCAGAGTTTCATGAATATCCTTCAAGCAGTTCCAGAGATAGTGAACAAAAATATTTAACAGGTTTTATCCAAAATCATGCAACTTCAGCTAATTCTGCATGAAGCCTTTATAACCTAAACATCTGCTTTAACTTTCATGAATGTCCTGTAAGGAGTTAAGGAGATATGTGGCGGACAGGAATTCTATAGCTCAAATCTTTTACATTGAAATGTGACCTTGACCTTAATGTGGTGGGCATAAAATGTAGGTTCTGCATGTTGTCTCAGTGAGATAAACATTTCGCACAAATTTCATGAATATCAATCAAGCAGTTGAAGATATACACAGGGGAGACAAATTTGTCAGTCTGAAATGTTGGTACATATGATAAACATCTGACCAAACTTTCATGATTTTCCTGGAAAGGCTATTATGAGATATGCAGCAGACAGGAATTGTATGGATGGCTCAAATCTTTTACAGTGAACAGTGACCTTGACCTTAAAGTGATGGGCCGGAAATGTGGGTTCTACAAGTGGTCTCAATGAGATAAACAATTAACTCAAGTATCATGAATATCTATCAAGTGGTTCAAGTGATACAGAGTGGACACATGGGTCCTTATAATGACCCTTCTTGAAAAATCTCTTAAAGAATAAAATGGCCCATCTGCTGTCCACAAGACAAACTGTGAATTCTTTGGGCAAAAATATATGTCTTACTTCCTTGAGTGTTGAAAGGAAACAAAACAGTGAGTTTTTGGGAAAATGCACAAAAGGTCTTACAGACTTCTTTCTCAACAATATCCTCGAAGACAGAGGATTTATCAAAAACATAAAGAAACTCATATAATATATAGTCTTATGAATTCCATACAGGTGTACAAGTGAGAGAGGAGGCATTCCATATTGTAGAGAAACATACAGAGATTCAAACACTTCATTTAAATACTAAAATACAAATGCTTTCAAAGCTCAGAAGAATTCTTGCAATTAAATAATAAATGTCAACAGACATAAAGTTTTTAAACATTGAAACATTTCTCATGCAGTTCATTGTTCATATCAGCAAAGGGAGGAAACTGTTGAAATTCATGAAGAGTTACCAAACATGGCAGATGCAGGGCAGAGAAACATTGACCATATTAGGAAGAAAGCAGCTTACATTGAGTATGCTACCGGTGTCTACCTCAACATTCCTCTCATCTACATAACCAACTGAAAAAGATGAAAAAAACATTATCACTTTTTTCATTATACATAAAGGCTGAGCTATGACAAAAAAAAAAGAATCATAATTCTATTCTAATTTTAATTCAAATTTTATTTTCATTAAGATAACCCTTTCACCTTTATAACACAGTATTGTCACTTAAACCCCATATATCTAAAGAGAAATGACAAACAGAGTAAAATCAACCCAAACCAAAGATTTATCATTTATACATTTCAAATACTTGCAATCTTGCTTGAGAGATCTTTGCTATTTAAAAAAGTATTTGTTTTAAGAAACCTGTATTTTAGTCCTAAATATGTGAAGTTTGGATAAAGAAACAATATAGGTCATGTTTAAAGAGGCTGTACTCCAGATCTGACATAAAAAAATTTTTTTCATAAATTATATATTTAGATGCCGTGAGATTATAACAACATAATATTTTACTTCAAAACTGATTATAAAAGTCAAAATAGAATTAAAAAAATATTTTCGCTCCAGCCTGATTTGAACTCTGGACCCTCATGTTAACAAAATGTTTCTAACGCTTTTACTGTCACCACCATCGCCGCATGTGATATTACAGATATTTACTTTAAATCTTATACGATATAGTTATACCATCGCATTACGGTATAGCACTTTGAAAGGGAAAAAATTCAATTTATAATGTAATTATTTGACTTGTTTTTTGTAAGTTATTTTTAAGCATTAGTCATAAATATTACAAGAAATTTATAATACAAGAAAACTTTCTTTTTTTGTCATCTGGAGCACAGCCCCTTTAAGCTTCCCTTGTAAGATACTTTAAACCTAGACTGACTGTATATGAACCACACAAAACACTGGGTTTCTTTATTCAGTAAGTAAAATTATATATCCTCTGAAGAAGAAGAACGTAATAACTCTTAGATTTAATTCAGCTTCAGTAACATTTTCCACAATTTCATCTTTCACAATTATGCCAATTACATAATTAGATTTAAACATACGATTAAACTTAATATCAATTAACAAAAATTTTCTGAGAAGAACATGTGTATTTCAAAGATAAGCACACAGTCATATTCATCTTAGTTTTACTGTGAGGGTGAAAGAAAGAGCCAAGATTAAAGATATAAAGATACGAAAATTATTACAAAATACTAGCTATAAAACAAGGCTAAAACAAGCAAATTTGTTGAATTTATCTCCCCCGCCGTAAAAAGTTCATTGCTTTTTGGGGCATGTGAGTTTAAAAACAAACTCTTTTCTGAATACAAATGTACAGTTTTGTAAAAAAAATCCTACTTGTATAGATGGGTACTGTTTATGAGAGTTAAAGTTGGGTGATGTAATATTTTATATTACATATCTTAATCCCTCCACCTATAATAGCAGATGACCACTATACCAAGTCACATGCTTAGTATCTAAACATTATTGAGGCCTTGTGATTTAAAAAAATATTTGTTACTGTTTTTCTTATATAACTCTATAAAAAAAAGCCTGGAAGCTCAGGGCATGGTCATTTCAGATCCAAGGTGCAAAATTAATACTCTTTTAGGACCACAGACAAAGTCTCATGCAAAAAATTTAAGTCCTGGGTGTTATGGTTATGGAGTGGAAGAATTTTTCCAGTTTTCCAATTAAACTAAGTATATCTTTTGACCCTTAACATGTGACCTTTTCTGGTCCTAGGGGCATAATTTTTCATATTCTCTGTACATGACCACAAGGAGATGCCACATAACAAACTGCATGGATAAATTTGCAACAAGTTCATGCAAGGAACATAATTGGCAAGTTCTAATGCTTCATGAAAAGCAAAAAAGATTTTCAAAGTTTCCCCTATACAAGTCTTTTGTTTTTAATTGATTAAAGTGCCATAACTCTGGTTTTACTGATCTGATCGGAACAAACTTCTTGCCTATATTGATGATTCATATTTGTATAGAGCGACATGATAAAGTTTTTCCAATAAAAGTGTATATGCCATATATATATTGTATGGAAAATTAAACAAACTGCCACAATTCTGGTGTTACTGATTTGACTGGAATAAAATTTGTGCTGACAACATCCTGCACTGATGACACATATTTGTATTTAGTGACATGGTTAATTTTCCCTAATATATTGTGTGGAAAATTAATCAAAGGGCTGCAACTCGTGTGTTACTGATCTGATCACATCAAACTTTGTGCCTGCTCTGTGTTGAGTCTCATTTTATTCCCTCCACTGGTTACTTAGTTATGAGACCGGATGAACGGACAGACGTGAAAACAATATCCATCCACCTACAGCGAGGGATAAAATAAATACAGAGCTAAAATAAAAAGAGATATAAGGGAGGTTCATTCAGGTATATAATGAAATACCTTAAGTTTCATGAGAACTCTTCAAAAATGTTTAATGAATAAAAAATACTTTTCTAAATAAAGATCGACTTTCACTTACAGAGATAAAATACACTGTAACAACAGACTTCACATATGTATTACAACTATACATATATTACAAAAATAATTAATGTCTAATGTCTGTCAAAAATTTAGATGCTTATAAGAAGAATAGTTGTTTAAGTATACTTAATCTTCGCAAGTAAAACAGATCTTTCACTAGTAATTGAACCCAATCAGACATCTTTAATCTGACTGTAAATAATTTATGTCACATACCAACACTAATTGTAAAGAGACATTGCTTAAACTCACAAAAAAGTATCATAAAGCTTGTTGAATAAGTTTGCTTCAAATATTTATGAAACAGGCCACTGTACATAGGGTGACCAAATTTGTTACAACAGTATACCCATTGCAAACTTTGTATATGATCATACTTTAATGACTAAACAAGTACTTTAACTTTTCAAAATCTTGTCAAATACAAAGTATTTGACACATCTAAATATATGAAAATATTACAACCTTTTATCATATTATGAGGATATTTGTCCATAAAAATAAAAATATTTTTGAATATACCATGCTATGTATAAATAGCAACACAACTGTACAAAGCACCAATTCAGCCACTGCAAAATAATAGTAGCTGCACTAATCTAAAATTCACTGAAAAATAATAATGCTACATTCACAGCAGATAAAATCAACTGTAAGGTTATTCACATTTTAAATACAATTTAGATCTTGATTAAGTAGTCCAGCTGTTAATGTATTTTTTCTAAAGCACTGGGAAAAACAACAACAAAAGAACAACCAAACAGCTCATTCTGTCTTTCAGTATCAAAGCACTGAAACAACTCCCTTCTACAGAACACAGATTCCCTTATAATTCACCATAATTAAGTTCTTCAGGCTTTCAGGAAATTATGAAGACTTTAACTAATATTTATTTTTCCTTTATTTTTGTGTTGGTTAGATGAAACTTTAATAATACACAAAAGCTTCTACCAGATTTACACCTTTTGTGGGCCAGCCCAGCTAGCTCAAACAGAAGAGCATCAGATTTTCAATCATGACAATCCCGGTTCAATCCTCATCAGGGCCGGCAAAATTTCTCCGTGATAAGTGATCTCAGACAATGCATTTATAGGTCATTTGTCCCTCACCCAGGGCTCTCGCGAGGGGGCGATTCGGGCGAAGTCGTCGCCTCGCTGTCTCAAATTTCGCCTTACGTGAAGATCAAAGCGAAAATCAAGTCGCCTTATCAAAATTTAGTTGCCCTTGGCGAACATGGATAAGAGTCAATGGTGTCATAAAATGTGGCAGTTTTTTAACGATACACAGTTTTTTTTACAATACACATAAACAATCGCTTGCCAGCCACTCATTAGGGAATCCCTGTAAAACTCCGCCTCTCGCTATTTCTTGCCTTATAGCCATGTGTGACGTACAGAGCGAAGACTCCGCCCATGTTATTTATATCTTTTCAACCAGAACATTCGATACCGACACTTAGGTGAAATAAACCAATTAGCATTTAGTTTTTAAAAAAGCACTATTGAGTAATGAATAATAATGAGTTTCCTGTCGGATATTTTTATTGCTGATTTCAGTGTTTATAAATTACCACTAATTGATCACTATTTGATTGCGATGTTTCGGCAATTATGGGCTTGATTAAGATCAGGTACCCTCTGAGCAATGACGGCGATTAAATTGTGTAGGTATGTATATTGTATCACGAGACAAAAAAGGTGCAATCTATCAGGTTTTCTGTGAAAAACAAGTCAGCAATGAAAGGTTGATCGTCGGAAGTGTTACAGTACCGTACATTTTAATCGTCGATCATTGTTTTCCAAAAGGTCTGCGTATCAATAGTTGATATTTGTTTCATTATGTTTCTGAATACTGGTTGATAAAAGGGATCAATTATTAAAGGGAAATTTATTATTACATAAGCATACGTTGTCCGAAACAAAGAGTAACGAAACAATAACCACTTCGCTCTGAAGTCTGTCCACCTCTCCCTAACCTTCAACCCAGGGCGAAGTGACTTCTCCCAAAATTCTGAGTCTAGCGAGAGCCCTGTCACCTCTGAAGCAAGTGAGAAAGTAGTCAGTCACTTGTGGAGAAATTGGTTAGAAAACTGGTTGGATACCCAGGAACACTGGTTAGGTGGACTGACCTCTGGGATATGACCTTAGCCAGTTATACTAGCATTAAACCCAAATAAACCAAACACCTTTTGTGCCAAATACATTACCATACAAATCTTTGTACCCAATAAATTGCAATTCTACCAATGTTAGACTTAAAGAATACACTGGCAGGCAGAAAACTAAGTACCAACTTAGTGGATAACTTTGTTGTATTTTGAGTACAGGAAATTCCCTCTAGACAAAGAATAAATGACAAGAAGATTAGACAACTACAGATAAACTGATCTTAACATTTCCTTATAGAGATAAATAATCTTCTCCTGTGTCCAATTTCAAAAGTAATTTGCACTTGTCAAAAGACTATAATCATCTGCCACTTTAGGCAGCCCTAAATAGCTGTAATTTTTTACAAATCTGTTTCACCTTGAAAATGTCACTAACAATAAACTGTGTAAGATCTCACAAATTTCTTTCCACACGAAGCATGTTATTAAGTAAAGAAATGTTATTCAGGAAATTTTTCTGTAAAATTCAAGTTTGTCAACTGTCTGAAAAATCAAGATTTCATTAAAGCGGGAGGCTGAGTATAAAAGACTGGTCACTCTGAGATAGAACTGAGTTTTCTGTTGTTACAGTAACGATATTTCAGTTTGAAGTGGCTGTTGTGATGCTGATGTGTTGCTGTTATTGTTGTACTAGTTCAGTCTGAAGTTGCTGTTATTGTTGTACAAGATCAGTCTGAAGTTGCTGTTATTGTTGTACTAGTTCAGTCTGAAGTTGCTGTTATTGTTGTACTAGTTCAGTCTGAAGTTGCTGTTATTGTTGTACTAGTTCAGTCTGAAGTTGCTGTTATTGTTGTACTAGTTCAGTCTGAAGTTGCTGTTATTGTTGTGCTAGGATCAGTCTGAAGTTGCTGTTTGTATTTGTATTTGTATTTTATTTGTTATTGTTGTACTAGATCATGTTGTGTAACTGCTTGTTACATGTACCAAGGGACGCAACACTATATATATAATGAGCTGTATATGATCTTAGAGTTATTGTTCCATTACTATATATATTGTATATTCTGTTGTTGTTAACAGTTAGTTTAGAGTTTGCTCTTGTATGATGTACAATAAAGCATAAAACCATTCTACAATGTTATAAATATATCGATAACATAATATGGTGTCAGAAGTGACAAAAAGAACACAATATGGACTTACATTAAATTGTAAAAGCAAAATGTGGACTTACATTAAATTGTAAATAAACAGGAGACTTATATTCAATTGTAAATTACGGATTATTTTCTTAAAATTGTTGGTGGACAGTTTTCACGGAAAATCATTACACTGCTGTTCAAAGTGCAAAGCAAAATGGCTAAGTTATTGCCACCAGAAAATTTCGACTTTACTCAGCCAAACAGGTGGGATGAATGGAAGCAGAGGTTTTTGTTCTATAGAACTGCCTCAAAACTACACAAAGATGATGAGGACATTCAGGTTGCCACATTAATTTACACGATGGGTAAAAGTGCGGACAATTTGTTAAAGTCCTTTAACCTCTCAGCCGACGATCAAAAGAAATTTGACAAAGTTGTCGAAAAATTCGACAGGCATTTCAACCCGAAGAAAAATATCATTCACGAACGAGGGCAAAATAATACGGGAAGATTCACGACCAAGATCCTTTATTGTAGAGACACCGAAAAGCACAATTGCAAGAAATCGTAGGCATTTGGTGAAAATGAATAAAAAGGTTCATTTTGACAAGGAAATTGATATCCCTGTTACAGGATACCAGTCACCAGTGTCTAACGAAAAATCAGACTCTCAATTGTCTCAAGGTCAAAACTGTTCAAATGCTGAAAGTTCAAATAATGCTTATGTGACAAGATCTGGGAGAGTTTCCCGGCCGCCAGATCGTTTAAACTTATAATTGTTTTGTCATTCTACGTAATTACATTGAAATGGATTTCATTTATTTTAGATTAGCAATAACAGTTTAATTTGCAACTGACATTTCAATTAAGTTTACATGAATGACATAAAGTTCAGTTACAGTGTGATTGACCTTAAAAGCAATATAAATGTTGCAGATTAATCTTGAATTAATGTTTTTGGTAAACAGTGACTTTCCGACTTTAGGAAAGGGGTGTTGTGTAACTGCTTGTTACATGTACCAAGGGACGCAACACTATATATATAATGAGCTGTATATGATCTTAGAGTTATTGTTCCATTACTATATATATTGTATATTCTGTTGTTGTTAACAGTTAGTTTAGAGTTTGCTCTTGTATGATGTACAATAAAGCATAAAACCATTCTACAATGTTATAAATATATCGATAACATAATAGATCAGTCTGAAGTTGCTGTTATTGTTGTACTAGATCAGTCTGAAGTTGCTGTTATTGTTGTACTAGGTCTGAAGTTGCTGTTATTGTTGTAATAGATCAGTCCGAAGTTTCTGTTATTGTTGCAACAGATCAGTCTGAAGTTGCTTTTATATTGTAATAGATTGGTCTAAAGTGGCTTTGATTGTTGTGCTATTTCAGTCTGAAGTTGCTATTATTGTTGTGCTATGATCAGTCTGAAGTTGCTTTTATTGTTGTACTAACTCAGTCTAAAGTGGCTGTTATTGTTGTACTAATTCAGTCTGAAGTGGCTGTTATTGTTGTGTGAGGATCAGTCTGAAGTTGCTGTTATTATTGTGCTAGGATCAGTCTGAAGTGGCTATTATTATTGTACTAGATCAGTCTAAGTTGCTGTTATTGTTGTACTAGATCAGTTTGAAGTTACTGTTATTGGTGTACTTGATCAGTCTGAAGTTACTGTTATTGTTGCAACAGATCAGTCTGAAGTTGCTTTTATCATTGTACTAGATTGGTCTAAAGTGGCTTTGATTGTTCTGCTATTTCAGTCTGAAGTTGCTATTATTGTTGTGCTATGATCAGTCTGAAGTTGCTTTTATTGTTGTACTTACTCAGTCTAAAGTGGCTGTTATTGTTGCACTAATTCAGTCTGAAGTAGCTGTTATTGTTGTGTGAGGATCAGTCTGAAGTGGCTGTTACTGTTGTGCTAGTTTGGTCTGAAATGGCTGTTATTGTTGTGCTAGTTTGGTCTGAAGTGGCTGTTATTGTTGTGCTAGTTGGGTCTGAAATGACTGTTATTGTTGTGTGAGGATCAGTCTGAAGTGACTGTTATTGTTGTGTGAGGATCAGTCTGAAGTGACTGTTATTGTTGTACTAGATCAGTCTGAAATGGCTGTAACTGTTGTGCTAGTTGGGTCTGAAGTGGCAGTAACTGTTGAGCTAGTTTGGTCTGAAATGGCTGTTATTGATGTGCTAGTAGGGTCTGAAAGGGGCTATTACTGTTGTACTAGATTAGCCTGAAGTGGCTGTTACTGTTGTACTAGATTAGCCCGAAGTGGCTGTTATTGTTGTACTAGATTAGCCTGAAGTGGCTGTTACTGTTGTGCTAGTTGGGTCTGAAGTGGCTGTTATTGTTGTGCTAGTAGGGTCTGAAGTGGCTGTTACTGTTGTACTACATTAGCCTGAAGTGTCTGTTACTGTTGTACTAGATTAGCCTGAAGTGGCTGTTATTGTTGTACAAGATTAGCCTGAAGTGGCTGTTACTGTTGTGCTAGTTGGGTCTGAAGTGACTGTTATTGTTGTGTGAGGATCAGTCTGAAGTGGCTGTTATTGTTGTACTAGATTAGCCTGAAGTGGCTGTTACTGTTGTGCTAGTTGAGTCTGAAGTGACTGTTATTGTTGTGTGAGGATCAGTCTGAAGTGTCTGTTATTGTTGTCCTAGATTAGCCTGAAGTGGCTGTTTCTGTTGTGCTAGTTTGGTCTGAAGTGGCTGTTACTGTTGTGCTTGTTGGGTCTGAAGTGGCTTATTGTTGTGCTAGCTGGGTCTAAAGTGGCTGTTCCTGTTGTGCTAGTTGGGTCTGAAGTGGCTGTTCCTGTTGTACTAGTTGGGTCTGAAGTGGCTGTTACTATTATGCTAGCTGGGTCTGAAGTTGCTGTTACTGTTGTACTATATCAGTCTGAAGTGGCTGTTATTGCTGTGCTTGTTGGGTCTGAAGTAGCTTATTGTTGTGCTAGTTCAGTCTGAAGGGGATGTTTCTGTTGTGCTAGTTTGGTCTGAAGTGGCTGTTGCTGTTGTGCTTGTTGGGTCTGAAGTGGCTTATTGTTGTGCTAGCTGGGTCTAAAGTGGCTGTTCCTGTTGTGCTAGTTTGGTCTGAAGTGGCTGTTGCTGTTGTGCTTGTTGGGTCTGAAGTGGCTTATTGTTGTGCTAGTTGGGTCTGAAGTGGATGTTATTATTGTGCTTGTTGGGTCTGAAGTGGCCGTTACTGTTGTGCTAGTTGGGTCTGAAGTGGCTGTTTCTGTTGTGCTAGTTTGGTCTGAAGTGGCTGTTGCTGTTGTGCTTGTTGGGTCTGAAGTGGCTTATTGTTGTGCTAGCTGGGTCTAAAGTGGCTGTTCCTGTTGTGCTAGTTGGGTCTAAAGTGGCTGTTCCTGTTGTGCTAGTTGGGTCTGAAGTGGCTGTTCCTGTTGTGCTAGCTTGGTCTGAAGTTTTTGTTATTGTTGTACTATATCAGTCTGAAGTGGCTGTTACTGCTGTGCTTGTTGGGTCTGAAGTAGCTTATTATTGTGCTAGGATCAGTCTGAAGTGGCTGTTACTGCTGTACTAGATCAGACTAAAGTGGCTGCTACTGTTGTACTAGATCGGTCTAAAGTGGCTGTTACTGTTGAACTAGATCGGTCTGAAGTGGCTGATACTGTTGTACTAGAAAGGTCTAAAATGGCTGTCACTGTTGTACTAGATCTGTCTAAAGTAGCTGCTTCTGTTGTACTAGATCAGTCTAAAGTGGCTGCTACTGTTGTACTAGATCAGTCTGAAGTGACGGTTACTGTTGTGCTCGATCAGTCCAAAGTTGCTGTTATTGTTGTACTAGATCAGTCTGAAGTTTTTGTTGCTTTTTTTATTATAAGGGACAAGAGAAAAAGCCATGGACTTGACTGGTGTGGTGCAGGGAATACAGGTTTGATTTCATATCAGTGCTTTGATCATACTTATAAAACTACAATAAAGTCTACATAATATCAACCAATACTGGTAAAGTGTAACTAGGAAATCTAGATATTCTGAAGATAATGATAATGATGTATGCTTGAAGGTATTGCATTACAGTAGTGAAGCAATATTTACTTAGTTCCAATGGACTGTAGGGCCCTCGAGAATGGTCCTTCTCTGAAACAGTAGGCAATCTCTACAGTTAGGACAAAACAAATCAATACATTCAGTAGAAACAGCATTTCCAAGAAAAAAAACTGCCATGACACCATTAAAATTTATTTAAGAAAATAACTTATTTGGATATCAAAATTGATACATCTCAAAATACACTCTTTAATCATGGTTTTACTTAGCTTTAAGCTTTGGCTAATCACATGGTCATGTAAGATCTTATATTTCTTTGATAATACCATCTTACATTTTACCAGACCTGTCATTAGTTTTTCCACTCAAAAACAATTCATTTAACAGCTTCCACATGTTATTTTCACAGAACAAATTAATCTCAACCAGGATGAACATGAGGAAGTTTTTTTTATATGTAGCCATAATGATGAGACTTTACTTGAAAATACCACACAACAAAACAACCACTGACCTTCATAACTTGACTGTTTGCCTACAACAGAGAACATTCTACCCTTAATGTTCTGTCTAATCCAATAGGACCTCTTTTCTATGCTGGTTTTGATAACAAAAATGTCTTAATTTTTTATTTTTCACATCAATTTAAGAGTTACCTTTTTGTGAACTTAAAATGCGTATAAGCCATTTGCCCTGTGGATTGTCAGTCATGCGTACAATGTCAACCTCCTCTCCTGCAGAAACAGCTAAATCCCCAGTTTTCTCTTTGCCTTTGGCACTGCTTTTCACTCTTCCCTTTCCAACTGATGTTGTCAGTAGCTCTGGGGTTACCTTAGAAACAGACATATCTTTCTTAAGTTTATCATTAACATCATTGTGAACATTTCAAGTATCAACCTATGAAACAATAAAAGATCCTTAGCATTAAATATCTCTTATTTCTGTAATGTCTCTTAAACACCCTGTAAAAACTAGTACTTATTTTACACAGTCAATTACTAAAGCCAAAAAAACAACATGTTTTTCATTTTATCAAGTCTTTTATCAGCTTTTATAAAAATATGTATTGCTAAACAACAGTGTCTTGACCTTGAAAGATGCATAAAATAACTTTTGTTCCACAATACTGATTAATTTTTTCTGAGCTGTCTGAAGGAAATTTAAACTGATGTGGACATCTAAAACAAATTTCGTTTGGTACAGTGTAATCTCTATGAATAGTTAACTAATATGCACCAATGTTTTATGATAAGTTAATGAGTTTATGAAATGTCATTCATCAAGTTATTCTGAAATGTTTTATTCAGTACCTTATGACCGAGAACTTTTAGCAGTTTCTTTAGTTCCTTCTCCTTGTTTTCCAGCATTTTCTGCAATTAGAACAAAAAAACCTCTGAAGGGGCCTCTCTGATATCTTCTACATACTATTCACAAAAGGAAGTTGTGCATATTTTACTAAATGTTTTCAAACTCTTATGAAACTGTAACTTAACTGTTTTAAGCATGGCAGAAGTATTCTGTACAAATTATTATGGGCAAAAGCAAACATTTGGGAAATTCATCTCAGAAGAGTCTGAAACCAAAGAACTAATAGAAATCTATAGCAATAATGTTATATTATGTAAACATGTTGTAATACAAACTGAAATCTTAAGACAATAATACAATTCCTTATCAGGACTTCATTAGATTACTTGGAGTGCTCTTCACAGAAAATTGAAGATTTACAATGGTTGGTTAAGCTATAATACCATTTATGCAGGCTGCACTCATATTACCATTACCTGTATTGTTTGAATTCAGTGACATTTTACATTGTATCATTTCATTATGACTTGTCTCTGTTCAAAAAAGACTTGCCTTTTCTTCCTTTTCCCTCCTTTTCCTCTCCTTTTCCAGTCTTTTCTGCTCTTTGGCATCAATTACTGCTTGTTCTTGGGCTTTGTTTTCACTGTCAGATCTTTCAACTTGGGGAGCTTTTGGTAACGGTGTTGATGGTATTTCTGGTGCTTTTTCAGAAGGTTTAGGACCTAAAGCTGGTGGCAGAGATTCTGGTACTGGCTCACTATGAAAATAGCACATTGTTTGGCTTAAAATCTTACAACAGAGTTCTCATAACATAAGTTCTGTCAAAGCTAGCAGTTCCTGAAACTGTCTTATTTAACATATCTTGAAACATTCATATAGTTACTCTTTCAGGAAACTTGTACTTGCAACAGTATGACAGTAAGGGTGAAGGTGTATTTACATTTATCAGTAGACATGTAAATACTACCCCATGCATGCACGAGGCAATCGAGGTCTTTATTATGTTCAAATATAAGTTGAAAGCCTCTCGTATACTGTGTACCATTGTTCTTAAAAGCACAGCCAATGAAGACATTCAGCATACAGCATTCTCAGACATACAAAATTATGTTCACTTTTTAAGTTGAAAAGTTTAAATGTGCAAGAAAAATTATGCAGGTCAACAAGGGTCAAAGCTGAAATCTACATGCAACATTATACATGTATATACATAGTTCAAATATCCACACTGTTGCTACAAAAACAAGGAAGTAGGCTAGTAGGTTAAGTTTAAGGTAAATTTTGATACTAGGGTTACCATTTGGACAACCTTTGAAAAGATCTACTAAACAATGCTGTATATACCAAACATCTAGACTCTAGGCCCTGCAGTTTCAGAGAAGAAGATTTTAAACTTTTTCCTGTATTTGCACATGCAGAAATAATGACCCCTGGGGAAGGGCCAATAATGACCCCATGGACATAATTTTATTATTCTTGGTAATGGTTTACTACATAATTTCAGAGCTCTAGGACTGGTGGTTTTAGGTGAGAAGATTTTTTTAAGCTTTACATTTAAGTTGCTATAGCAAAAAACAGTCTTGCATTGGTAGAGCTTCAAGGAAGGGACATCCCTACCAAGTTTCATCCATTTTTGCACAGAGGTTTTAGAGAAAATTGCTGAAAAGACACATGCACAAACAACAATGGACATATCACATGATCACAAAAGCGCACTTTGAGCACTTCATGCTTAGGTGAGCTAAAAAGGATGTACTTGAAATATCACACTATAGACCGTTCCATAATAAATAAAATGACCGCCGCCATTATGAAGGTCACGTGACCATCCGCCATTAAAGGACTGCTAAACCTCACTATGATCCTTAAGTTCTGTATAGCTTTGTGTAACTTTTTAGTTTATTTCAAGGTGACATACTGCCTTATATCGCGTGAATTTTGTTGCAGAAGAAGCATCAGTTTATTGATATATTATAACTATTTGGTATGTTTTATTCCTGACTTGAACTTATTTTTAACTTGAATTATTCAACACATGAAAGACTGTTAAAAAAGACCATGGACTGTTCAAAATGGAAGCTTGAGTTGTGTGAACCATAAATATGTGTAAAACACAAATAATATTGAAAGCACTGTTTTCCTTTTCGAAAGTTGAAAATATGATTTCAATTATTTGAACTTCTCTGAAAGCTTACATAATGGACAAAATCACAAAATTAAACAACTCGCTCATCAACCGCATGTTCACTCTATTTAACTTAAACTTGCTTTATTCTTTGATACAATAGATGTGCATTATTTAGCGCTTCTTTATCAAACTGTCTTTTGTCTTTCGCGGTGTCCTGTGGTGAAGGTATGGTGTTACATAATATGGGGGTGACATACCGTCTTTGTTTTGATAAGTCACCGTTAATTGTCATTGTCGGTCTTGCTTGATCAGTCACAGAAAAACACTGTAATAACGAAATTTACAAAACACTGTAATAACGAAATTTACAAAACACTGTAATAATGAAGGCTACAAAACATGGGCTTTATTTGTTTCTGATTGTTTTTTGAAATTTAAGAATATATATTTTTCATTAAAAGCAAGATTTTCAAGACCGTATGAAATTTAGCATCTGTTGCAGTATGGACCCTTTTTTCTGTATTTATTTCTAGCATTTGGGAAATCTGTTTTGGCAAAGTATTGATATGTACAACATGTGAGTTTGTGTATGCAGAAAGAAAATAATAGCTGCAAGCCACACGTTTGTAAGATATTGATCTTACAATAATACCTTTGCTTTTCTTCTTATTTTGAACATTACTGTTGATGATATTTCTTGTAATACAGAAAACAAAATTATTATGACACCTTATATAATATATTATTTAACTGTACCATTTTGTCAGACTTTTTAAAAGATAGATACATGTACATTTTAAAAGCAGTTTTTCGCAAAATTTTGATTAAATGAAAAGAATTAATCTACCAGAGAATATCACAAGACCTTTATTTAACAGTTCAATAGATTTAGATGTCAGCAAAAAATAGTTACAAATATACTTTTTTCAGTTAAAGGACCTTGGGAAAGATCTTTGCTGATAATAAATGCTTCATGTGGCGTATATGTATCTGTTTCTCTAACATACAATGGCACAATCACATTACAGCTATAAAAATGGGACTTTCTCTAAGCTCCGCATTATAAAACTGCTTCTACCTGCACAGTCCCTTAATGGCAGATGCAAGGGAGGTAATCAGGTATGTACTAATTTCTGGAACGGTCTATAGATATAACAATACAAAGGACTTACTCAGGTAGCTCCTCATACATTTCATCTTGCTCCAAAGCCTCTTCTTCTGGTGGTACCTGCAGAAACAGGAAGTTTAACACATAGTTACATTATGGTTACTGAATCTTCATAGAGTATGTAATTTAGGACACTATACAAAAATTTCTTGTGGGCAGAAGCCATTTTTCTTTTCTAATTATGTCTTCACTGGATTAGTCTGTCATTACTATTATGAGTACATAAATGATAAATCCTCATAATATTGATTTGCATGCTGATTTCAGGATATATTATGAATCCCAGACAATTCCCTTCTTGTACAATTCTCCGCTCCTTTATTCTGACCTTTTTGCACTGAAGAAAATAAGATAATTATTTGTTTTGTTTTGCGGCAACAATCATAAAGGAACTTTTATTGTCACTTTTAATTATACCAATTTGTAACCTATTAACAAATCTGCCATCCATCATTAGAGATCTTTGATAAAGTCTGATTAAAATTACAATAATATATCAAATGTACTGTTTAATTTAAGTACCGGTAGTTTGAATAATATTCAAAGTTTAAGGAAAAGACTCTCTAAAGATTTTTCTTACAGTCTTTATTATACATGTACATTGTACTACTAAGTTGCTACAAAGTAACTGCATTTACATGTACAAGAGACTGAAACACATTTCTGTTAATACAAACATAAGAGTAAGTTAAGATAAGGTAAAAAAAAGAATTTTTGTGGAAGTTACTGAACCATTGTACAATCTGTACTTCAAATGTTTACAGTGATTTTCGAATTTCTTACCGCTTCCGAGACTGCAACATCGTCATATGTTTCTTGTTCATTGAGCAATTCTGAAATGAGACATCAATTTCTATTTCAGAAAATTAGCAATGACAGCAATGGTAAGATCAATCATGTATTCTCAAGGGATAAAGAAATGCAGTAAACTTTGAGGAAGATTATAGATAAGACGTCGAGTATAATGTTCAATATTTTGAATAACAAGAGCCACCGCAAGCGGGGGCCACGCTTGACTTTTTTCTATTTCCAAAGGAAAAAACATCAGAGGAAGCACATTGTGGTGAAGGGATTTCAAATGAAACATCATTTGGAAATATAATTATACATAACAAAGTTAAGGCCAATTTTACCAACATTCAGAAATTTGACCTTAAAGGTCTAGGTCAAGTTCAGTTTAACCTTCTCTGGAGGTATTGTCTAAAAAGTAATTATGTCCAAGCATGAAGACACTACATCCATTAACAACAAAGATATAGCCAAGTTAAGTAATGTCAAGGTCATTTAAAGGTCAAGGTAATGCTTGAATTGTTTAACATTTTTCTTTTATTCTCAGTGTTGTTTTGTCCCTGTATAGATCAAATCCGTCCATAAAACCAGAAGTTTGGCTATTTTAGCAAAATGCAATAATTAAAAATTTGACTGTAAAGGTCATTTAAAGGTTAAGGTCATACTTGAGGTCATACTTGAATAATTAAACATGTAGGTTTTGTCATAAGCCTTGTTTTGTCCAAGTATTAATAAACAAGAGGGCCAATGGTCCTAAAGTACTCACCTGGGTTCAAAGATGAAAGAAATTTTTATGAATGTAATGATGCATATCACAGAAAAGGACCAATGCAATTTCACTGCCATAGCTCCAAAAACAAAAAGTAGGTCAGTAGGTCAAAATTTAGGTCATGAGATGACATTTTTAAAATACGAACAAATAGCTGTACACACAGTCCAAATTTCATTGCCGTAGCTTTAAAACAAAAAAGTAGGTCAGTAGGTCAAAATATAGGTCATGCTATGACGTTTTTGAAATCTGAACAAAAACCCTATACATTGTCCAAATTTCATTGCCATTGCTCCAAAAACAGAAAGTAGGTCAGTAGGTCAAAAATATAGGTCATGTGATGACAATTTTGAAATTGGAACGAAAAAGTGCGCACACGGACAAAATTTCATTGCTGTAGCTAAAAAACAAAAAAGTAGGTCAATAGCTCAAAAATATAGGTAATGCTATGACGTTTTTGATATTGGAACAAAAAACTGTGTACATGGTCCAAATTTCATCACCATAGCTCCAAAAACAAAAAGTAGGTCAGTAGGTAGAAAATATAAGTCATGCCATGACATTTTTGAAATCGAAACCAATGAAAAACTGTGCACACGATCCAAATTTCATTGCTGTATCTAAAAAAACCCCAAAAAATTAGGTCAGTAGGTCAAAAATATAGGTAATGCTATGACGTTTTTGAAATCGAGATGAAAAACTGTGCACAAGGTCCAAATTTCATTGCTGTAGCTACAAAACCAAAAAGTAGGTTAGTAGGTCATAAATATAGGTCATGCGATGACATTTTTGAAATCGAAATGAAAAACTGTGCACACGGTCCAAATTTCATTGCCGTAGCTTTAAAACAAAAAAGTAGGTCAGTAGGTCAAAAATATAGGTCATGCTATGACGTTTTAGAAATTGGAACAAAAACTGTATACATGGTCCAAATTTCACTGCCATAGCCCCAAAAACAAAAAGGAGGTCAGTAGGTCAAAAATATAGGTCATGCGATGACGTTTTTGAAATTGGAACAAAAAACTGTGTACATGGTCAAAATTTCATTGCCATAGCTCCAAAAACAAAAAGTAGGTCAGTAGGTCAAAAATATAGGTCATGCCATGAACTTTTTTTAATTCGAAACGAAAAACTGTGCACACGGTCCAAATTTCATTGCCACAGCTCCAAAAACAAAAAGTACGTCAGTAGGTCAAAAATATAGGTCATGTGATGACAATTTTGAAAACGGAACAAAAAACTGCGCACACGGTCCAAATTTCATTGCTGTAGCTAAAAAACAATAAACAGTAGGTCAAAAATATAGATCATGCTATGACGTTATTGAAATCGGAACAAAAAACTGTGTACATGGTCCAAATTTCATTGCAATAGCTCCAAAAACAAAAAGCAGGTTAGTAGGTCAAAAAATATAGGTCATGCTATGACATTTTTGAAATCGAAACCAACGAAAAACTGTGCACACGGTCCAAATTTCATTGCTGTAGCAAAAAAAACAAAAAATCAGGTCAGTAGGTCAAAAATATAGGTCATTCGATGACATTTTTGAAATCAAGATGAAAAACTGTGCACACGGTCCAAATTTCATTGCTGTAGCTACAAAACCAAAAAGTAGGTCAGTAGGTCATAAATATAGGTCATGCGATGACATTTTTGAAATCGAAATGAAAAACTGTGCACATGGTCCAAATTTCATTGCCGTAGCTTTAAAACAAAAAAGTAGGTCAGTAGGTCAAAAAATATAGGTCATGCTATGACGTTTTTGAAATCAGAACAAAAACTGTATACAAGGTCCATATTTCACTGCCATAGACCCAAAAACAAAAAGTATGTCAGTAGGTCATAAATATAGGTCATGCGATGACATTTTTGAAATTGAAATGAAAAACTGTGCACACGGTCCAAATTTTATTGCCGTAGCTTTAAAACAAAAAAGTAGGTCAGTAGGTCAAAAAATATAGGTAATGCTATGACGTTTTTGAAATCAGAACAAAAACTGTATACATGGTCCAAATTTCACTGCCATAGACCCAAAAACAAAAAGTAAGTCAGTGGGTCATAAATATAGGTCATGCGATGACATTTTTGAAATCAGAAAGAAAAACTGTGCACACGGTCCAAATTTCATTGCTGTAGCTAAAAACAAAAAATTAGGGTCAGTAGGTCAAAAATATAGGTCATGCGATGACGTTTTTGAAATTGGAACAAAAAACTGTGTACATGGTCAAAATTTCATTGCCATAGCTCCAAAAACAAAAAGTAGGTCAGTAGGTCAAAAATATAGGTCATGAGATGACGTTTTTTAATTTGAAACGAAAAACTGTGCACACGGTCCAAATTTCATTGCAACAGCTCCAAAAACAAAAAGTAGGTCAGTAGGTCAAAAATATAGGTCATGAGATGACATTTTTAATTTGAAACGAAAAACTGTGCACACGGTCCAAATTTCATTGCCACAGCTCCAAAAACAAAAAGTTGGTCAGTAGGTCAAAAATATAGGTCATGCTATGACATTTTAGAAATTGAAATGAAAAACTGTGCACACGGTCCAAATTTCATTGCAGTAGCTAAAAAAACAAAAAAGTAGGTCAGTAGGTCAAAAATATAGATCATGCTATGACGTTTTTGAAATCGGAACAAAAAACTGTATACATCGTCCAAATTTCATTGCCATAGCTCCAAAAACAAAAAGTAGGTCAGTAGGTCAAAAATATAGGTCATGCCATGACATTTTTGAAATCGAAATGAAAAACTGTGCACACAGTCCAAATTTCATTGCTGTAGCTGAAAACAAGAAAGTAGGTCAGTAGGTCAAAAATATAGGTCATGCGAGACATTTTTGAAATCAAAACGAAAGTGTTGTTTTGTCTAAGTCTGATTCAAATCCAACCATAAATTACATAATTATGGCCAGTTTTAGCAAAATTCAATGATTTGACCTTGACCGTCAAGGTCATTTAAAAATCAAGATCAAACTTGAAATAATCATAATGTCAGATTTAAGTTATGACAATTTAAGCAAAATTCAATCATCTGACCTTGACGGTCAAGGTAATTTTAAGGTCATGGTCATATCTGAGTTATTCAACATGTTGGTTTTGACATAAGTGTTGTTTTGTCCAAGTATAAATCAAATCCAACCATAAATACTAATGTTATGGTCAATTTTAGCAAAATTCAATAATTTGACCTTGAAGGTGAAGGTCATTTATGAGTCAAGGTCAAGTTTAGTCTGGTCAGCTTGAAGGTCTTGTCCAAAGGGTTGTTGTGTCCAAGCATAAAGAGAATCCACCTATTAATAATAAAGTTATGGCCAATTTCATCAAAATTCAATATTTTGACCTTGAATATGAAGGTCATTTAAGAGTCAAGGTCAAGTTTAGTCTGGTCAGCTTGAAGGTCTTCTCCAAAGGGTTGTTGTGTCCAAGAATGAAGAGAAACCACCAATTAATAATAAAGTTATGGCCAATTTTAGCAAAATTCAATATTTTGACCTTGAATATAAAGGTCATTTAAGAGTCAAGGTCAAGTTTAGTCTGGTCATCTTGAAGGTCTTGTCCAAAGGGTTGTTGTGTCCAAGTATGAAGATAATCCATCAAGGAATAAAAAAATTATGATCAATGTTAAAGTTTTCGGACGAGAACGGCAACGGCAATGGCAACGACAACATGACTATGACAATAACTCGATTTTTTTTTCAAAAAAAGTCGAGCTAAAAATGAAGATTAATCCATACAGAACAAACTGCAAAATCAATTATTTGTATCTGGTTTGTGATTTCGGAGTAATTGAAGGGAATTGTAAAAGACCTATGTAATCTGAAATCGAAATAGACTGATTGTGGGAACTGGCTAGTCAATACCAGGTATGTCCCCCATTTGCTCTCCCCACAGCACTAGCTGATTCTCCTAGGCATGGAGTTCATGAGTGAGTTTATCCTCCTCATTGGGATGTTTGTCCACTCCTCCAAGAGAGCTGCTCACAGTTGGGTAAGATTAATAGGGTGAGGCTGGAGTCGTCAAACCTGTCCCACAAATGCTCAATAGCAGATAGGTCAGGGCTGTATGGTGGCCAATCCAGTGGTTGGATATTCTTGTAAGTGAGAAAGTCATGACAGATCCTCGCTACATGGGGCCAAGCATTATCCTGCTGGAATGTGAGGTTGTTTTGCTGCAATAATGGGACAACATGGGGTCGGAAGATCTTATCTCTTATCTCTATATCTAGCAGCAGTTAAATTACCTGCCACCACAACCAGTGGTGATTTAACTCCATGTGAGATTCCTCCCCACACCATAACCGATCCACCCCCAAACCTATCTCTCTCTACAATGCAGCAGTCGGCAAAATGTTCTCCATGACGTCGGTATACACGACGTCGACCGTCTGCTAGAAACAGGATCAACCGGGACTCATAAGTAAACAAGACCCATCTTCACTGCCTCAATGGTAATATTCTGGGGGCATGTGCTTATCTTGATTAGTATGCATTTTTTCATTTAATTTCTGCATATACAAGCATCAGAGTGGCCATAAACTGATAAGACACAGTTTTTGGTTAAAGTTCATTAACATTTATTCATGAACAGTACATGTCCTTTAAATCTGTTAATGTTTATATGTATTTTTATGAACAGTTTGTGAAATGATGCAAGTACATGAACTTTATAACTTTGTAACTGCTGAAGAATTTGTAACTTTTTACCATCAAACACATTACATGAACTGTTCATCAACATGGAATAATCATTCATGAACTGCATGGGTTAGATAAGCTGAGATAAATGTCTTTTTTACACTGGTTGTACATGAATAATTCTGGTTATAAAGTTTATCAATATTTACATGTATCTATATATGAATCATTATCAAATTCTTGTTTACTTTAACTCTATGAGAAATCCATGCCTATTTTCATCAAGTGGGACACTTAAAAATCACTTCCTTTTAGAACACACAACTTCAAAAAGGTCAGTGCACTGAAAGCATATGTTTGGTCAGATACCATCTGTATCTGATGTATGGTGTAACTTTAAACATGCTTTGATGTTGCTGGCATGCCACAAGTTACACTGTACATTATAAATTACACAATATACAATCATAAGGACTTATACAACTGCTCTCATCTTAGAGGAAAATAATACAATAGATAGTGTCTTCCTTGTTGGAAACACTTCACAGGATTCAATATAAATATCCAATTATCTCAGCAAGATGAACTCAAGTACTCTCTATCAAAACTTCACAATGCAAACTTAAGACTTAGGCAATGACTAAATAAGTAAATCTGATTTTTTACATCTTAACGAAGCCCCATGTCAAAAAGTCACAAACACAAGGAAAAGGATGTGATCTGTTTTGACTTTGTTTGAATTACTTAGTTATAAATTATGTATATAAAAAAACCCTCAATAAAATATATCTCTTAGGTTGGGTTGCACTCTTTAATTATTAAAAATATGGCTGAAAGTGATCTTGTATACAGACCTGAATATTAAGAATAAAAATGGAAAATAAGAAATTCAGTGAAACCTATATATGAAGAATCAAATTTTACATGCTTAGATGCATTTATATTTGAACACACTCCTCGTATCAAAGCTGGGGAAACTCCCTCACTTGTTTCTTCTCTAGTTTACACTGCATGTCCTTTCAAAGAAACAACAGGAAAAACCACCGTGAGTTTTGAAAATTATTCAAGAACAAATCATCCAACATTCTGGAGTTAATGCTAAACTACACTAAATACTTCTATCTCTAATAGCCTGAAGGAAATTTCTGCTTTTAGTTGTTTGTTTTTTTCATTTCTCTATAGGGAAAAACTTGCATAAACCAGGCAAAAGAAATCAATATCTAACTGTTGTTTAAAAATAAAGATTCTTCAATGTGACAGGACCTGCATTATAAATAAACTTAGCAGCTGCAGAGCAGTGTGGGAGACATCAAGTGTGGGAAACATCAGGTCACTGAAAGAACAAGGAAAGTATAGAAAAGGGTCTGGCAACCTCTTGAAATAGGGTATGTTTTAACATGATCCAAGACAGTATGAAACTGCTGCAGTGGCAGAAAAAAGATTGAATGGTGAGATGAAACATTGAAGATCTAATGGAATGTTATTAGGCTGATTACTTAAGTAGTGGGGGAGCGGGGGTGACATACATTTTCTCCTGGAAAACAGCATCTAGTTCATAACTGATCTCCATTTTTAAGCTACAATGTAAATATGTAATAATGATTTTTCAAAAGTTGAATTTTCAAAGGTTATCATCATGTAAAATTTCCGTTTTTTGTTGTTGCATGTTAGTAGTAGTCCTTCAATTTAAACGAGTCATTCAAGTGTTTTCTAATGACATTTCTTGAATAAATTCATGTATTTGCAAAACAAAGAGAACTGAGTACTTAGGAAAAGGTCATAGTTCATTTAAGATCTGTTTTTAGCTCACCTGTCACATAGTGACAGAGTGAGCTTTTCTGATCACCTTTTGTCCGTCGTCCGTCCGTCCGTTAACAATTGGTTTGTTAACACTCTAGTGGTCACATTTTTGCCTCAATTCTCATGAAACTTGGTCAGGATGTTTGTCTCATTAATATCTTGGACGAGTTCGAACATGGGTTATCAGGGTTGGAAAACTAGGTCACAGAGCCCAAATATAGAAAAACCTTGTTAACACTCTAGAGGCTACTTTTTCAGTCCAAATATCCTGGAAATTTGTCAGAAATGTTCTAATGATGATTTCTAGCTCAAGTTCAAATATGGGTCATCTGGGTTCAAAAACTAGGTCACGGAGCCCAAAAATAGAAAAATCTTGTTAACACTCTAGAGGTTACATTTTCAGCCCAAATAATCTTGAAATTTGTCAGAAAGGTTGCTTTGATGATTTCTAGGTCAAGTTCAATTATAGGTCATCTGGGGTCAAAAACTAGGTCACAGAGCCCAAATATTGAATACCTTGTTAACACTCTAGAGGTAACATTTTTAGACCAAATAATCTGGAAATCTGTCAGGAAGGTTGCTTCTATGATTTCTAGCTCAAGTTCAAATATGGGTCATCTTGGTTCAAAAACTAGGTCACAGAGCCCAAAAATAGAAACATCTTGTTAACACTCTAGAGATTACATTTTCAGCCCAAATAATCTGGAAATTTGTCAGAAAGGTTGCTTCAAAGATTTCTAGCACAAGTTCAAATATGGGTCATCTGGGTTCAAAAACTAGGTCACAGAGCCCAAAAATAGAAAAATCTTGTTAACACTCTAGAGGTTACATTTTCAGCCCAAATAATCTGGAAATTTGTCAGAAAGGTTGCCTTGAGGGTTTCTAGATGAAGTTCGAATATGGGTCATCTGGGGTCATAAACTAGGTCACAGAGTCCAAATATGGAAAAACCTTGTTAACATTCTAAAGGTAACATTTTCAGTCCAAATAACCTGGAAATTTGTCTGAAAGGTTCTATTGATGATTTCTAGCTCAGTTTTGAATATAGGTTTTCTGGGGTCAAAAACTAGGTCACAGAGCCTAAATATCGAAAAACCTTGTTAACTCTCTAGAGGCTACTTTTTCAGTCCAAATATCCTGGAAATTTGTCAGAGAGATTGTATTCGATAATTTCTAGCTCAAGTTCGAATATGGGACATCTAGGTTAAAAAACTAGGTCATAGAGCCCAAATATGGAAAAACCTTGTTAACACTCTAGAGGTAACATTTTCAGTACAAATAATCTTGAAATTTGTCAAGTAGATTGTTTCAATAATTTCTAGGCCAAGTTTGAATATGGGTCATCTGGGGTCAATTAACCAGGTCCATAGCAACTTTGTTAAAAGCAGTCATTCTCAGGTGAGCGATACAGGGCCATCATGGCCCTCTTGTTTATCTTCATATTTGTCACATTGATAGCTACACTCGGACCCCGTTACTACGCGCCCCGTTATAACGCTAACCTCAGTATAACGCTCAAGGGTCATGGCTCCAAAAAAATTAAAAAAAAAAAAAATGAATAAATAAATAAACTATTTTTCACCGACCATAATTATTTTACATGCATATCTTACGTGCTGTATCCATAACAACGCTTGTTTAATGTGTCAGCGAAATACAATTAACTACGTAATTAGGGTGCTCTAGGGCAAAAAAGTGTGAAAAGCATGCAAAGTCTGGCGTTAATCAGCTTCTTTGTTCGTTGTGATCGATGCTCAGTCAGGTATCAAACTGTTATGAAAACCTCAAATTCGAAGCTTTGACGCGCAAACATCGATTAACTGAGTAACAAACACAAGCCGAAAATCTGTTTAAAAACCTTGCGTTTTCTATCGAACGGCACAAAGTTCGTTGTATCTCGCGAAGATATTACAGGACTGCATCTAAGAATCTGAGAGTTGTCTTTCAGTGTTTACTTTATTACAGTGCAGCGTTACACATTGTAACTTACCGATTTTCACGGTTTAACTTACGTGCTGTTTCCATAATAATGCTTGTTTAATGTGTCAGCAAAGTACAATTAACTACATAATTAGGACGCTCTAGGGCGGGAAAAGTGTGAAAAGCATGCAAAGTCTGGCGTTAATCAGCTTTTTGTTCTTTGTGATCGATGCTTAGTCAGGTATCAAACTGTTATGAAAACCTCGACGCGCAAACATCGATGAACTGAGTAACAAACACAAGCCGAAAATCTGTTTAAAAACCTTGCGTTTTCTATCGGCCGGCACAAAGTTCGTTGTATCTCACGAAGATATTACAGGACTGCATCTTAGAATCTGAGAGTTGTTTTTCAGTGTTTACTTTATTACAGTGCAGCGTTACACATTGTAACTTACCGATTTTCACGGTTTTACTTTCGTTACGCTTACGCTGCGGCAATTCCCGGGAATTGCTTATGTTTACATTTTTCTTATGCGATTTTTATCTGTTTTTTTTTTTTTAAACAAAGCCGGTAATATTTTACCAAATAATATTTTTTCTCTATACAAAATGTATCTTAAGTGGTTTACAAACAAATTTGGTTCTTTTGAATGTTTTAACTTGATAATTTAACAGTTACATGTTAAGTAGGTGGGTGGGGTAATACTAGCAAATTCAACAGGTCAAGTATATGATCTCGGTAGGCGCGTTATATATCGGAACCCCGTTTATATCGCGTTCTGAAACCTTGGACCCCAACTAGAGCGCTATAACGGGGTCCCAGTGTATCATTTAAATTGAAAGACTACGCCTTACATGCAACAAAAAAAACCCTGAACCTTTTACATGACAGCTATGCTAAGGAAATAAAATGAATCTGACTGTGCTAGCAACTTTATCATTTTTTGGGTAGACCTACATATAGCTCTTGTTGAGTACTTCCAAGATATTGCATTCTATTTTTCTGTTATAAATTGTATGCTTTTGTAGTACTTAAATGTACATCAGTTCAGGACTTCAAACCTGACCATACCTTCAAACACAGTTGTTAACAGTTTATATTTATTCTTTTTCAACAAGCAAATTAAAAAACTTTGACTAATTTACACAGCTACCATTACACTGTCTAGGCCATCTTGAATGACACCAAAATGGTGACGACACTACAGTCTGTATGGAAATTCTAGTTCCCATGTACACATTGTGTGCGTCTGTCACGTTTTGTCAGCTTTTTGTGTTATACAGCATCTCCTCCTAAACTACCAGGTTAAAGTTCATAAAACTTGGCAGGGTTTCTTTCTAGCATTTTATGTTAAGAACTACTTGCCATTCAAAACTTTTAGACCTTATTAGAAAATTTAAAATTGAATATTTTTTTCATATTTAAGTCAATTAGCCAACTGAGCTTTAAAACTGTCAGTTGATGATGTTGTATGATAAAAAAGTCAATGTTCTTTAGACAACAACAATCTGATATCAGGTGTGGAAGATACTGTCCAAAAAAAAGGCCTGGCACAGCCTACCCTTTTCAATCAACCTCACCTGTCATCAGGTGTGCAAGATACTGTCTAAAAAAAAGAGGGCCATGATGGCCCTAAATCGCTCACCTGAGTCACATTGCTCATGTTACAAATATCGTTACTGGTTTATATGGGTGCAAGTTTGAAAAGTTTGCAAGAAGTTTGAAGTTTTAGCAGAAACATTTTTCTCTACAGGTCCTGGTGACTTTTACTTTTGACATACAGACCCCAAAAACAATAGGGTTCTTCTAATATAATTACCCTATAAAGTTTGAAGGTTCTGGGTGTAATGATACTCCAGTTACTGAGCAGAAACAGTTTCCACTCTACAGGTCCCTGTGAACTTAACCTTTGACTCACTTTGTGCTCAGGTGAGCTAAAAAAGGCATGACACAACCTCACCTTTTCAATCAACCTCTCCTGTTATCAGGTGTGGAAGATACTGTCCAAAACAAGGTTTGGCACAGCCTACCCTTTTTATCAACCTCACCTCTTATCAGGTGAGGAAGATTATGTCCAAAAAGGAGGCTTGGCACAGCCTCACCTTTTCAATCAACCTCACCTGTTATCAGGTGTGGAAGATACTGTCCAAAACAAGGCTTGGTACAGCCTTATCTTTCCAATTAACCTCACCTGATATACCATCAGTACTGTTATCAAAAGACAGTAGACTGATATTCTTCAGAAATTTTTCTCTATTCTTATCTTGAAAACTTCTTTAACAGTGTGGCCATACCAGGTGGTAAATGATGTCATTTAGGCTGTTGCAAACAACATTTTTTTGCCTTGATTTGGAGGAGAAAACTGCTGTAAGTATTTTATTTCTTCATCAATCTTAATGGTATATAGCACATGCAAAGCAGCAAATTATGCCCTACACACTGGCCCTGATGTACATAAGTTTCTAACATTCAGTTTGGTTTTAGTTTGGTTTTATTGGGGTTTAATGCCAGTTTTAACAGCTAAGGTCATATCCCGGAGGTCAGTCCACCTAACCAGTGTTCCTGGGTATCCAACCAGTTTACTAACCAAATTTCTCTGCAAGTGACTGACTACTTCCTCACTTGCTTAAGAGGTGAGGAACAAATGACCTATAGAGGCATTGTCTGAGATAAATTATCAAGGAGAAATTTTGCTGGCTTGTTAGGGATTGAACCGTGATCATCAAGATTGACAATCCAATGCTCTACTGATTGAGCTAGCCAGGCTAGTATTCTAACATTTGGAAAAACAGATGTGGTTTGAGACAGAATTGTATTTTTACAAACTCTTTTTTTCCTGAATGTTAAGAAAAACTGTACATCTAACAAAAGAATCATTAGGACCTATACGTAGGTCACAATTTTCCGCTTGCATACACTATATCCCCTTTAAAATGATGAAGAAATAAAATGCATACAGGGGTTTTCACCTCCAAATCAAGGAAAAAAATGCTGCTTGCAACAAACTAAATGACATCATATACCATGTTGTATGGCTGCAATGTTAAAGTGAGTTATAGTTCATATAACTATGTGTTTTGTTTGTAATTTCCCTGTCATAATTAAAACACTTTTCATTATCCTTGAAGATAATATGTTACATCAAATTACTATTGTTTATAGTTCTGATTTTTTTTCTGGTTTAATTTTCTGCACTGAGCAATTAATAACTTCCATGAAACGTTTCTTGACCACTGTTCCCTTCAACTTAACACTGAAGTTGATTTTCAGTTTCTTTCTCTCAATAATTTCCTTCATGCATCATACCATTAAAATGAGCATATTTTTGTTACTTAACAACAGTGCTACAAAAGACTTTCTTAAGACTTTTGTTGTTACAAAAAAAGTAAAAAAAAAATGATGGATATCCTTTCCGCATCTATAATACAGTACAGTAACGACCGACCCTTTATTGCAAGCAAATCGATACGACCACATTTTCCCGGTCCCAATTTTAATTCTATGTAATTCAATGGTCAGAAGGCCCGATATCACGACCGACCCACTACTACGTATTACGACCACACTGAGCAGTCCCAAATTCCATTCAGTAATCAAAAAGGGACCCAGTAAAATGACCGCTAATGGACCGTCACATTTCACTGATCCTGGCCTGACTTCTTATCTAAATGTGTGTCTCTACTATTATCTTCTAATTATCTCCAATAAACAAACTGACACCAATTACAACAATCTTTTAGGACAACCATCGGTGAAGGTGCGACTGCTTTACGACACACGGAAGCAAAATGTTTTTAGCAAGATGAAATGCATTAACTCAATTGATAATTTGATGAAATTCTCAGCTTAAGCATGACGTCATTCTAGCCATTAACCAGTCAGATAACAGTAACAAACTAATTTAAGCATTCGCTTGTCGGTCGTTACTCTGACTTAATCGTTGGAGCCTATCTGACTTTAAAGTCATTTGTTATGAAACCTAACAACTTTAATTAATCAGAATCGTTAAAAATGCACTTATCAGGCTGTAGGTCTTGGAAATTAAGACACTTTCTTTTGTTATATGTTCTGGTTTTTGTAATTTTTAATCTTGAAGTTACATATAGCTCAACGATAAAATCCGAGTTACACCCAAGTACCGATATACTACCTTTAAAAAGTACCCGGATGTGTAAAGCTGAGAATTAGCGGTAGTTGGATTAAAAGAAAGAGATTTAAAGGCGGTAGTGTTTGATTTATTTTATCGGCATGGACTAATGGGGGACATTAGTGGATTATCTACCCTGAATGCTCTCTGATATTACATTGGTCCTTCCATTTGGATTCCTCTGATTTTATCGCTATTTTCTCTTTTGGTATGGTGATAACTTTAAACCTAATTATTTGCAATAGTGGTAGTCAAATTACACATAAAGTTTAGCAACATGTTTGTTAACACCATTATCTTTGTTTTTGGTAATCCTAATTTTTTATTTAATATATAAGTGACAATTTTCACCAGTAAAAGTCAAGACCATCACATTAAGAAACAAGGATAAAGTCAGAGGATTCCAAATGAAAGGACCAATGTGCTATTTGGTCTACTGTACCTTTAATGTTATCTGAGTAAGGGAGATAATTTGTTATCAGGAATGTCCCTCATTGGATTAAAAGAATATATGTTAAAGAGAAAGCGAGAAGTGTTAATAATGAACAATTTCGGACTGGTATGTAATTTCACGCTCTTACAATTTTGAGTGAAATATTTTTGTTTAAAACTCTGTACTCGCTGATACGGGCACATTCAGCTTAAACAATTTCTAAAGTCTGTTGTTAAATGTAAAAATGGAAAAACATAAATGCAAAGAGATTAATTTGCAACAAAAAATTGCATTAATTAATGAAAGTAACGGAAAAAGCCAAAGACAATTGGCAGAACAATTTGGCATTGGAAAGACTCAGGTAAAAATTAGGGTTAATTTCTTATGACTATTTTCTGGATTTATAACAATAGGTTTGCAGTTTTACTTTTTTAAATTTTCAAAAATAAATTTTAAGGTTTCACAAAAAAAAAATTAAAAAACAGTCAGGCAATTTTCTGAACTTTTCCAAAAGTAACATCTAAAATTAAAAAAAAAAAATGAAATAATATTTTGAATATAAATTTGATATTCAATCAATTTTTTTTAAGAAAAGAAAGATATTAAAACAAATTTACATTTATTTTTCAGGTCCAGGCAATCCTCATACACTATACATATGTAAAAATCAGTCAAAAGTTGAACTCTTATGTTCTGAAAAAATATGTTTAAAATGTATGTTTTTAAATACAATACATTATAAATGATTAAACGTATAATATTGTAAAAATATTGTTGCCAAAGGGCTTGTGTTGTTTATTTAATGAACAATTTTAAATTCTAATATACCACAGCTCTCATAACTCATAAGCATGGAACCTAAAACTGAATCCATGCAGGGTATCAAAAGTAAGACCGACTTGATAATAAGACCACTTCTGCCAGGTCCCAAATGTGGTCTTAATAGCGAGACTTTACTGTATAAACCAAAAACCTGTTTTGCTATTTTTTCAATTCTGTGAGAAATTTTACACAGGGGGACCCCTGTGGGTGACCTTCTGATGAAATGAAACATTTATTGTTTATGCAAAATAAAAGTGCATTTTATAATGGAAGTCTATTGAGAAGGTTAAGTCAAGGGGAGGTAATTCTGTGAAATAACAGCAATCATCTAAGTTAAGCTATTACATGTATGAAACCAGTTGTGGTCGAAAGGTTTGGTTTTGGTTTAGTTTTATTGGGGTTTAATGCCAGTTTTAACAGCTATGGTCATATCCTGGTGGTCAGTCCATCTAGCTAGTGTTCCTGGTATCCAACCAGTTTACTAATCAATTTCTCCACAAGTGACTGACTACTTCCTCACTTGCTTCAGAGGTCAGGGACAAATGACCTATAGACGCATTGTGGTGGAAAGGATATATACAATAGATTGTATTATAAGAGACTGCCCAAGGGACTACCAAAATGTGGTTTCTTAACTGAAAAGTCTCTCACAACTGATTTTAGTGTTGCAATGACAATTTATATGTCGTACTGTTGTTGAATGTTCTGAATCTGAGTTTTTCCAACCGCTAATTCCTTGGCTATATTCCTGCACTTTTTGTATTAGAAAGTTCAATAAACGAAATCCTCTTTCAAACTTTCCACTTTGATGTTGATGCCATGATTGCAAAAGCTGTAGTGAAAAATTTTGATAAATGTTATTAAAAGTGGTGAACTTGAGCATATGCTCAGGTGAGCTTAAAACATTGTTTTATTTGTTTCATTCTTGATAGTTGTTCTTGCACGTTTCATTGGGCTTGCATTGTTTTATAGATTTTTTATTAAATAATTAATTAGGTCTGAAAATCTTGTGTATGCCACTCAAATTGAATTTTGTAAATTCCATGACATAAAGGAGAGGCTGAGGTTACAATATCTATCATCTTGCAATAACAATGTTCTGTTAATTATCAGCCTAGGTCACAAATAAAATGGGCGCTGCCCGATTTAGCAATTTCTACAGCATAGGTGGCTTTGACGATCTCGCAAACGCCGGGTGATTTTAAATTTGATACCTTGCATGGTCATGAATAAAATGGTTGCCAGGCGATTTTTTGCCAAATTGATTTTACAGAAAGCATTCAAAGGATCGGGCGGTCGCTGCCCAGTGTCCAGATGGTGCCTGTGCGATTCATAAATGGATCTGACGGTCGCAGCGAGGGCGCCGGGCGGTAAAGTCTTGACATTTTATGATATTCTTTTATAAATCAGTCAGTTGTTAATATGCCAGCAAAGAAGGCAGTTGCTAGAGGCAAGGGGAAGGCCAAGCAAATGGTCAGTGAGGCTGACACTGAGCAACAACCGGCCAGTAATGATGAGGCCATAGAAGGTGAATATCTGTTCAGGAACTTGAATGAAAACAGGCGATGTCTTCGAGGAAAGGCCTTTCTTCTTCAATCAGGGTGACCGTGACTATAAAAACAAACAGAAGCGCAATACAGAACTTGCTGATTTTGCTGCTCTGCTTGGCGTGGGACACACAGGTATCAAATATTTTCCATTTAAATGACCCGTCTTTAATGATTATTAATATATAATTCATTAACAAACAAGTTAAAATATTACAAGAACAAACTCAAGCCGCAATTACAACAAACTCCGCTGCCCAGTCGCCGGACTACTAAATGATGACCACCCGGTGGCTGTACATGAATTGTCTGGGTACCGGGCGATAATTGTTCACCAACTGGTGTCTATTCAGGCAACAGGCCAGGGCAATGTCCACCCAGAAGCCTTAAAAATCGGACAGTGTTTTTGTATCAAAACAATTGCCCAATACAAAAAACCTCGCCCGGGCACCACCTGCTGTTTTTTTTTTTTAACTCACTGACCCCAAAAAATATCATCCGGACACCGCTAGCTTTTAAGCTGTACTTACAACTTGATGGCACCTGCCTGATGAGCAAGATTTTCAGCTGCTGCCGTCCAACAGTCATTGCCACCGGACAGACGCCGGCCAATATTGTGATTATTTGGAGAAACAGACGCCGCCCAGCGGCCGTTTGTTATTTGTGACTGAGGCATAACAGGATTACTGTGAAAATGTTGAACTGAGAGAAATTATAACCATAAGTCATGACCAACGTTTATATTACAATAAATGCCTCAAACATGCAAAACATATGACACAGAAATGTTCTGTACCACTTATGACAGTGGACTAATTAAAGATTTACAAGGAGGAAATGATTCACTCCTTTATATCACAAGATTTAATCAAATACTACACTTATCAATTATAAAACTTGTAAACAGTTCTATCAAGAAAATTAGACATTTGTCTGTTCTGATACTAGATACTGCCCATCAAAAATTATTACATGTACAATAAAAAAACAACAACAACAAAAACACATAAAACACAAAAATGTAAAGATAATCAAAATATATTCATGAGCACAAGACATCTGATTTTTTATTTAGCAAGTAAAACAATTTACCACTTGCTAAAATTAGCAATTACAAAATCTAGCTAAATTTAATTCAAACCCTGATGTTTCCATGTTTAACATAAAATAATTTCTTGAAGTGATAGCTTTTGATTATAAAATGGGCATTCTTTAAAAATTAAGTTACTACAAATTGCATTAATTTTTAACACTATGAAAATAACCGTATCTAAATAGAATTATGATTGTTATGAACACTGTTTAGAAGCTATCCCCATGTATAATACTACTTACTAGTACTTTGTGAAACCTCAAGTGTACTTCACTAATGAATTATGCTTCGAAAACAGTCTCTGACTCAAAACAAAAGAGGTTCCATTAGAAAAAATTTTGTATTAACCCTTAACCTGCTGGAACCGAAAGTGATTAGCCTTTGCAACCAGTATAGACCCAGACCGGCCTGCAGTCTGACCAGGCTCTATACTGTTGGTAGCTCCATTTTTGTATTTTGATATTGAAATCCCTTAGACTTTGAATGGACTGTTCCAAATTCAAAGCTGGGCAAATCCATTACAAAATTTCAGCATGTTCAAGGTTAATATACTGCTTCACTTCATGTACACCATTTGACCCATCATGTTTCTAGGGCTATATACAAGAAAATTAGTCTTATTTACTTGTTCTTAGAAAAAAAAATTTGAAATTTACTTCCAATTACTTTATAGTTTTAACAGTCAAGGATTCAACAAGCTTAAAGCTCAATAAACACCACTGTAATTATTTTGCTGCAAAACATAGATTCAAAGAACTACATTAAAAATATTTTTGAAATACCATTAAATTCAGGATCTGTTTTATTTGCCGGAAATGAGAACAAAAATCAGAGTGTGTGTGTGTGTAGGTGTGTTTGTGTGTGTGTGCAGGGGGGGTCATCCAAAAAAAAATTGGGGGTTGAGAGTAATGGTAGGTGGGATTATGTTCCATGTGGAGGGGGTGAAAGTACCTACCCATCCCATTTAAGTAAACAGTTAAGTTCTAGGCATTGTGCTTTTGCATAAGAAGTTTTCTGCTATATAAGTCTTTGGAAAACCAAGTGACCCTGGGGTGGAGCTAAGGGACATAATATGAACAATCTTGGTAGAAGTCTACTACATGATGCCTCACATCAAATTACAAAGCTCTGTGTCGATAAGATTTTCTAAGTTTTTCCTATATAACTATATATAAGCCCCAGGGCAGGGCCAATATTGACCCTGGGCTCATGATTTGAACCAGAATGGTAAAGGTCCTCTACACAATGTTACACACCAAATTTCTAAACTCTAAGCCTTATGGTTCATGAGTTATCAGCTACATTAAAGTTTTTGTACAATGCTGCTAACAACGCCGATGACTCGGTGAGCAAAATAGCTGGACTTTTTTCTTCAAAAACAGATGAGCTAAAAATTATATCTATGTGGACCATAAAGCTCAGGTATATAAGTTCCAGGTTTGAATCCCTGCAAGAGCTGATAATGCAAAGCAACATGATGTCACCTATTCCCAAGTCTTCCAACCTATAAGTGGCTACTAGTTATACAAGTTACTGCCTTTTTCCAATGATGGCTGAATCAGTCATGCACAGCAGCCCTTGAGAAATCAAAACAAAGATATCATTGGAAACGATGGATGCTCCCCAAACGAACAAAAGAGAGAAAAAAATGTGGAATTGAGGAAGGTGAAGAGAAATGGAGTTGTTCTGTGTTTCATGATAAAGAGGTCTGGGTGGGAAATATTATGAAACGATGGTTGAAAATAAATGAAAAGTAATTGGGGTGTGGGCTCATATAACAGGGTGTGATTACATATAAAGTAATAAGGTAAATGTTAAAACAGACTTTGTTAAATGCTTGGGTTATAATAAAGTTGTATGGCCCTCTAAATCTTTACAAAAGCAACAAATAACAAGAGATGTTTGTAAAACATACATGCCCCCACCTAGTGCCTTATCATTATAGGCAGCCATAGAAGTATAGGAAGGTAGAAGAAGGACAGGGACTTGTATTAGTACATTTAGTGGAGGATGCCAGGGGCTTCTGATATCAAAAACTATTGGCCATGGCCAAGACATAGGAACATGAGGACTACAAGCAGTACATTGTAAGAGGTAAACATTTATTGAGCAATGCCATTCATGATTGTTAATTCTAATTTCAACCTGTTGATATCAATTCTTCAATATTGCAATGCTAGGGAATAACAGATGTATATGTGGACGTTGAAAGTACGAAGCAAGTGTACATAATATTATGGGAGCCAACAGTGCTATATAAAATATGGGAATATATTTGGAGGAATAGTAAGCTCTTATGAAAAGTATTGCATGATTTTAGGCCAGCCAAGTTCCAGCTGTTGATGGTCAAGGTCATTTATGAGTCAAAGTCAAGTTCAGTCTTGTCTACCTGAAGGTCTTGTCCAAAGGGTTGCTGTAACCAAGTATGAAGACAATGCATTAAGAAATAAAACAATAAATGTGTCACAGACATGAATACCCCCAAAACAAGACAAAGATCACAGTCATGGTAGCTTATAACTTGATGTTACTTTGATCAATTTGCAATCTGTGGAAACTAGAATTGCCACAGTACTGGTGCCAATACCCTCCGCATGCTACTTTTTCAGAAGGGTATTGATATATGAGAATATGTTACTTTATGCCCCGTCTGAAAAATTAAAAAGGGCAATAATTACAAAATTATGCAAAAAAGAGTTATGGTTCTTGGGCAATGCACTTCTCCTCAATGAGATCTATTAACCTATGAAGTTTCAAGTTGATACCTTCAAAGTTCTTTAGTTATGCCCTGGACAATCAAAAACCAACAGCTCCAAAATTATGCAAAAGACAGTTATGTTTCTTAGGCATTGCACTTCTCCTTGATGAGATCTATTTATCTATGAAGTTTCAAGCTGATACCTTCAATGCTTTTTGAGTTATGCCCCAAACAAAAATTAAGAATGAAACATTTCAAGGGGCACTTATTCCAAAATTATGGTAAAAGAGTTATGTTTCTTGAACAGTGCACTTTTCCTCAATGAGATGTATTTATAAATACAGTTTCAAGTTGATATCTCCAATACTTTTTGAGTTATGCCCCGGACAAAAATCAAGTATGAAAATTTCAAAGGGCAATAATTCCAAAATTATGCAAAAGAGACTTATGGTTCCTAGGCACTGCACTTCTCCTCAATGAGATCTATTTATCAATGAAGTTTCAAGTTAATATCTCCAATAGTTTTTGAGTTATGCCCCAGACAAAAATTAAGTATGAAAAATTCAAAGGGCCATAATTCAGGAAGTTTTAATCCAAATGAAAAATCCAAAAAGTATGCACATTTAGGCATCATGACAATCACTTCTGTGAAGGTTTCATTCAAATCCAACCTGTTGAAGCACGGACAAGATTGTCAGATGGATGGACGGAAGGACAGAAAGATGGAAGGACAGTGCGATTACTATATGCCACCCTTCGGGAGCATAAAAATTATGAACAATGTTAAAGTTTTCGGACAGGCAACGGCAGCGACGATATTACTGTAGCAATAGCTCTATTGCTCTAAGTGGAGCTAAATTTGCATGCAACTGGCATAACTTTGTAAAAAATCTGTGAACTAGAACATGCTGCTAGTATGCACAGCTCCTCTTGGTAGTAAAGCTTCCTATGAAGTTTCATTGAATTCCAGTTAGTGGTTGTTGAGAAATATTCTGGACAAACTTGATAGTTGACAAGGCTTGAAACGGGCATAACTTTGTGAAGAATCATTGACCTGAAACATGCTGCTAATATGCACTGCTCCTCTTGGTAGTAAAGCTTCCTATAAAGTTTCCCTAAATCCCAGGCAGTGGTTGCTGAGAAATAGTCCAGACAAAATTTTGGGACGGACAGATAAATGGACAGTCAGATGGACATCCAGCCGAAACTGGATAAGGGGCCTTTCTTTTGTTATTTTCTTTTGTTTAATAGAGGGCCATTGGCCCCTTATTCCATTGTTATGGAATGAACTCTATTGTTCTCTTTTGTTATGTTTATAGTTAGGTGGCCCCCTTTTATTTTCAGTAGTGCAAAGCGGCGACCAGTTGGGGAGCATAAAAAAACTTGAATTTATCCTGTATCAAAATCAAGCAAAGGTGTAAGTACAAACTGCATTACTCCCAATTAGTGACATTTGACCTTACCTGGAGGTGGAGCAGGAAGTTCTGATGATGATTCAGGAAGTCCCTCAAAACCAGCCTGCTTCCAGTGAAAGTCACTGAGCTCTTCATCCTCTGTCATTGGCTCACTAAAACAGTAAAATTTTCGATAAAAACCTAGTTGCATATGACATCACAACATTCCCACCTTTTCAGCTCAGAAATTTGTTTACAGATTTGAAGTGTCCAATGTGAGCATTTTCCCCAGTCCTGTACAGATATGTCATAGTTTTAAAGCAGAATGCCTTTACATGCAACATGGAATAAATGTCTAATTATGCTGCCCTGAAACAGGAATGTCTCTTTTAATGGCACGTCATTGTCGGGAATCCACGTTCCATCCATTCTGTTTCAATCTATTTAGTGACCCTGGGACAATAGATTTTGAACCTTTTGTACCCATGAATAATAAATGACTGATTTTCATTGGTTTCCGAAATATTTCCTTTCCAATCTTTGCCAATGAAATCACTTGTAACATTTTAACACCAGTTATGTTAAAAATTCTGGTAAATAGGTCTATTTATGTAACAACATCCCAGTTGACGTTATAGACCAACCTTCAAAACTGAAGAGAATTCATTTGTAATGTGGACTATCACTGGACAAAGAGTTCCTTCACTTTTCATGATAACAAGTTATCAGCAGTCAATTGTCCCACGGTACATAATGTAGTTGTACAGAATATGTAAAGGGGAGGGGCCTGGGGGTAACCCACGATGATGGTGCCTAAAATGGGATCTTTTATAATTATTTCCAGGTGTTTTTAATTTTGGAAATATGCAGTGTATATTCTGATATATCTGATATCCAAAACTTTCAAGAAAAAAAGTGTCTATGATCCTTATATAACATTCCACCCACAGGCATTGATCAACAGTAGGCAAAATATGAATTTTGTGGTGTTAAACCTATGCCTTAAATAATTTCACACAGGCAAAGGTATCCTCATCATCTTTGAACGATCATAAATAGCATAATACAAAAAGTTAATCAAATTTCATAATTATACATATTTATCTCTTATGCAGAAGTGTTAAGTCTTTCAAAGAAAAGATCCTACCACATGCTTACTCCCTCTCACCTCAATTCTGATCTGCTGTGTAATTTTAAGAACCATCTGAATGGTCAAGAATATTGCAGGAAATATGACGCTTTATTCACATTTCATATTTAGCCAATCAAATAATTGCTAATAGGTAGAAAACACTTAAACTGGAAGCTCATGCATGAAAGGATTTTAGTAAAACATGGGCAAAATAAAACTTATGATTTCGGCTTCAAAAATATATTTCAGGAAGTCTTTATTTTTATCAAAACAGATATATCTTTTGTCTAACAGTGTTGCAAATTTTTACCCCACTGGAAACTTTATTGTCCAACTGATACAAGTATTTAAATGTGATGGGTAATTTTGTCTTGTTTACCATTGTATATCATGTGTCATGTATAAGAAGATTTTTAAAACTTTAAGTAGTGCACAATGTACTTAAGTGAGCTAAAAAAAGAAACAAATATATAACAATTACAGAATTAGCAAAAATGGATATTTCAAGATCAAAAAAAAAAAAAAAATATCATCCTATAATTAAAACTTTAATGATACAGTAGAAGCTGTCAGGATTGTAAAATAAATGTACATGAGGTATTCAGGCTCTACTGAAGGAAGCATGCTTTATGCACAAATTTATAACGAACTATATAAAACAGATAAGCATGCAAGTCTGAGCCGCAAGGCAGAGTAATATAATGATGCTTAAAGGATGTACTTGTTGTTGATGGCTGAAAAGAGTTTTGTTTGTCAATTATTTTCTATTTTGCAGATGATTATATATTTTTGAATACTGGTTGAAACTGTAGAAATAGTTTTGTGCAGAAGTATAAGAAGCTATATTTAAACAAGAAATGTTTGTAAAACATTTATGCCCCCCCTAGCGCCTTATCCCTAGAGGCAGCCATGAAGTTTTGAGGAGCTGGGACTTAGTGTTCTATAGTTATTGATTGGAAACCATTTTGCTACTCAAGGACACTGTGACCATGGCCTTTGACATGGTGACCTGAAAAACTAAAGGGCTCATCTACATTATACACAAAATTTGAGGAACATGAGCCCAAGCATTCTAAACTTTTTCATAGCAAATCATTTTGCTTTTCAAGGTCACTGTGACCTTTGACCCAATGACCAGAAAAACAATAGTTGTTATCTAATGATCATGACAAACCTACATACTTTGTCTGACAAACCTGAGCCCAAGGATTCCCTATATATTCAGCAGAAACTGTTTTGCTTTTCAAGATTACTGTGACCTTGACCTTTGACCTAATAACACTAAAAGCAACAGGGGTCATCTAATTCTCATGACCAACCTACCTATGAAGTTTTGAGGAGCTTGGCCCAAGCCTTCTATAGTAATTGATCAGACACTATTTTGCAACATAAGGTCATTGTGACATTGACTTTTGTCCTGAAAAGCTATAGGGCTCAACCTATGTACCAAGATTGGGGAATCTGGGTCAAAGCATTATTATCTATTGTTATTAATTGGAAATCATTTTGCTTTTTAAGGTCACTGTGACCTTGGCCTTTGACCTGGTAACCTGAAAAACTAAAAGGGTCATCTACTAGTCATGACCAACCTACACACTAAGTCTGAAGAACCTGGGACCAAGAGTTCCATAGTTATTGATTGGAAACTGTTTTGCTGTTCAAGGTCACATTGACCTTGACCTTTGACATCATGATGAAGAAAAAATATTGGGGTCATTTTCTAGTCATTAACAACCTACATACTAAGTTTGAACAACCTTGGACCAGGGGTTCTATAGTTATTATTTGGAAACTATTTTGCTTTTCAAGGACACTCTGACCTTGATTTTGACCTGGTGATGTGAAAAACTATAGGAGTCATCTAATGGTCATGATCAACCTCACACTAAGTATGAAGAACCTGGGACCAAGCCTTCTATAGTTATTGATCAGAAACTGTTTTGCTTTTCAAGCTCACTGTGACCTTGACCTCTGATCTGTTGACCTGAAAAACTATAGGCGTCATCTACTAGTCATGATTAACCAATAAACTAAGTTTGAACAACCTGGAACCAAGGGTTCTATAGTTATTGATCAAAAACTGTTTTGCTCTTCAAGATCACTGTGACCTTGACCTTTGACATGGTGATCTGAAAAACTATAGGGGTCACCTACTGGTCATGACAAACCTACATATAAAGTTTATACAACCTGGGACCAAAGGTTCTTTAGTTATTGATATGATTGATACAATACTGTTTTGCCATTCAAGGTCACTGTGACCTTGACCTTTGACCTGATGATGTAAAAAAGCACTGGGGTCATCTATTAGTCATGACCAATCTACATACTAAGTTTAAACAATCTGAGACCAAGGGTTCTATAGTTATTGATCGGAAACTATTTTGCCCTTCAAGGTCACTCTGACCTTTCCCTTTGACCTGATGATGTAAAAAAGCACTTGAGACATCTACTAGACATGGCCAACCTAAAAAACTAAGTTTGAACAACCTGGGACCAAGGGTTCTATAGTTATTGGTCAGAAACTGTTTTGCTCTTCAAGGTCACTGTGACCTTGACCTTTGACCTGGTGATCTGAAAAACTATGATGGTTATCTACTGGTCATGACTGACCTATACACTAAGATTGAACAACCTGGGACCAAGCGTTCTAAAGTTATTGATCGGAAACCATTTGGCTATATAACATCACTGTGACTTAGACCTTTGACCTGGTGATTTGAACATCATGGGGGTCATTTACTGGTCATGACCAACCTATAAACCAAGTCAGTGGAAGGTGGGTCCAAGGGTTCTCTAGATATTGATCAGAAACCAAATTTTCTACCGACTGACCAACCCACATTTGCAAAACTATATACACCCTCATCTTCGATGGGGGGCATAAAAATTGCTCGATCATACCAAAAACGAAACTTGACCTAGATATTCTTATGATACATCTGTATACTAAATTTCATTTTGGTATGTGCAATCTCTGCGAAGAAAATGAATAGAAACTGCAAATAATTGGAAATTAAAAATTAAAGTCCAAGGGGCATAACTCTGTCAAGAATTGCTCGATCAAACCCAAAACAGAACTTGGCCTAGATATTCTTATGATATATCTGTATACCAAATTTTATTTCAGTATGTGCAACCTCTGCAAAGAAAATGAATGGAAACTGCAAATAATTGGAATTTTTCTAAGTCCAAGGGGCATAACTCTGTCAAAAATTGCTCGATCAAACCCAAAACAGAACTTGACCTAGATATTCTGATGATAAATATGTATACCAAACTTTATTTCAGTAAGTGCAACCACCACTGCAAAAAATATGTAGATATACGGGAGTGTACGGAATTCCGTATATCATTGATATACGGATAAAAATACGGAAAACATAAAATACGGAGGTGTACGGTGTCGTATATTCAGCAAATCCGTATATGACCAAAATACGGTGTTCCGTATACTTACAAAATACGGAAAACTAAATACACGGTGTTCGTATTTTTCTAAAATACGGGAACGTCATAATAACTCCGTATATTACTAAAATACGGCATCCCGTATTCTTACAAATACAGGAGTGTGCTTGCAAGTCCGTATATTACTCGAATAAGGCATTCCGTATATTTGAAAATACGAATATAATATCGGTCATAGTTACACAGTTACAGTTATATAGAGTTATAATGACTAGTTGAAACAAAGGATCTTTATATAGCAAAATGTTTTCTTTTCGTAATAATGTTTTTTCCTTTTTTTCTTTTTTCTTTCTTTTTTTTTGGGGGGGGGGGGGGGGGGTCTGTCAAAACTAAATTCCACTCTTGATTTTATGCCGGATATAAATCATAATCCGATGCAGGCGTCTTAAACTTGAAAACGAAATTAAAATGAAACCGACTTAACTTTAATTAGTCTGCCCGTGTCTATTTTCTAATTTTTATCTCCAAGATGATCAGTGATGTCCTTTATAGTCTTAACCAAATTGCAGTATTGGATTGTTAAAGCCGGATATGGATCATAGTTCACAGCAGGGTTTTCAAGTTTTTAACTAAATTCAATCAAACCGTGCCTCTTGTTAAAATTTTCTTTGCTGTCTGATCTAATATTGCGTAACAGTGATGTACTTTATTGTCTTAAAACAACATTGCGATTTAAAATAGGTTTTCTATGATGATATTATTTATACTTAAATGTGCTCTTAGGTCTGCTTGTGCTTCTGTCTTTTAGAAAAAGAACGAAACTGTGATGACTTTTAAAAAGTAAAAACAAGTAGCAGGTTCAATTATTCTTAAAAAGACCTTCTGTTGAAATAATTAGTTTGCCTTTGCTGTGATTACAGCAAGCATGTAGATCTAATTTATCTAAACTGTCATGTTTATGGTTAGACATCTTTTTTTCACCTATGATGAAACATGATTACTTATAAACAGCAAAGAAATTTAAGCCAGTCATACAACATTTAAAATTTTGCTTCAGAAAGTTAAACAGCTTCATAACATTAAACTAGCTTAACCAGTTTGCTGTATCTTATAACAATGAACAAAACGTTTGTTTGCTATGAGATATCAATTATCAATTAATACATAGAACGAATAATCAATTTACAGTTACAATTTACTTAGATGAATCATAGATAACATCTCAATCTGACGAACTGTTAAATTAAGCTCTTGTGATATTCTCCGGTAGATTAATTCTTTTTATTTTATCAAAATTTCACGAAAAACTGCTTTTAAGAAGTACATGTTTTTATCTTAAAAAGAAATCTGTATAAAAGCGTACAGTTACATGGGTGTCATAATTATTTCGTTTTCCGTAGTACAAGAAATATCATCAACAATAATATTTAAAATAAGAAGAGAAAAAAAGCAAACGTATTATTTGTAAGATCAATATCTTACAAACGTACGTTAACTTTGTGCATTGAAGCTATTATTTTTTTCTGCATACACAAACTCGAATGCTGTACATATTAACACTTTGCAAAAAAAGAAAAAAGAAAAAAATCCGAAATGCAAGAAATAAATATTAGAGAAAAGGTCTATTCAGCAGTAGATGCTAAATTTTATATAACAATCAGGAACATATAAAGACCATGTTTTATAGACTTCAGGCATTTTCTCAAGAGCAAATTTTGTTACTAAAGTGTTTTACTGTGACTGATCAAGGAACACCGACAATGACAATTAACGGTGACTTATCAAAACAACGCCAGTATGTCACCCCCATATTACGTAACTACATCCCTTCACCACAGGACACCGCGAAAGACAAAAGAGTGTGATAATAATAAAAGCGCTAAATAATGCACTTTTATTGTCAAGTATTGTTTGAAACTGTATCAATTAATAAACCAATTTTTAGTTAACATTCTACATCAACATGCGTGATGCGCGAAAAGTTTAATTTTGTCCATTTTGTAAACTTTCAGAGGTGTTCAAATAATTGAAATCATATTTTCAACTTTTGAAAAGGAACAGTTATATGTGTTTTACACAACTCAATCTTTAATTTTGAACAGTCTTTGGTCTTTTTTCACCGTCTTTTATGTATTTAATAATTAAAGTTAATAATATATTCAAGTCAGGAATGAAACAAACAGAAAAGTAATAATAATGCAATAAAATGATGTCACAGAATTCACGCGATAAAAGACAGCATGTCACCTTGAAATGTGCTAAAGTTATACAATGTTTTACGGGACTTAGGCATCACAGCGAAGTTAAGGAGCCTTTTAATGGCGGACAGTCACGTGACGGCGGCGTTTAATTTATCAATTATGGAACGGTCTATATGTGCGCTAAAACTTCAGAAGCAGATATAAGATCTTCGGTAATGATCAATATTCATACATTAAAAACAGCTTTTTAAAGGCTAACAGTTTATATTTAAAGAGGTTCACTCAGTTATTATCATAATTTAGGCATCACACAAAGTCAGGGGTGTTTAAAGTCTTCGTTTTTTTTTATTATTTGCAATGATAGGTTTTTTGTTGTTTTTTTCTCAAGACTAGCCGTACAAGATAATGATTTTTGCGCAGGTGGATCGAGATACCAGGGTATTTTGGCGACAACATCAACCAAGAAAACCATATTCATCAAGTTTTATTTACTAGATTGGTTCTCTATTATTATAAAAAATGTTAGTTCCCCAAGACGAGAAAGAGAAATATACTGTACCAGTCAGTGTAACAAGGCACATACCATGTGACCAGATCGCCCCAATCAAAGGTAGCGTGGTTTATTACATGTGATCAATCCCACCAATCAAAGGAAGCGTGGGTTTATTTCATGTGATCAGATTGCACCAATCAAGTATAACTTGTGTTCACCTATCCAATCATTTCTTTGGGCGCGAAATGGAGGAAGCAGATTTCAGCAATTCATGTCTCAAAAATTGCCTTTTTTCGAAGTCTTCGTCGTTTTGAAAGTAAGATGAGGTAAGTCAAAGTTTTTGTATAATACTTTTCAGTTTTACTGAACTCATGCTTGGAATTAAATGCTTGATCATGCCCTGCAACGAATGGCTTATGATGATTTTTGTATGCTTCCGTTTTTAAACGGGTGTTGGTAAGTTCGGTAAAGTGTTGTTTAACGTCAAAATTAAATTCGTATTGCAGATATTAAACTGAATTTTCTTCTGAAAAATATTTAGATATTATATCAAATGACAAGCTACGATTAGTTATTGATGTATCGAGTATTGATGTGTTGCGGTAAATTGTAAAAGTTTTATATATTTTAAATGTGTTTTCATTTTAATACATTGCCATTATTAGATCATAAACCGATTTAAATCAAAGATATAGCTGTAACCATTGAATACATTACTTTCTTCGGCGTCATTTAAAGTGTAAAAAAGTAACTATGATTATAAAATTTTAGAGTCAGCTATAATAATTTTTATAATGACAATTGCATGACAAACACAAATTATATAATTACCTGCGGAGACAAATTAATAACCTATCTAACGACGACACGTGTCGTTAGCACCTTTCTATGATCAGCAGTGTACCCCAGCATGCCTTTTCACACCTTTACACGGGTACATACAGTATTTTTATTGTTACCGATTTTTCTTTTTTTCACTATAAAATTATTTTACCGATATTTCGGTAAATCATTTGCATATTAAGAGGTAAGTGAGACTGAATAATTCTGTGAATAAGCCCTGATAGGTAATTGATTATTTGTTTAAACATTCACAAATGTCGGCAGTTAGATAATTAACTATTTCATGATCGAAATCAAAATTAAGAAAATTAAAGATTTTATTAATTAAAAAGACAAAATATGATTCTATAAGACGCATTGGCAATGAAATTGTAAAATGTGTAACATCCTTAATATGATTGACTAAAGGATTGTTTGTAATTGACAACGCATGTACATACACTAAAAAGTTTTTATAATTTGATAAGAATAAATATTTTCATCGGCGCTAAGAACTCACAACGCTAATCAATAAACTAGTGTATATAGCATATTAAGCAGAACAGAACATAACAATATATGTTTTTATCAAGGTTTTTAAATGGGTATATCAAATGCTTTGAAGTCGGAAACAAAAGTTAAATGACCCCGGAACAAGAAATTACTTTAGTTTTTTTTATAAAGGGAAAAAATCAGATAATACATATAAAAGACAACGAACAAATAACTGCTGAGTTCGGTACGTTGTATTTAGGGATATTGTTTTGGGGGACCTAATTTATCAAATTTATTCCTATAAATTAAAGGAAAAATTTCAACAAAAACAGTTTTGATTATGATGTTGTTATAGAACTTAAGATGGGAGTTAATCAAATTACCATGTCATTAATAAAGATGTTGATTAGATGTTGTATGATACACTTGGCCTGTTACGGAAAAAGTGTTTATCAAGTTAGTGAATACTTATGCCATAATAACAAAATTTATTCGTAAGTCTGTTTAGCTTTTTTCTCCTTATTCTATAGTGTTAGCGTTTTATGCCGTCCCGCGACTGACTTACAGATCATCACAGGCATAATGTTAATAATGTACATTAGAAATTAATAGTGCCGTGGTTCAGTGGTATACCTAGCGAAAAAAGAATTACTGATTTGAAGGACATGAGTTTGCACACCGTTAGGTCAACAACATTTTTCTTCCATTCTGAAGGTGTATAGAAGCGTAAAATTATGTTGTTGTTTTTTTTTCTCATGATATTTTGATTTCTCTTTAATTTTCAGAAGAACAGCTTCTTTAAGTAATACGCGTTGTTCCCGTTTTTTACATTCATAAATATATTTTCTTCAATGTAATATAACTAATGAATTTGTTAGTAGAATATAGATTAAAAATCTGTTTTTTACCCGTCTTCTATGAAACATAACATCCCTTCACGTGCTTCGACAGGTCACGTGCATCACTCAGTATCGGTATATAATTCATTTTTTTTCAGAGAAATGTAGGACGAAGAATTAAATAGATAACATATTCAATATGTATGAAAATGATAATGGCAGTTATATTTACATTTCTTCTCCTTACTTATCTTTTCTTCGCTTTACTTATATTTACCTTACTTCTCCTTACTAATCTCTACGCATCCTTACTTTTGATATTTATGCATCCTTACTTATCTTTATGTATCCTTACTTCTTATTTGTCTTTATGCATCCATACTTCCTTACGTTTATGCACACCATGTTTTTTGCAAAATGCGCATCCGCAACTTTTAAACATGTGAAAAATAATTCTATGTAAAACTGCGAACACACAAAAAAGTAAGAATGAGCGTAATTAATTGATGAAATATGCAACTCTTAATCATCCCAGCATCTTTCCATGACAATAACAATTTCAAAATAGTTAATACAATTTTTTATGCAAAAGTGATCAAACACGGACAGTAAATGTTTAAAAGTAATAATTGAAAATTAATTAAACTACAAAATCAATACTATCATTTTGTATTTTCAGACAAATGGACCTTCATGATGCCATTGCAGAGCTGCAGGAGCAGATGCGAGTCTTGCACGAGTCCGAGAAAAAGTCACAGCCACAAGACAATGAAGCAGAATAAAAGAACAAAAAGAATAAAACTTTATGAAATGCATGTCGTAAATGTATGTCCTTGTTAGAAACAGTGAAATAACTCACAATAATCCTATAAATTAAGTATGTTTATCTGTGCAAGTGAAACAGGGTCTTATATGTAAGCTGTGATCGTAGCAAGTAAAAATGCCACTTCCACATGGTTTTTATAAGATTTTTAAAAATATTTCTCATTTATATGTAGTACAGCTAAACAATGACCCGTGACTACATACACATACAGTGATACTTGGATTTCTATTGATTAACGATAACGTATGAAACAATACCAATGGCATGAGCTGACAAATCTTTGATATTACATATGTTATTGTAATTTGAATATATGTTTCCAAGTGGCCAAGGTTCACTAGTCATTGTTTGCATAACTTCAAGATTGATTTCAGTTATGTTCTTATCATTGCAATATGCTTGGTTTTATTATTGATTGTTACTCTTTTATGATCATATTACATTTATTAATAAACTTGTTCATAAAATACTATTCATTAAATTCAGAACTAATTTGAATTACTTTTGTTTGTGCACATCCTCATCCTTTACAAGTTACTGAGTGAATTATTATCATGCTTATGGCATATTTCGTGTACGCCAAAGTAAACTTTCTGTCAGTATATCTATTTAAAAAAGGTATGTTTCCTACCGTTCTCTCAGACATTGCAGGTCTTTATATTTTTTTCGTATGCTTCAAGAAGATACGATGAGGATCTTAACTAGTCCGTTCTAGAAATGAGTAGTAACTACATATAATGATCCCGCACATCATGTACATGTAAATTATCGGTCTATATTTGGTTCCCGTATCCTGTAATATATCATGTCCGTATTCTTGATCCGTACATGTTATATAATAAGTCCGTATATGTGTCATGTACGGCTTTTAGCTTTCCCGTATTCATTGAAAATACAATTCCGTATTTCCTACGTATATCTACAGTATACAAAGTCCGTATTCTTGCCCCGTATTTGTGTCATATACGTTTTTAAGCATTTCCGTATTCTATGAAAATACATTTCCGTATATTCGTCGTATATCTCTAGTATACATAGTCCGTATATGCATCATGTACGATTTTTAGCTTTCCCGTATTCTATAAAAATACAAGTCCGTATATTGGTAACCTAGATGTTGTTATAGCCCGTATATGGCTGAAATACGGATTCGTACTGTGCGTATATTACAAATATACGGACACATATACATACATGTATATTGGAAGAATACGGAAATCCGTATTTGTATGACAAATATACGGAGTTCCCGTATACCCGATGTTCCGAATACGGATTAGTATATTATGTCCGTATATTATGCGAATACGTCCCGTATATGCCCGTATATCTAAAAAATACGGGACCGTACACTTCCGTATATTGATGTATTTTTCGCAGTGCACTGTGAAGAAAATGAACGGAAACTTGGAGGACATACAGAATGACCAACCTTCTGACCAAATGATGGACAGACAGCAGCAAAGCAATATGCCCTCCCTTTTTCAAAGGGGGACATAATAATTAATATCAAGGGCAGATAATGTGAAAATCTATATCAAAGGCAGTTTACTTCAGAATTCATGGGTTGACCCAAATGAGAAATGTGTCACATTCACCTACTTGTCATAAGACTCATTTTATATTCTGGAGCAGCTAACTCCAAAAGACAAGGGCAGTGACCTAAACAGTATGTTTTGCACTCTTACTGTTTATGTAAAAGGTGTGTAAAACAGTTTTATTTCAACAACATGAAAACCCTAGAAATAGTTTTACTGCACAATGTTCCCTGCAGTACTTAAAGAATATTTTATATCCAAGAGAAGGTAACTGCAGAATGCACGAATCAACCCTCATGAAATGTTCTACCTACCCACCTACTTCTACACTAAAATGTAGCAAGTTTCATTTCAACTGGATGAAAACTGCAGGAGTTATCTGCACAAAAAATTGCTTACAGACAGACGGACATGTGCCTTACCAGAATACGACCCTTCCTGGACAAAGATATTACAAGTTTCTGTGCTTTTCAAACTCATTTTTTCTACATTGACTGGGAAACAGCGTATACAACGTATATCAATCCAACTTGAAGACTGGTTCTTGTACTCAAACCAGTACTTAATGGTTAAATACATGTAGTTTTAGTACTGTTTGTTACAGAAATCAGTTATTTCTGAAAAAAGCAACAACAAGAACTAACTACGTACAACTAACTGTTTCACAGCAAGATGGAACATCTCTGTGAGAAATCAGATCTGTTTAATAATGCACATGATGTTTAACCCTGTTATGTACCTGCTGGTGATAAAAGAGATGTATGTATATTATACAGACCATGCAGAAAAAAAGTAGATGGTCTACTTGTAAATCTACTGGTGCTGGAAGGAAGGAAAATAAGAGGTATGTTTGAGGAAGGGGCAGTCTGGGTCATGCAAGAGAAAAGGGGCAAATTACAGCCATGCACAATACTCACATGAGAGGAACCTTTTTGCTTTTTCGAGGTTTGGGTTTGGGGCGATTGCCCCTGAAAATGAACGTTGATTACACTAACAGTTTTGAGAATACTTTCAAGGAAAGACTTCCATTAACTTTTAAGAATATAATTAACAGACATAAATGCAGTAAAAGAAGAAACACTCAGTCTTTATGAAAAGGCTTGAGAAAGCAACACAATCTACAAGTTTTATTTGACAACAACATATGTAAGCTTAGCACTGTCACAACCACAGAGATAGCAGTACATGAGAGCACACAGGAATTATATGATGGTTATAAAGATATACAAGCAAAGAAGCATACTAGTATAACAATTTTTTTTTTGTACCAAACTTTATTTTCATTTTGTTTCTTTATTAGGCATACAATTTTTATAAAATCAGTTTTAAGTAAGAGTCTTTTGGTTTTGTAATAAGTCCCAACTGTCTTACTGTATAGTATGACGACGTACCTGAAGACTGAAGCCACTCACTCTGACTGGTTACAGCAATTTACAAGTCTGAATAACCATGACTTGGATCAATCAACAAGTTTTATTAGATTCATTTTACATGAATCGGAGAACAATTTCCCTGCACCTTATATTAATTTTCTTCAGTGAGATAGAGACGGGTATAATTCATTGCAAATTCGAATTTCTCACAACTTCCAAAACAAGGCTTTCAGAAATCAGATCTATTTGTGTGCTGCATGTCAATGCTGAAGGTAAACAAGTCTAGTATTAGAGTCATAATTCAGAATAAAGAACAGCCTGTATCTATTAACTCCAGAACATTCTCTCTCTCCTATTTATAACTTCAAAAGTCTCTCCTTTACAAGTTTGTCATGATCAGAAGGCTGCAAAGTGAAGTTAAAGTATTAAGGGCCAATGTCCTGTATCAATAAAAAAAATTACCTCCGTACTTACATGATAGAGACTACACGAGATGATTGTAAGTTTCCACAGTCATCATATAACTCCTCTACCTCCGTAAAACCATGCTGCTCTTTCTCCGTTACAACTGGAAAACAGGATATTGAAAGGTTATATATAAGACAAACTGAAATCTGGTGGATGTTTTAATGCATTCAAATCTAAATTGATTGATAATCTCATAATGCCTAACAATTAATATAGCAGAAGAGAAGTAGAAAAAATTTCGCTATGAAATTCTTATTTCAACTGTACAAAGTGACAGCTCAGTGTCAGTGTTAATAATATCACTTTAATAATAGATACAGCATCATTATGAAAAAGAACTTTATACTAGCATCATATTACCTAAGGAAGTAATAAAAGCAATCATGGAAACTCTTCCTCAAAGTTCTGACAAACAAAACAGTTTTAAAACTGAATGGCCACTTCTCTCTATGTAACTCTGAAATTCATTCACATTACTATTGCTACCAAGTACCAAGACAACTTTTTCATTAGCATTTAGTTCACAAGTTTGATGACAAGAAACAACAAGTTACAGCACCCAGCTCAACTGAGATCATTGTGATCAGCTGTTCTTCCCCTAATTTAACCCTCAGATGCTTTCCTTCCCAACTGTCCACTTCCGTAATTAGACCCCAAGACTTTCCTTTCTTGAATCTTTCTCAAGAACTCTTTACTAAAGCCCCCGTCTTGTTTTTACCTCTGTATCATGGTTTACTAGAGCCTATACTTGTCAAAGTATCTGACCACATAAACTATACATGTTTGAGCTGACAAGCTGGTCAGTCATTGACCACTGTAATTTACATGTGACTGGGGCAACACTTGTCATTAATGAGACAAGCTGACATTTCAGAATGTATGAACATGGGTATTAAATATTGATAGTAGATACTCACTACCACACAGAAAAAGACTATAACAAAATATCTAGTTGAATTTCAGAATCTTTCAGTGCTCTGGAAACAGAAAATTATGTTTATGGACTGCTGTACTTTTAAAAGCTTTCAATCACCTTATAAGCAAATAAACATTTATCCTGGATTAGGGCTAACTGTTATAAGGATAATGAATGCTGCAGTATTACAGTATTTTATGACTTGACTGAGAAATGGTAAAGGACAGAGGATGTCAAAACAGGTGGAACAATGCATCTTTTAGAAACACAAGAAATAAGATTAAAATTGCATAACTATAATCTGATAATAAAGCACTTATATTGCTTGTTACAGCTTTTCCAGAAACAAAAATCTGCACTGTCACTTGCACAACAACAAAATATTCAATCACTTCAATTTTCAATGGCTAAAAAGTTTATCTGCTCAATATTTGTAATTATGCAAAACTTTTCTAAATAGCACCTTCCAATTTCTATAAAGGATGTGTTTTCTTTTGTGACAAAAATAAATAATGAGTGTGATGTCTATTTTTGTAATTATATGCCTAAACATTGACAATATGCTAAGATTCTTTTTAATACACTATATTCTAGAATGACCAATTCACAACAATTCCTATGAAATTTTATACAAATAGAAATAAACCTTAAATACTTGGGGAATTCCCACAAATTTTATAAGAGTTAATTATATCTATCATATTTCTAATGGTGTTATATATAGGGGGATTTTATATTTTGCCATATAAGCATACTTTAGTGTCATAAATTCACGCTGTGTACATCTTATAGAAGCAATCTTCTTTGAAATAAAAGCGTTCACTATGTGATTTGCAAAAAAGAAACATATTCTTGCTTGTCATCTGTACATGTAAAAGAAATGAACAAAATGTTATATAATTCTTAAACTTTATTATAAAAGTAAAACAAAGAAACTATAAAAGATATTTGAAAAACAACAATATAACAAGAGGGCCATGATGGCCCTATATCGCTCACCTGAATATGACTGCTTTTAACAAAGTTGTTATGGACCTGGTTAATTGCCCCCAGATGACCCATATTCAAGCTTGACCTAGAAATTATTGAAACAATCTTTCTGACAAATTTCAAGCTTATTTGGACTGAAAGTGTAGCCTCTAGAGTGTTGACAAGGTTTTTCCATATTTGGGCTCTGTGACCTAGTTTTTGACCCCAGATGATCCATATCCAATCCTTAGCTAGAAATCATCAAAACAACCTTTCTGAAAAACTTCCAGGACATTTGTACTGAAAATGTAGTCTCTAGAGTGTTTACAAAGTTTTTCGATATTTAGGCTCTGTGACCTTTTTTTTTATTAATCCAGATGACGCATATTCAAAGTTGAGCTGGAAATCATAGAAGCAACCTTTCTGACAAATTTTCAGGTTAATTGGAATTAAAATCTTAACTCTAGAGTGTTAACAAGGTTTTTCCATATTTGGTCTCTGTGACCTAGTTTTTGACCAAAGATGACCCATATTAGTATTTGAGCTAGAAATCATCAAAACAACCTGTCTGTCAAATTTCCAGGATATTTGGACTGAAAATATAACCTCTGGAGTGTTAAAATGGTTTTTACATTTTAGGGCTCTGTGACCTAGTTTTTGATCCCAGATGACCCATATCCTAATCTGGGCTAGAAATCATTGAAACAACCTTTCTGACAAATTTCAAGGACATTTGGACTGAAAATGTAACCTCTAGAGAATTAACATGGAATTTCTACTTTTTGGCCCTGTGTCCTAGTTTTTGACCCCACATAACCCATACTCAAAACTGAGCTAGAAATCATTAAAACAATCTTTCTGACAAATTTCAAGGTTATTTGAACTGATAATGTTACCTTAATGCGTGTTAACAAGGTTTTTCCATATTTGGGGTCTGTGACCTAGTTTTTGACCCCAGATGACCTTTATTCAAATCTGAGCTAGAAATCATTAAAACATTTTTTTTCTGACAAATTTCGAGAATATTTGGACTGAAAAGTAGCTTCTAGAGTGTTAACAAGTTTCTTTCTATTTTTGGGCTATGTGACCTAGTTTTTGATTTCAGATGACACATATTCAAATTTTACCTAGAAATCATTGAAACAACCTTTCTGGTTATTTGGACTGAAAATGTTACCTCTAGAGTGTTAACAAGGTTTTTCCATATTTGGGCTCTGTGACCTAGTTTTTGACCCCAGATGACCAAATTTTGATTTTGAGCTTTAAATCATCAAAACAACCTTTCTGACAAATTTCCAGGATATTTGGACTGAAAATGTAACTTCCAGAGTGTTAACAAAGTTTTTCTATTTTTGGGCTCTGTGACCTAGTTTTTGAACCCAGATGACCCATATTCAAACTTGAGCTAGAAATCATAGAAACAACCTGTCTGACAAATTTCCAGATTATTTGGACTGAAAATGTTACTTCTCCTTCTACAAGAAGATGTTCAAAGTTTTCACTATATAAGCCTATGTAAAACCAATGACCCCGGGGTGGGGCCAAATTTGACTCCAGGGTTATAATTGGAACAAACTTGGTAGCGGTCCACTAGACAATGCTACATACTAAATCTTAAGGCTCAGGGCTTTGTGGTTTCAGACAAGAAGATTTTTGAAGTTTTTCCTATATAAGCCTATGTAAAACCAATGACCCCAGGGTGGGGCCAAATTTGTCCCCAGAGGTATAATTTGAACAAACTTGGTAGAAGTCCACTAGACAATGCTACATACCAAATATCTAAGCTCTATGCCTTACGGTTTCTGACAAGAAGATTTTCCTATATAACTCTATGTAAAACAAGTTACCCCTGGGGTGGGGCCATTTTTGACCCAGAGGCCATGATTTGAACAAACTTGGTAGAGGTCCACTAGACAATGCTGCACACCAAATATCTTAGCTCTATGCCTTACGGTTTCTGACAAGAAGATTTTTAAAGTTTTCCCTATATAACTCTATGTAAAACAAGTTACCCCTGGGGCGGGGCCTTTTTTGACCCCAGGATCATGATTTGAACAAACTTGGTAGAGGTCCACTAGATGATGCTTTATACCAAATATCAAAGCTCCAGGCCTTGTGGTTTCTGAAAAGAAGATTTTTAAAGATCCAACTTTTAAAATCTGTTTTTAGCTCCTGTGACCCAGAAATGCAATGAACTGGAACCATTTGAACAAACTTGGTAGAGCTTCATGCAAGGAACATTCTAGGCAAGTTTCATTAAATTTTGCCAAGTGGTTTCAGAGGAGATGTCGTTTGAATGAATTGTGGACGACGGACGGACGGACGGACGGACGGACGCCGGACAATCAAGGATCCTAAAAGCTCACATGAGCATGCTCAGGTGAGCTAAAAAACCATAAGTGTACACTTTTCAAATTTTGCTTGACTCCTTCCTGTACTTACGTCAGTTCTAATCTTCGAAACTAACAAAGCCTAGTCTATTTCTTTCAAGTTTCTGTTTGTTTTGGCCAGGTATTAAAACTATGATAAAGCATGACTCCTGTTTCAGTATTTAATAAAAAATATAGGTTAATCTTGGTTCTTTTAAGATGTCAACTTCAATCTATTTTACGTCTAGGTCAACTCTATTTTTTTACTGCACTATGCAAAATGTTTAACAATACCTTCTGAAAATTGAAACTCGATGCAATCTTTGATGGCAATTAGAAAATTCAGATAAAGTCCTAATAATCAGTTCTCTGTTTTCTCTGACTATACTATGTTAAATGTACATACTGGTATATGTCACAGTTATCACAAGTCATTTTTTACTCCCATAAATTAAAATAGGGTGGCTACCGGTAATAATGTTGCTTCTGCTTCAGAATGTGCAACATGATGAAAGTGGAATTTTGTCTGAAACCAGAAGAAAATTGAAATTTCAAATTTAGTCTACATCCCGTCAACCTTTTCTTATCTGTGCAGTATTAAGTAACCGGGCAGGCAGTTAACATAAGAGATCATCTCGAACAGTACCAAAAACTGCTATATATAGTTAGTCAAGTCACAGAAGATGGTAGATAGTGGTATACATGTACACACAACTAGATCTCTGCAACATAAACCAACTGACAAAGGAAAGCAAAGGACTGAAAGTCCTAATATTGCACTAAGCTGTCAAGGAGCATTGAAATGAATATGTCAAGAAACTGACAGGAAATCACTAGATCTGTGACATGGTTACTTTTGAAGTATACCTTTTCTCACTTTTAAGTATCCATGTGATAGAATACAAAATGGTTACATAAAGTATCACGGTATATAGGAATGGAAAGGTACCCTTATAAAATAGACTACAATGTCATATCTTGTGTGCAAGCATTTTAATTTTGTTTTGTAGTATCAGCTTTAGTTAACAGTTAATGCCACCTCAAAACAACAAGATATGTTTGTAAAACATGTATGCCCCCTATCGGCAGCCAATTAGTCATGTGGCCAGATTATTGTGACTGACTTTTGACCTAGTGACCAAATATACATGTTATCTAAAATGTAAGTCTCACAGTCCACAAAACCCGATGCCATTAGGTAGCCAAGTTATTGGTCTGAATTGTTTTGACATACATGTGACCTTGACCATTGACCCCAAAATCAATAGGGGTCATCTACTGGCCAAGACAAATGCAGATATGAAGTTTGAGGGTCAACGGCGCATGGGTTGTCAAGTTATTGATTGGAAACCGTTTTTTACCTACAAGGTCAATGTGACCTTGACCTTTGACCCCTTGACCCCAAAATCAGTAGGGGTCATCTGCTGGTGATGGACAATCATCCTACCAAGTTTGAAGTTTCTAGGCCTAAGCGTTCTCTAGTTATTGATCGGAAACCGTTTTTAAGATGAAAGTCTTTGTAATCTTGACCTTTGACCTAATGACCTCAAAGTCAATAGGGGTCATCTACTGGTGATGACCAACCAGTATACCAAGTTTGGTGAACCTAGGTCAAAGCGTTCTTTAGTTATTGATCAGAAACCATTTTTAGGATGGAAGTCCCTGTGAGCTTGACCTTTGACCTAATGACCTCAAAATCAATAGGGGTCATCTACTGGTGATGATCAACCAGCATACCGAGTTTGGTGAACCTAGGTCAAAGCGTTCTCTAGTTATTGATCAGAAACCGTTTTAAGGATGAAAGTCTCTGTGATCTTGACCTTTGACCTAATGACCTCAAAGTCAATAGGGATCATCTACTGGTGTAGACCAACCAGCATACCAAGTTTGGTGAACCTAGGTCAAAGCGTTCTCTAGTTATTGATCGGAAACCGTTTTTAGGATGAAGGTCCCTGTGAACTTGACCTTTGACCCCTTGACCCCATAATCAATAGAGGTCATCTACTAGTGATGGACAATCATCCTACCAAGTTTGAAGTTTCTAGGCTTAAGCGTTCTTTAGTTATTGGTCGGAAACGGTTTCTACCTACAAGGTCAATGTGACCTTGACCTTTGACCCCTTGACCCCAAAATCAATAGGGGTCATCTACTGGTGATGGACAATCATCCTACCAAGTTTGAAGTTCCTAGGCCTAAGCATTCTTTAGTTATTGGTCAGAAACCATTTGGTCTACTGACCGACGGACCGACCGACAGACAGACAATTGCAAAGCAATATACCCCCTCTTCTTTGAAGTGGGGGCATAAATATTGTACATCAAGGCTATAATCAATCTGTATTCCATGTTTTACAATAATTCTTTTCAGTGCTTTGATTTTCATGCAAGTGAATAAGAATGAATGAAAGTATGTGCTTTCATTTCTAAGTGCTGAAAGTTGAGGGACTCGAAGCATGTATGAATATTAGACTGGACAAAATCTGTTTCTAAATTTCTTTTGCTATGTGACAACACATATCTGATGAAGTACCCTGTTTCATGTAAATGAAACAACCTGAATCATGATGGAAGCACTCTAATTGTCCATATCAATATAATGGTGAAGACTGGGTTATAGTTCCTTCTAATGGGGAAGAATACCTACAGACTGCACGAACCCGGGTGTTCAACTATACACACCGATGTTAACAGAATAAATGGAAGCTGCCAGATGTCTGATTTGTCATTTTAATTGACAATAGGTTTTCATGTCCTCATTATACTCTTTCTTAACTAAGTCCAAGACCTAAACATATGTGAATGGCTACAGCATACGATTTTCTCTTAACTCTATTTTCAATAAAACAAACCTGCACCAAATGTGTAACTTATCTAAAAAATCAATTCTTATCATCTTCATTGATAAGACGTTTTTAAACACCTTGAAAATTGACATTTTTATCATCAAGTCATCAAAGTGGGAAAACTTAGTGAGAAACTTAAGACTTGCAAGTGAACTTGATTTTCGTCAAGTTTTAAAAGTAAATGAATAACTGATTTTTAGCCCAGAAGTCATGACCTGTTTGAGAAGGCAGATTTACATAGAAATTGACAGAGTTTTTTTAAAAAGTCATCTGGTATCCAGAATGCAGGGGTATCCAGTTTGAAGGGGTAAATTATATAGAGAAAAGATCAGGACTGGCCAATCTGGCTGATATAGGGTGGAACAGGTTTTGAGGAACAGCACAAAGGATCAGTTAGCAGTTTTATCAAGCTTGGATATCTTAATACAAAAACACATGATATACATGAATTGACAGAACCTGTGTACAAAATTTCAGACTTTCATGTATAAATAAGAAGAGAAACAAGAGGGCCATGATGGCCCTGGATCGCTCACCTGAGTACTTTGGCTGTAGGTTTGCTGTTAAGCAGTATTTCATTTTTTAATTGAAAATATGTAAGTGCCTACAAACCAAATATGTAAAATATCAGTCAATAAATAAAGGCTCTATGACAGAAAGTAGAAATATCTATCATAAGCTATGGTGACCTTGACCTTGACCCAGTGACCTCAAACCCTACCCATAGGTAGACGTCCATGCAAGGAACCTATATACTAAATATCAAAGATATTGGTCTATAAATGAAGGCTCTATGAGGTACAGTAGATAAATCTATTTTTAGCCTCCGTGACCTTTAACCTAGTCTAATAATTTCAAAAAGCTTGATAAAGCTTGCTTCATGCCAAATTATAAAATTCTAGGCCTTGTGGTTTTAGACAAGAAGATTTTTAAAGATTTTCTTCTATACTGCTATTTAAAATTTGTGACCCCTCGGGCAGGGCCAATAGTGACCCCGGGGACATTTTTCAAACAAACTAGGTAGAGGTTCACTAGACAATGCTGCATACCAAATATATAAGCTGTAGGCATTGAGGTGTCCAGTAAGAAGATTTTTAAAGATTGCCTTTTTTACATATTAAGGGCCCCCAGGGCCGGCCAATTTTGACCCCGGGGCCAACATATAAACAATACTGGTAAAGGTTCTCAACACAATACTCCAGACTAAATATCTAAGGTCTAGTCCTATTAGTTTGGAAGAAAAATGATTTTTCATGTTTTTTCCTATATAACTATATGTAAACCAAGAGAACCCTGGGGCGTGGCTAATTTTGACCCAGGGGACATAATTTGAACAAACTTGGTAGACATCCACAAGACAATGATCCATACCAAATATTTAAGCTGTAAGCATTGAGGTTTCCAGTAAGAAGACTTTTAAAGATTGCCTTTTTTACATATTAAGGGCCCCCGGGGTGGGGCCAATTTTGACCCCGGGGCCAACATATAAACAATACTGGTAAAGGTTCTCAATACAATACTCCACACCAAATATCTAAGGTCTAGTCCTATTAGTTTCGGAGAAAAATGATTTTTCATGTTTTTTCCTATATAACTATATGTAAACCAAGAGAACCCTGGGGCGTGGCTAATTTTGACCCAGGGGACATAATTTGAACAAACTTGGTAGACATCCACAAGACAATGATCCATACCAAATATCTAAGCTGTAGGCATTGTGGTTTCTGAGAAGAAAACTTTTAAAGATTTCCTTTATAAGCCTATGTAAAATCAATTGACCCCCAGGGTGGGGCCTATTTTGACCCAGTGGCTTTGATTTGAAGAAATTAAGTAGAGGTCTACTGGACAATGCTGCACACCAAATATCTAAACTCTAGGCCCTATGGTTTCTGACAAGAAGATTTTTTAAAGTTTTTTTTATATAACTCTATATAAAACATCTGACCCCTGGGGCGGGGCCATTTTTGACCCAGGGGTCATGATTTGAACAAACTTCGTAAAGGTCCACCTGATGATGCTTCATACCAAATATCTAAGCTCCAGGCCTTGTAGTTCTGGAGAAGAAGATTTTTAAAGTTCCAACTTTGAAAATCTATTTTTAGCTCCTGTGGCCTAGAAATGCAATAGACCTGAACCATTTGAACAATTTTGGTAAAGCTTCATGCAAGTAACATTCCTGCCAAGTTTCAGCAAGATTGGCCCAGCAGTTCAGGAGAAGAAGTTGTTTGAAGAAAAAGTTGACGACGCACGCACGCACGCCGGACGCCGGACATCAGGCGATCACAAAAGCTCACCATGAGCACTTTGTGCTCAGGTGAGCTAAAAACATGATGGACACCCCATAAGATATTAAGATACACACATTATATTTTTGTTGTCGAAAAATCACACAATAAAATGATGTGTAACCTATTTCTCAGATCTTGGCTATGCTTCATACTCGGCATTGGCGTGGCCTGAATGTCTGATAGTAATCAACTCATTCATCATGGAATTCACACTCATGAAACTACAGGTACAAATGATACACCATCATATCAATGATAAGAAATGTCTGGTAAATCCATTTAGTATTGATATAGCAGTCCTTAACCTTACACAAAGAATCATTGTCAGGTACTGCATGTTCTCTCATAATTCAGTCTAGACAATGCTCATTCCAAAACTCTGTAACCAATTTACAGCAATATATATAACTAAAGTCTCACAGTAATGACTTTCTGTATAATCAAAATGTAGTGCAGTAACTTCACCATGAAGAAAACTGATAATCCTCATTCCATTAAACTTAACTTTGTAACCTCTATACTGCCCTTGAACTTTGATCCTGACTTTCAATTAACAGAAAAGAGGTGAATTCTTTGACTGAATACATACTAATTGAGTTGGGTTTTTTTTAGGGATGGCAACGAGTAACCGGTTAACCGAGTACTCGATCGAACGTCCGAATATCGGTTAACAAAATTGATATTCGATTGCTCGGAAAACAATATATAATTTTATTTTTTTGCAATTAGGTCAGAAATTCGGAGAAGTACATGTATCTTCATAACACCTGTTAAATGCAATCAAAACATTCTTGCAGAGGTGCGAAAATTATATCGTAAATTTAACCAGGCGATCAACAGTTTGACACGCGCATGGGATTGAACACCTGTGTCGCTTACATCTTTCGGCCTCTTATGATATTTAATTATCTTTAATTGCGTAACAGTTTGTCGCCGAAAATTGTTTAAAGGTAACGGTTTTAAAAACAGCAAAGGGCCGGATTGCTATTATGAATGTTAGATTAAAGGTAGTAATTAGACCCGATTAAACGTTTGTTTTTCTTAACTCAATAAAGGAGAGTAACTCCCTTTTCTTCTTTACGCATATAAATCCAGAAATATCATTAACTTTTTTATATCTTGATAAAGTTTTTGCTTAGAATAAGATATTAAAATTTCCAAAGAGTCAAAATGCCGCCTGCAGACGGTGTTGATATTGTGTGATAAAACTTTGAAGATCATTGGAAATCATCCGATTAACCGAGTACTCGATCGGAAAAATGACCGAGTACTCGAGTATTGATTTTGGTATTCGTTGCCATCCCTAGTTTTTTTGGGGTTTTTTTTTCAAAATTAAATCAGTCACATACTTTGATACTTTTACAGTAACAGAAACTGACAGAATCCTTGAATGTAATTGAGACATTTGTATACCTGATAAAAACTGTTCTCATATTAACAGGAGCCAAAAAAATTGAGGAATCTCTTCCAAACTGCAAAAATGATTTACAATAAGTTACATGTTCATCTGACTGAATAGTTTTTTTTCTGGAATCCTAGTGAAGCTCTGTACAAATATGTGAATTGATGTAGAATAAAACTGCTGTAAAACCAGCAGGAGTATGTTGAAGGCAATATTATATTGCAATAAATAAAAGTAGGAGCAAACAAAGTGTTTATCAGCACCCAGTTTGTTTATTTATTATAAAAGCAGCATGTTACATTTTTTGTGTAATTCTGTGAGGGAGAAGAAGGGGTTTAAGACCATGCAGTTTACTGACATTCTTCACTTCTTCCTGAATATGAAAGTAAAGAATTTACAAGGTCATATGTTACCCTTGCCAAAAGTTTTATCTGTAAAAAATCAAAGTATTCTGGAGCTACAGGCATCTGAATGATAAGCCAGGACTGGTTGATAAGTTTCCCACTGCCCAACAGTCATTAAAATACAAACTGCACTGTTTTCAAATTTCAATGTTGTCAAAATTAAAAACTAATTTTTCAACTGGTATACATCAAAAATAAGATTTGTATCTAAATGGGCTACTTAACAGATAAATGACATTATCTTATTGTAACAATCCCTGCCTGGAGAGAGGTGAAGGTAATCACTTCTATCTCCATCTAAACTCGTTACCCAGCATAGGAAATGTCCTATACCATACTTTAACAAGAATGCTGACAATATTGCAAAATATACCCATCTTATGGCTATGGCATCAGTCTTTGACTGGATAAAGTGTACAAATGGTTTAAGTTTTAACCTCTTGAGCCCCTAGTTAAAATCAAAAGAAATGTATTATATCTGAAACTCTAATGAAAGGACAAGGCTTATTTTGTACAATTTAAGGACCAAAACTCTAGAATGCCTGGAGGGATTTGACTTGTTATCGAACTTGGCAAGATGTTATGCCCACAATCATGAACAATATCACCAAGTTAGATGAATATTCAATGAAAACTCTTTGACTTAAGAGGCTGGACAGCCTGTGAACTTTGGCTAACAGCCCTACAACCATTCTTCTTATACTGGAGGAATTTTAGACTAATTTCCAATACTGTATTTTTATTGGTTTGAAACTACAATAAAAAGCAAGAGTTACAGACTGGTCATAAAGTTATAACTACAATCAGATGCAATAGTAACAGACTGATCATACAGTTATTACTACAATCAGAAGCAAGAGTTACTGACTGGTCATATAGTTATTACTACAATCAGCAGCAAGACTTACTGACTGGTCATATAGTTATTACTACAATCAGCAGCAAGACTTACTGACTGGTCATATAGTTGTTACTACAATCAGAAGCAAGAGTTACAGACTGGTCATATAGTTATTACTACAATCAGCAGCAAGGCTTACTGACTGGTCATATAGTTATTACTACAATCAGAAGCAAGAGATACGGACTAGTCATATAGTTATTACTACAATCAGAAGCAAGAGATACGGACTAGTCATATAGTTATAACTACAATCAGAAGCAACAGTTAGAGATTGGTCATGTAGTTATATTTACTGCTGTCATTTTTGTATGAGCTATGGAATTCTTTAACCTAAAATTGACTTTCTTCACAAAACAAACTCACAGAAAACAAAACTTATTTTACAAATGGACAAATTCAATACTAATCTAGAAAGAATTAAAACCATAATATTCTGAGAAAATCTCATGATTTGCTTCAGTAATCTAGCTAATCTTTAATCATTGTTCATGCTGAAAACATGTGCATGCACTTAATACACTAACTGATAAAAAACTCATTTAACTGCCAGATCTGATAGCTAGAAACCAGAAAAGAGAAGGAAAATGGGGCTAGGTGTATCAATATCATTTACACTTACCTATATTCTCTATGGCCTCTTTGAAATCTGTTTCTAGTGCCTCTATATCTATGTCACAATCTAGCTTTTCTGGCTTTTCTGGTGGACTGTCCACTCCTAGGCTGCTATCATCAACTCGCAGGAATTTTTTACCATCTATTACACGTACAACAGTTCTAACAGATTTCGTTCTTTCTCGAAATTTAGCACTTTTTAAGTTCCGCCTCCAAGGGACATCCTTTGAATCAGTGGAATCATTTTGAATGTCTATCTTCTTTGGCGAAAAAGGCACAGAAGAAATGGAACTATTTTTCTTTGGCTCAACATGTCTGAGTTTTGATTTGAAATCAAGAGGGGCATTTGACTCTCCAGTCAATTTAGCCACCTGGGCTAAAATGTCGATTCCTGTTCCAACGCCACGTGGTGATGTTTTTGTTTTTGGAATGCTTGAATCTGTGGTTTGGTCTCTGGGAGAGACTTTACCTGCAGTGCTGCTTTCAGAATCTGTACGCTTTGCAACTCCAACTAAGCTTGGCTTTTTATTAGTTAATGCAATCTCAAATTTTTCATAGTTTTTAGGAGAGGCAACACCATTTACTTTAGCATTGTTGTTTGTATCACTGGCCCATTTGTTTGGTTTTGTACTAGGTTTTGGTTTGATTTCTGCAGAAGGGTCGGTTGATTTTTGTCTAAAAGCTTCTGGAATGTTAACTTTACTGTCTCTCTTCTTAAGTGGTCCATCAGAACTGGTGTCTGAAGTTTTATCTCGAGTTACAAAATCATTTTTTATTGCACCTTTAGGCTTGGAAGCATTTGGTATAACTCTATCGTTAACAGAGCCTCCATCTTTTTTATCTCCAACTGCACAAATATTAAGCCCTCCCCCACCTCCTAATTTTGGAAGTGGTTTTGGTTTAGCTGTAATACTTGGCTTTGGTCCAAGAGCAGGACCACTATCAAACTTGTTCTGAGCTTGCTCAAAGCGGGCCTTGATGGCGCTAAGCCCTGATGGTTCACTCATCTCAGCAGCCAGATCTGCTGTATCATCGTAAATTTCTTCGTCCTACAAAAATATCAACATAACAAGTCAAATTTATTTTCAGTATGTTACAAGCATTTTGTGATCCTAACACAAGTTCACAAATTAATCACAGAAAACAGATCCCTAATGGAATGGTATATCTAAATTCTACACAAATTTTGACCGAAGAGCCAGGAATTCTCTTAGTTAAATGGGATACAATAATAAATCAAGGAGATTATAAGTACATGTAGGACAATTTTATGTTCTGAAACTCGACTTAACATAAAATATTTTAAGAAAGACTGTATTATATAGGATATTGTATAAGGCCTGAGACCTCCTACACAAGCCAATCTTCTTGTCAAATAAGGAGGAAAAATAATTTGCTATTGAAAAAAAAGAGCACTCTGGTTTTTTCCTGTTAAGAAGGCTTCAAAAATATTTCCTAGTGTGTAAACAAAAATTATTATCAAGAATCATGCGAGGGTTTAAACATCTTATACTGATAGACAAAATTTCAACTGCATGGTTTGCTTCAGAAATTTGATATAAAGACTGTATCTGCCATCCACTAGTATCTTAATTAACCTTCCAAAAGCTGGCTGAACATGATAACGGAATGTTTCAACAGACCATCTAGTATCAGTTACAGTGTATTTTTCATGTTGTACAGATCAGCACAATAATACTGTATCTCCATTTTCATTTGAGATCAGTTACAGCTTTTTCTGCACCAAAACATCAGTATAAAGTACATGTAGCCATTTCTCCTGACAGGACTTACATTCTGAGGTTATTTTCACTGACCATTTTACCTTAGAACTGTGAAAGTTTTTATCAAAATTCAAACATATAACTAGTTAATATTTTAAAATATATTTCAGGGTCAAATACACCTATAAAATTATTTTGATTCTGCAAATGATATACCGGTAATAATTCCTTAATCAATAGTGACTTCTCAATGCACATGTCAGATGTATAACTTTGTCATTATCAAAATTTACAGCCGTAGCTACATGAGAAAAAAAAATCTAAAAAACTTACCTTTCACTCCCTTAACCAAATAGTTATAAAACTTTACACTTTATTAACCAATAGGAAGTATATGGTGTAAGTAAAAAGTTTAAGGTACATAAAAAGTGGAATGAGGTATTTTATCTTGGTTAGACACATTGAGAGTTTGTCAGAAAAGTGTACATAAAAAGCATGTGATAAAACATAGAGTGGAATGGGCTACCTGAAAGACTCTCATAGATAATTCCTTTTCCAGTACAACTTTGTTTCACATTTGTAAAGTAAAGAATCACACATGTCATGTTCTTCATATTCTTGATTGCAGATAATCAAGCTCTTACTTTTTGCAATCTCATTTACTGACAGATCTTTAGTCATAATTGCAACTGAAATGCAGCAGAATGGCCTGAAGCTAAATGTTAACTTGATTATCCTGATTAAGAATATTGTCTATAGGTCCAATTTTCTAAAACCTTTTGATTGCCCAACCATTCCCTGTGATGACAGTGAAAAAAACCTACAGACATGTATAGAATCCTCAACATTATTTAATGATTTTTTTTAAAGAAGTGGCTCTAAATTTAAATATTTTAAGGCTAATCTTTTTTTTTTAAATGTCATTTTACTAAAATACCTTTCTAAGATTTACTAAATTTAAAGCATTTTTGAAAAAAGAGTAACAGAACTGCTATGACAACCTATAAACTCTATCTAAATCAAATTACAAAACCACTCCTTGTTTTTGCAATAACATCCATCCCAAGTTTTGGTCTATGCCTCCAGAATACAGCTGCTGATTAATAAAAAGATCAAGAATATTAAAGACAAGAAACAGAGAAATATTATCAAAGGTGAGGGAGCTCATTGGCCAAAACAATTCTCACATATTCTTCTGCATTTAATGAACTGAAGTTATCCTGTTTTTATTAAAAGCTTCTGACATAGAAAAGGAATCTTCAGTATCAAATCAACTGCTGGGAAAAAAAACAAAAAAAAACAATGAATTTAGTTCTTTAAAGAAATCACAAATAAACACTCCATGCTTCAATGATGTTTTGTTTTAACATAAAAATAAAAAAAATAAAAAATGGAAACATTAACTGACAGCTTCCTAGAATATCATTCTGTAAACTGTTGCACCTACTAAAGAGGTCATCTGTACTAAAAAATCACATGCCTACAATACTACATGTAGTTTCATACTTTAACTATTTTGAATTAACATTCTTCCTTAAACAGCCCCTGATTCTGTTCAATGACCATTTTGTTAGAATCCTTAAAGAACTTTAAAGTATATCATCTTCAAAAATTTGCTAAACCCAAACCCAAGTTACTGATACAACTATGGCAAACCCAAGTGAGTTTCAGATTTTCAGATTCTTGAGAACATAGTTATTTTACATCAGCTGAAAAATCACAACCTCAATGTAATAAGCTGAGAAAGATAAAAATGAAAAAAGGTAAAATGATTACATTGCTAATATGTCAAGTACAAAAAAATGTACAAAATATTCTACATGTTCTTTCTATTATCTCTCCAGAAATGTAACCATAGCAAGTTTGTTCACATTCCTTCCTCACCAGGATGTATCACATTATTCACCAGTCCCATTGACAACACCTTATCACTTTCTTCACTTAAAATTTATTATTTATTTGAGAAAATGTTTCCTTTTCAAGACAAGAAAATCAGAACTGTAAACATACTTGAACAGAAAGAAGTACAGAATCCTTTGCTATATAAGTCTCTGCACAATGAGTACAACAAAGTGTGGTATGACTTTAGGACTGTCCAGAGAGTGAAAATTGTATATTTTAGATAAAAACAACATTGTTTATATATAAAATGTCTTGTGTGGAATTTTTTGTTTAGAAATCATTAATATTATAATTTTGGTAAATCAACTAACAAACACAACAGCAGAATTAATGTTCACAGGTTTTAAGTAATGAGTGTTAAATATGTGTACTGGTATGTGTTTTCAACAAATGATTTATTATGTATAGATCTTAAAATTCAAAATAACACTAGCCTATTTTGAAAAGCTCAAAAGTTTATTATGCATCTACAAAAGTTACAGCTTTACATGTATGAGTCTATAATCACTACATTTTGAAAACTTACTGATTGCAACTTTAAAATTATTCCCTGGACAATTCATTGATCAAATATCTTAACTTCTAGCCTTGATCAAACTTTCAATGCTCTGATAGACTGACATATAAATATAACTTATAAAATATTTCACTCATCTCCACTCTTATAAAACATTTTGTTTGATTTTCTTTTTTTAACACTACATGTACATGTCTTTGCACAACCTTCCTAAAAAAATATACTCTGTGCAAATAACATAAACTATAGCCAAAAAAATCTCTACTGACTGGCAGAAAATCATCTTTCAATAAACAAGTTTGAAGCTTTATGAAAGATATGACTAAATGCATAAAATGCCAATCTAAAAAAAAAAAAGTTAATCTACTCTTGGAGACAATATTTTAATAAACTAACAATGATCAACATTTCAACTGCAGAATTTGAACTTGACTGAGCAAGAAATCATGACCAGCAGCATGAAACAATAAAGATATTTGATCATTTTTCAAAAATAGATATGTATGTTAATGAAGAATAATACACTTGTCCTATATTGTAACACAAAGAAAAGACACACATATAATAAGTCACACTCAGTTTCTAGCATCAGGGCCTTAATTAATCTCAATTAAGGCCCTGCTAGCATCTATGCTTGTACTTACGTCTTCGTACATGACTGATTCTAGTGCTGATATTAAAACTGGCTGACCATTAATTGTCCATCATAAATCAACCATTCAAACATCAATATTCGTCACCTGTTCACTGTCAATCAAAAACAACCATATATATCATCGGCTACTGAACAACGAAAATATCACTCAATACCTGGTTAAACAAAACAGTAAAATCTTAAATCAGGACTGAAACGTTTGCAAACAAGTTTAAGAAATGAGCGTAACTTACCAAAAGAAGTATAGCCTATAAGATCACTTGATTAGGAGTTCTTTCAAAAACAGGAAAAACTTTACCAACTTTCAAAACTTCCCTGTTCGAGCGAACAAGGAAGTAAATTTTAAGCAACTAGAGTGAATTCCCCTTGCTATCGTGGGCGTGGCTAAATTCGACTAAATTACGAGTGGCAAGTAGCTGTAAATTCCGTCAAGCTATAGTACCGTATCGGTCCGTACGTTTCACTTCGAAACTCCATGCAGCGGTTACTTCCCATGCAGTACAACCAGCACTGCCAAGTAAATAAACAAAATATTAACTTTCTTTCAAACTGTTTTCTTAATCATTTTCATAACTTCCAGACATCTTAAATCGATGCAATTCTCATTAAAACTAAAAAAGAAAGTTCATACATGTGTGAACGGCCTTGGTTTTAGTTATCTTTATACAAATTGTGTACGTGTACATGAACGTGTTGCAATTATCACAATATAGTATAAATGTACTATATTTCTGAAAGATCGTAGGTTCTCGCAGAGAAAAGAACAACAGGATCTGCAAAATATATATTATGAATATATTTAGCTACAAATAATGTGCTGCGTTGAACAATCGTACAACAGACATCGATGGCAGAACTTGGCTATGATCGAATTCAATGCATTGATTGGTCATGGCAGGCGGCTTATTAAAATAACAATGGAAGAAAGGGTAGTAGTGCAAAGGTAAGTAACGTAGATTAATGTGTGCGGCGTATTTAATACAACGGACTGCAAATGATAGATTTCACTTCTAAAACTTTCAGCCGTGACATATTTCGTCCCTTCGAGAAATGTCGTCTTCGATATTTCTGTATATTAAGCAACCCGAGGTAAGTGTAGGTTACAAAACAAGTTGAAAAACAGACAGATAAGCCTACGAACAGTATTCAGACAAAAACAACAACAACAAAACAGTCAAATAGAGACATAAACATGCAGACAAACATACAGACAGACACACAAAAAGATATACAGACAGACGGACTAACAGACAATAAAACAACAAAATAAACATAATATACATAAAAAAGAACAAACGAACAAAAACATACAGACAAACAAACGAGCGTGAAGACACGTTAATTTAGTGAAACAAGTGTCTGCATCTATAAATTTTCAATATATAAATGAGGATTCTGAAATAAGTGCAGGATATACAAATGAATGTCATTTAACATATAAAATAAATTACGTGCCTAGTAAAATAAACAGATACGTAATTAGAACGCTTTTATACTTTGAAAGTACAAAATATATGGTATGCTGAATGCTCCTGATAAGTATCGATCAACGGTCATGTTATCACTACGGCGAAAAAAATCCAGGTAAGTACGCAAACCACAAATGTTCAAAACATACATGACATCACAACTGATCATGAACGAAAAGTCGAAGATATAAGTTTATTTCGTCAGCGGGTAGACGGTGGTTGCTGACAAGCACATATGCTACATAAAGAAATAACGTATTTATCAGACACGCTGAACAATTTACAAACTATAGATTTAAATATGGCAAATCTGTTAAAGGATACCCAAAATATCACCGATATAAGATATTAGATATCAAAATTACAGTAAACAGTCCTCCACCTGTAAAATCGTTAAATAACAACGACTGACTTCCTGGGTACAGTGAATATGTGTTGTCCCATGATATATTCATACATCCAAGATGGCGGCTTTCTCTGTCTTTTTGGTAATAATCCCGGTTCATTTGGTTGGTAATGCGGTGGGTTGTATGGGCTATACCGATCTAAATCATAATTATCGGAATAATTTGAATTTGTTGAGTCGCCTCTCTGTGTTGTCTTTGGTGCTATATCCGACACTTCTAGAGATGACACGCGAGAACGACTGGAGCTAGCTAGCACTGGCAATGACATAAAAAGTAATAAAATCTTCATGTGAAGAGTCTTTGGCTTGCCACCCCATCTTCTCTGCACATGATAAAAACGGGAATATTTTCTTGTGGCTGCCGTTTTACAACATAGACTTGTTCGTCCCAGATGTCGACCAGCTTATTCTTGTATTTAAGTCCTAAGTTGCGGACTTATACCCAGTCTCCTGGGATCAGTTTTGCCTGTCCATTCCCTTGAGGTGATATGGAGTCGTTCTAGTGCTGGAAAGAAAGTTTTGACCCCTATCGCTATGAAGCTTCTCTAGAAAATCATAGTGCACAAGAAGTTGTCAGAAAGTACTCTTGCTGTCGTGCGAGCAATCTGTTTCTCGTTTGGTATTGCCTGACCAGTACATTTTCGAAACCACCCTTGGAGATCTCAAGCGATAGATAGTCAATAAAAACTAGCTCCACATCATCCGAAACCCATGCTCGATCCATTCCGTTTCACTCTATTTATCGACCGTGTGACAATTGGTTGGTAAAATTGCGTACTCATGAATAATTCATTACCTACTTTCGTTGGTTTCCGAAAGATTTCCATTGCGCAATCTCAGCCAATAAAATTACTCGTTACAATTTGCCTTTCGCGGCTATGTTTAAATCCTGGGAAATTCGTCTATTTTAAGTAACTTGTCGTTATGCCTACTCTCCACATTGAAGATTATCTATTTGTAATGCTGAATCTCATTGGACGAAGAGTTACTTCTCTTTGCTATTTAATATTCATGAAAACGAATAATCTGCAGTCAATTATCCCACAATACATAACGTAGTTGTGCGGAATATGTACCGGGGGTAACCGCCAGTGCCAGCTCCATTGGTGCTGTAGATTCTATGTTGATCAATCCAGACGCGAGATTTTTTTTAGTTTTGGCTACCAGGTTTATAGAGATGACAGAACAACTGGCAAGGGCGGAGATGTCCTCTTTGCAGTCACAAATAACCTACTTAGTGAAGCACAGCCAGACTTAAAAACAGAATGCAAAATCATATGGTCAAAATTTTCAATAACTGGTATCATACTACAAGCCCCATGAGAATGATGAACACTCAGTCAATGAACTGTGGTCATCTCTAGTAATAATCCCTCAAAACAACAACATCTGGATACTGGGTGATTTCAATCAACCAGAAATGAACTGGTCAAATGAAACACCAACAGAAACATGTTAATTCAAAGATTTGTATGAAAATTTTGCTGAGAACACGATCAATCATAAACTTGAACAAATGGTCGAAGTTCCCACACGGGATTCTCACAAACACTCCTCGTCACGTCCACGACACAGAAGTCTTACCAAGCTTACATCTGACATGATATAGTCTTCCATGAACTTAAGGTCAAAAGAGGGCGAATCAGACAAATCCCTCAACAGGTCAAATCATACAAGAAAGCAAACTGGTCTGCCTTCAAGAATGACTTGGTCACATTCACTAGGACGTTCAACCCAAACCAAAATGAAGACCCAAACCAATTATGGGACATGTTCAAAGCTGAGATCAAAAGGTTATCATCCATACACATACCATCAAGAATATGCAAAAATAAAGCTGATTTACCATGGGTTACTCGTGATACTGTCAATCAGATTAGGAAAAGAAACAAACTCTGCAAAAAAAATCTCGGTCACAGAATAGTCAGAAAATTAAGAAATTCAAAGATCTTAAAGCATCAGTGCAAAAACAAATAAGGAATGCTTATTGGTCATATCTAGAGTCAATCCTCTACTCAGATAATACAGATCCAGGTCATCAGAAAAAGTTCTACAACTTCATTAAACACAAAAAAACTGAAAACATAGGAATTGCACCACTCAGCACTGGCGGTCATACTTACAGTGACCAGTGTCGAAGGCGAACATACTAAATAAACAGTTTGAATGAGTCTTCTCAAAGCCTTCGCCACTCAGTCTAAAACAAATGCTAAAAGCTCAATGTCAACACTTGATCACCCATCCATGGCTCCCATATCCATCTCAGTTCAAGGAGTTGGTAAGCTATTGACAGGACAAACCCCCATAAAGCCCAAGGTCCAGACTAGATCCCACCTTGGTTACTCAAAGAGTTACACACAGAGATAGCACCAATCCTCAAAATCATATTCCAAAGATCACTTGACACAGGTATTTTTCCTAAAGATTGGAAACATGCCATCATCACACCGGCATACAAAAAAGGGTCAAAATCAAGACCTAGCAACTACAGACCAATATCACTCTTATGTATAGCATCAGAACTAATGGAACACATCACTGTTTCAAACATGATGGCAAACACAACATACTTTGCCCCCAGCAACATGAATTCAGGTCAAAACATAGCTGTGAGACACAGCTCATCGTCTTCACACAAGAAATAGCTGACAACCAAAGGTGAACAAACTGATGCCATTGTCATGGACTTCAGTAAAGCTTTCGACAAAGTAGACCACCACAAACTCGCACACAAACTGAAACACATAGTTTCATGCACACATCTGTTGATGAATAGGAAACTTTCTCAAAAACAGATCACAACAAGTATTAGTGGAAAACAAGGTCTCTGACAGGCTCCCTGTGCTTTCTGGTGTCCCGCAGGGATCGGTCTTAGGTCCCTGCCTCTTTCTTGCATACATCAATGACCTACAAGGAAGTGTCAGGAGGTCTATTTGCGGACGACACCATAGTTTATTTAACAATTAAATCACAAGCATCTGCAGAAACCTTACAAACTGATTTGCACAACCTTGAAATGTGGGAAAAAGAATGGCCAATGGAATTCAACCCTGAAAAGTGTGAAGTACTCAGAATACACAGGAAAAAGAAACCGGTCATCTTTAACTACACCCTACATAGCACAATACTGAAAACCACAGAAAATGCAAAATACTTAGGAGTTACTATAAGTAGTAACCTGAACTGGTCATCCCACATAAACAACATCAGAAAGAAGGCAAAAAACATCTTAAGGTTCATAAGACAAAATGTCAAAACATAAAACAAACAACTCAAAGAAACAGCATATAAAACATGTGTAAGACAACAGGTCGAACACTGCTCAACCATATGGCACCTATGGCAGAAATATCTCACTCACAGAATAGAAATGGTCCAGAGGTCAGCTGTAAGGTACATTCATAATGATTACCACTATACAAGCAGTGTAAGAAACATGTTTAAGGAACTAAAATGGTCAACATTAGAAGATAAGCGAAACTATGCCAGTCTGGTCGTGCTACACAAAATAAAAAACAAACAAGTCAATGTTGATCACAATCAGCTTACAAACACAAGACACAACAAATTCCTCATCCCGCAATCAAAAACACAACATCACATGAACTCATTCTTCCCAAGGACTATACGACTCTGGAACAAATTACCGACCGAGATTACTGTGCCAGCTTTTATCAGTGGACTGAACAAGTTTTATAGATTTTGAACATTCAAAATAAATGATTAAGTAAGATCTTTAGTAAAATCTTGTTTTCTTTGTTACGGCAAATGCATCTGTCACACTTACCAATCCAGAGACCTATATCAGCATTCATACCCGGCCAATAGAATCGCCCTCTATTCAAGCTAATAGTGCGATCTCTGCTTTGATTGCCCATGTCACAGTGTAGTGCTTTGAAGACTGTGTCTCTAGCAATTTCTGGAAGAACGACCTGCTGAACGCTTTCACCATTTATGGTCAAATGGTGGATCAGTATACCATCAACTATTTTGTTCCCAACTTCGCAAATATTTCTTGACCTCTGTTGGCAAGGAATTAAATTTTTTTCTGGTTTGTGGTCGCTATGGACTAATTCTAAGAAACGTAAAATAATTTTGTCAGGTTTTTTTTGCATGAAATCCAATCATCTGATTTTAAACCCTTGGCTTTAAGGATGGTATCTAGTATGTTGGGGTCTACAGTAGAAGTTTCTTCTGACATTGTTGAAGGGTAACTCTTAAAGGGCGAATTAACACTGCATCGTAAGCATAGCCTTGATGACATCACTTCCGACCTTGTTAACTTCGGACGTTTCAGGTAGACCATGTCGAGAAAGGGCGTCAGCGTCAATATTTGTTTGTCCAATGCGATAGTCAATTGTAAAATCGTGGTTAGCAAGTGCTGCTTCTCACTGATGTCCACATGCATCAAGCTTATCTGTAGATTTGATGTACGTAAACGGGTTATTATTCGTCAATTCTTCGAACGTCGCCCCATACAAGTAATCGTGAAATTTCTCAGTGATGGCCCAATTAAGTGCGAGAAATTCCAGTTGACTTGCATGATAATTTCGTTCTGAAAACTGGTGCAGATGTTAACTTTTCAATGACTGCTTCGAATGCCTTCTTCTTTAAGTCGCAACCATGGATCCACAATCAATGAGAGCTGTCATTTCAATAGCGTTGATGTTGACATCAGCCTCATTTGCAACCCCTGTAAGCCTTTCAAAAATACTAGATTTCTTTTTCTTTTGGATTTTCAGATTTGTTCTCCATTCGCCCAGCACTAGAGAACTCTACATATTTAAAGGCTCTCGTTTACTTTCACTTTGTCTGTTAAACTATCCCCTCTCATGTTGTTCAACTTATATTTGTTGTCTGCCTCTTCCTCTGTAAATCTACCTCTATTTAGTCTCTGTCATCTAAGTTGACCCCTATAGTAACTATATGTATAGTCCCTCCTCTTATCTTTGTCTATTTCTTTTCTATGTATTTTATTTTCCCTCTTTAAGTCTTCTACTTTTTTCAAGTATTTCCATCTTTTCGATAAGTTTCGCCAAAAGGTCACTGTCCTTTTCTTCACTTTCTTTACTCTGATTTCCCTCTTTATGCGCCAATGTCACCGGCCTGGGTTTCAGTTATCTATATACCAATCATGTGTACATGAACGCGTTGTAATTATCACAATACTCTCCTGTCCATCGGTCGAATGTTTCACTTGAAGTAACAGTAGTATATTCACATAGCTGCTGAGGGAGCGTATTATCACAATAGAGTATAAGTGTATTCCATTTCTGAAGGATCGTAGGCTATCATTGCGGAGAACGGAATAATAGGATCTGCAAAATATTTATCAACAATATATTTAGCTCAAATAATGTGTTGTCTTAAGCAAACGTACAACAGTCATCGATCGTAGAACATGGCTATGATCGAATTCGATGCATTGATTGGTCATCGCATCGTTTTACACACCTGGAAACGAGCTTAGTTTACCCTTGGTGGCAGAGAACTAGCGGTACTAAGTTAGGGTCATATGAAACAAAGGTAGACCAGTGAACTTTGCAAAGGACATTTTAGAAGCAGATGATCTGCGGTCAAAGTACAATTCCCATTGAAACACTGAAAAGCCCATGGTGAACATTTATATTGCCACTAAGAAGGACCTTTCCACCGGCCAAAAAACGTTAATTTAGAATTCATCAAGCCTTTGTCTTCAGGTGATAATTTAAGGTGTGGAGCTTTGTGCAGTAGAATTTTCTTTAGACAGTTGTAGAGTATTGCGTCTATTCTTAAGTTGAGCAGGAAAATGAATAGTCCACTTTGAGACATGTCTTCAGGCAAATTATTTTTTTTTTTGTGCGTCTTAGATTTTCTCACTGAAAATGATGCAAACAAACCGACTTGAAGTGAACTTAAGTTATATGTTCATAAAAAACGTATTACAAAAAAAAAACTGTAGTTGTACGTCATCACCTAAAAACAGCAGGCAGACCACCCCATGAATTACCAAGGACTCTAATACCAAATTTACATTTGGCCTCCATCCATCCTTAACTCGGTGTAAAATCAAAGGACTGCTCATCAATACTGAAATCTTTAAGTTCAGAGCAGTTCTCATGATTTTTTAGCAATAGCCTCTTCAGGTTATTTCACTTCTTGTTTCACTTTTTTTCTGAAGCAGGTAGTCTGAGAAAATCATTAATAGTATGCCTTGATATGAGGTCGGCACTACATTCTTTGACAAAGAATTTGGACAGTTTTTCTGTTACTGAATTTAAAAAATGTACCAGAGACAAGATGCTTGATAAGACACGATTTCCGAGTGAAAGTAGTTCTTGATAGCCAAATTTTTGAGATATAGTAGAATTGGGTTCTGTTTGTACTTTAAAAGTCAGCAATACATTAAAGGCAAACACTCAATGTTAATTGAGCAAAGTTTATACTTCGGCACCACATAACTAAACTTTATACATTATAGGTAAGTAATCACCTTTGCCAGCACCGGATCACTATACATGATTGTTACATTACATGTAAATTAAAACAGTCACCAGCACCACATCACTAGACTTCATATATTAATGGTGAATAACCACTATTGCCAGCACCACATAAATAGACTTGATACATTATGATAAATACGCATCGTTCCCAGCACAACATGAGTAGACCTGATATATCATAGGTGATAAATTACTGTTCCCATCACCACATATCTAAACATGATACATTATAGGTACATAATCACTGTTGCCAGCACCACATCACTACACTGGATACATTATAGGTAAATAATCACTGTTGAACGCATCACATCACTAGACTGTATACATTATAGGTAAATAATCACTGTTGCCAGGACCACATCACTAGACTGGATACATTAAAGGTAAATAATCACTGTTGCCAGCACCACATCACTAGACTGGATACATTATAGTTACATAATCACTGTTGCCAGCACCACATCACTAGACTGGATACATTATAGGTAAATCATCACTTTTGCCAGCACCACATCACTAGACTTGATACATTATAGGTAAATAATCACTGTTGCCAGCACCACATCACTAAACTGGATACATTATAGGTAAATAATCACTGTTGCCAGCACCACATCACTAGACTGGATACATTATAGGTAAATCATCACTGTTGCCAGCACCACATCACTAGACTGGATACATTATAGGTAAATAATCACTGTTGCCAGTAACACATCACTAGACTGGATACATTATAGGTATATAATAACTGTTGCCAGGACCACATCACTAGACTGGATACATTATAGATAAATAATCCCTTTTGCCAGCACCACATCACTAGACTGGATACATAATAGGTAAATAATCACTGTTGCCAGCACCACATCACTAGACTGGATACATTATAGGTAAATAATCACTGTTGCCAGCACCACATCACTAGACTGGATACATTATACGTAAATCATCACTGTTGTCAGCACCACATCACTAGACTGGATACATTATATGTAAATAATCACTCTTGCCAGCACCACATCACTAGACGTGATACATTATACGTAAATAATCACTGTTGCCAGCACAACATCACTTGAATTGACATATCATAGGTAAAAATTCACTGTTGAACGCATCACATCACTAGACTTGATACATTATAGTTACATAATCACTGTTGCCAGCACCACATCAGAAGACTTGATACATTATAGGTAAATAATCACTGTTGCCACACCACAGCACTAGACTGGATACATTATCGTAAACACGCTTAGTTGCCAGTACTGCATGACTAGACTTGATACATTATGATAAACACGAACTGTATCCAGCACCACATCACTAGACCTGATATATAATAGGTGAATAATAACTTTTGCAAGCACCACAGCATCAGACTGGATACATTATTGTAAACATGCATTGTTGCATGCACCGCATCACTAGACTTATAGGGGAATTATCAGTTTAATAATTACTGTTGCAAGAACCACATCACCAGACTTGGAAGATTATATGTGAATAACCACTGGTGCCAGAACCACATCAATAGACTGTATACATTATGATAAACACACACTTTCCCAGCACCACATCAAAAGACCTGATATATTGTAGGTGAATAATCATTGTTGCTAGCACCACATTACTAGACTTCATACATTTTTGGTAAACAAGTACTGTTGCCAGCACAACATCACTAGACTTGATACATTATTGGTAAATTATCACTGTTGTCAGCACCGGATCACTAGACTTGATACATTTTAGGGGAATAATCGCTGTTCCCAGCACCACAGCTCTAGAAAGGATACATTATGGTAAACACGAACTGTTGCCAGCACCACATCTCTAGACTTGATACATTGTATGTGAATAATCACAGCTGCCAGCACCACAACACTATTCTTGATACATTATAGGTAAACAGTCACTCTTGGCAGCACCACATCACTAGAATTGATAGATTTTAGGTGAAAAATAACTGTTGTCTGCACCACATCACTAGACTTGTTACCTTTTAGGTCAATAATCACTTTTGCCAGCACCGAATCTCTAGACTTGATTCATTATATACAAATAATCACTGTTGCAAGCACCACAGCACTATTCTTGATACATTACAGGTAAATAGTCACTCTTGGCAGCACCATATCACAAGACTTGACACATTATAGCTGATTAATCATTGTTGCCAGCACAACAACACTTGACTGGATACATTATGATAAACACGCACTTTTGCCTGCACCGCACCGCATCACTAGACTTGATACATTATAGATGAATAATCACTGTTGCCAGCACCACATCACTAGACTTAATATTTTATAGGTGAATAATCACTTTTGCAAGCACCACAGCACTAGCCTGGATACATTATGGTAAACACGCACTGTTTCATGCATCGCATCACTAGACAAGATACATTATAGGTGAATTAGTACTGTTGTCAGCATCACATCACTACACTTGATACATTATAAATGAATAATCACTTACTGCCAGCACCACATCACTAGACTGGGTACATTGTGATAAACACGCACTGTTTCCAGCAACACAGTACTAGGATGGACACATTATAGTTAAACAAGCACTATTGCCATCACCACAGCAATAGACTGGATACATTAATGATAAACAAGCACTGTTGCCAGCACCACAGTTCTAGACTGGTCACATTATAGGTAAACAAACACTATTGCCAGCACCACTGCAATAGACTAGACACATTATAGGTAAACAAGCTCTATTCCACTGCAATCGACTAGACACATTATAGGGAAACAAGCTCTTTTCCACTGCAATTGACTAGACACATTATAGGGAAACAAGCTCTTTTCCACTGCAATCGACTAGACACATTATAGGGAAACAAGCTCTATTCCACTGCAATCGACTAGACACATTATAGGGAAACAAGCGCTGTTCCACTGCAATCGACTAGACACATTATAGGGAAACAAGCTCTATTCCACTGCAATCGACTAGACACATTATAGGGAAACAAGCGCTGTTCCACTGCAATCGACTAGACACATTATAGGGAAACAAGCTCTATTCCACTGCAATCGACTAGACACATTATAGGGAAACAAGCTCTATTCCACTGCAGTCGACTAGACACATTATAGGGAAACAAGCGCTGTTCCACTGCAATCGACTAGACACATTATAGGGAAACAAGCTCTATTCCACTGCAATCGACTAGACACATTATAGGGAAACAAGCTCTATTCCACTGCAGTCGACTAGACACATTATAGGGAAACAAGCGCTGTTCCACTGCAATCGACTAGACACATTATAGGGAAACAAGCTCTATTCCACTGCAATCGACTAGACACATTATAGGGAAACAAGCTCTATTCCACTGCAATCGACTAGACTCATTATAGGGAAACAAGCGCTGTTCCACTGCAATCGACTAGACACATTATAGGGAAACAAGCGCTGTTCCACTGCAATCGACTAGACACATTATAGGGAAACAAGCTCTATTTCACTGCAATCGACTAGACACATTATAGGGAAACAAGCTCTATTCCACTGCAATCGACTAGACACATTACAGGGAAACAAGCGCTGTTGCCAGCACTGCACCAGAAGACTGGATACATTATAGTTGAATAATCACTGTTGCCAGCACCACAGCACTAGACTGGATACATAATGGTAAACACGCACTGTTGCTAGCAGGACTATACTTGATACGTTTAAGTAAAGCTCAACGGGAAGAATAAGCTAATTAAGTGGGTGGGTTTTTGTAATACTTACTTTTATTGAAACAGGAAAACAGTATTTTAAATTAGACAGGAGTATTAACTATGAGAACATTTTTCACGATAGTTATTTCAGTCACTCTTCGACTGAAACAACTTTTTTACAGTCATTGATAGATTTTAATTTTTATGCAGATTCAATTAACAGCGGACGAAAAGGAAACTTTGAAGAATAATGTTCACTCATTGCTTTTGATGCATTTTCCTGGTGATTTATGTGTTTCCTTTTAATATTTAATATCTAAGGTTTCTCTTAAATATTGTTTTATTGTAAAAAAGGTGAACTATATAAGTGTTTTTGTGTTCATTACCACCAACGTCAACTGGTAGTAAATCTGAAGGTCAATATATCTAGCCATACTTCTTGCATCTCTCACTGCAGTCGCATTATTTAGTTCTTTTGTTGTTTCAGGGTGAACCAATCAAATCGATCCTGTAAGCTTTACGTCATATATTTCACACTTGTACTTTCCAATTGTAGTGTCTCTTTGTGTGAAGCCAGACCCTTTTATGCAGAAATGGCTGTTTTGAAACAGTCACCAGTTAAAAAGCCATTGAATTTATCGTTAACTGACAAGCTTAAAATGTCCAAGACAAGACTAATTTTGATGCAAAGCTTCAAAGACGCCGCGCATGTTTTTGAAGCATGACTTAAAGTGACTGACTCACAGAATTTAGCTTAAAATTATTGTTCTTTGAAATTAAAGATAAGTTAATAAACTTTGAAAACAACATAATTCTATGCTTCTACACATTATGAAAACTGAAGAAATAAAAGAAACACTTTTCGGCAAGACTTGAACCCATGCCCTTCAGGTCAATGAAATGAGCAGTGACTTAGACCACTGAGCCACTGCGGTTTGGTCATTACAAATCTCAAATTAAATAATACAAAGAAAGTACCAATCCCATGACGGGGTAAATATTTTGAAAAACTTTTTATTATGTTGTGTTTCTGTAACAAAAAAATGAGACAGTAACTTTTGATATGTTCTTTACAACTGCAACCAGGTTTTTTTACATGTATAAACATTTTCTTTTTTATGCATCGTCGCCCCTTCTGTGAGTCAGTCGCTTTAAAGGAAGCAAAGCCATTTCAGTAGATTAATAGGATGTGCAAATATAATATGCAGACAGGGAATAAATGTTTTGAGCAAGAGGGCTAGTGTGTCTCTATATCACTCATTTATCTACCATTGTCTAGAATAATACTAGTAGTTCATCGAGAGCAGAAGGATCTGTTTTGACGTAGTTATTTGAAAAATCTTCAGAGGTCCACTAGATAATGCAATATTACAAATATCTATCTTCTGGCCAAGTGGTTCTAGACAAGGTGTTTTTTTTAATTTTCCCTTTGTAAGCCTGTGTAAAATTAAGTGCCGCTGAGTTTGAACAATCTTGGTAGAGGCGCACATGCCGATTATCTAAGATGTAGTCCTTATGGTTTCAGAGACGTTTGCACTCGGCCAGTCGGGGTCATTGTTTGTGTGAGTCATTGATGTATTTTTTCTGCTCAACCGTTGCCTGCAAAAAATAATCAAATAACAAATAACGGAGAAAATATTAATGAATGTTAACAAAATTTTGATATGTTTGGTCTTTCGCTTTAAAGTAAAACTTTTTCCACGTAGATACGCTCAGAATTTTATCATGGGACATGCTATTTTGACTTCATGTACGATTCTGTATATACGTGATAAAACAGACATTTATGGACTCTGCAGTTCTTACTTTCATAAAGATTATGTTTCGATGGCATAGTTACTGGACCTGTCTCTAAGACATGTCGCATTAATTCCACCGTATTCATAAACTGTTCGTGATTTTTTTTAGAGTTGTCGCCATATATAAAACGTTGTCCAGTTAGAAAGGAGTTTTGGTTGATCTATTCTTTAATAAGATTAAAAAGATATTTGGTATTTTTATAAAACTAATTTTCTCAAATTATTTTACATATTTTCAGGACGAGGCTTCCTCTAAATACTAATAGGTAACATTATGTTGATCCCTGACCAGTTTGCTGACTTGGTGAATATGACATTGAAACCTCATGCAGACATCCGAATAGATGGGCAACCATTCTTGTATAAATGTGTGGTAGATATTCGTAGATCCAGCTTAAAGTTACTTTCTGTAATCAAACTTATCATTGTTAAAAAAAGAACTTCCGGTGAATAAACGTTTAAGAAAAAATAAAATGAAACAGATAAGTAAATAAAAACATACTCATATGCTTATAATAAGTAATTATACTTGAAATTTTTTTAAAACAAATAAGGAAAGGCTTATTTAGATAAGAATATTGTTTGCTGTATTCGGACGTATTGTTAGTATTTCTTCACACTTGTATACTGAAGTATATAAAAAAAGAACTTTAAAAAAAGGACCATTAGATTCTTCCGGATGATATAGTACATGTAGATTGTATTTAGACACTCGAGTGTTGTAAGTAGAGAAGGAAAGTTTCTTGCTATCAACACATTATATAAAATGAATTTTAGACAAGTTAAACACCCACTTTCCTCTCAGTGACTAGAAACTGTCGTGTTCCTGAGGTGCTCACATATCTTGTTATTTCAAAACTGTGTTTGAACAACTAGGTAAGTATCTATACTGTTTAAACAGATGAACGTTTTTAAATTTAATTTAATCGCGCAAGTTTTAGCTATTCTGTTCTATGACGCTGAATCACTCATATACTTGCACGAGTATCTCAAGTTTACATTTCTTTTGGGCAACGGGACTTGGTAAGTACGAAAATAGGGTACAGTATCTAAACAACATCGGAAAATATCTAAGTCTAAAATAGATTTAATGAATTTAACTTAACACTTGATTCTTGAAGTAAATATATTCTAGGTACATGTATATAGTTGATAAAGATTAGTCGAAAGATCATTGTGGTTCAATCAGAACCCCTGCCCGACTCTAACGCAACCATTTTGAAACCCTTAGATGTGCTAAAAATACTGTAAAAGTAATAACACTGACATATTGGCTCATAGATATAGTTGGGCGGTATCAACAAAAACAAGAAGAAACAGTGGACATCATCTGGAACCGTCCCTGTACAAGAAATAAACCGCGCGTGTAGCAATGCTATATACAGGACACGTTTAAAAATCTATGGATCTATTCGTCAACACTCGGGTTCTTCCGGTACCACTTTATCTATTTCTTCATTCCGTCTCTCCTGTAACAAAGTTTTGGGAAAGAAGTCAAATTAACAGATTCGCCAGAGCGATGTAGCCTTTCAAATTAAATTGACGCAACAGGATCTTTAGCAAAGATAAGATTTGTCTCAATGAAATCACGCACTTTTTTCTCTGTATTTTAAATGTCATTACTCCGAGCCTCAGGGATATTTGAGAAAACTAGAAGCAAAGTGTTTGCCTATAGCAGTTTACTCGCTGCAAATGAATAACTCGTTCGCTGCTATTGTTCAAATAAAACTAAGCACCCGCTACCTGATGTTCAGCTTTCGCCTATCTCTCGTCTATCTTTTTATTCTAATGTTAATTGTAGTTCCTCATTTTTTGGTATTTTTTTTCACAAAGTTTAAGATACCAAGCGCTCCAATTTCTTGTCTGTCTTCGACTTATATTAGTTCTTAGTACCAAAAGGGCCTCAATTTAGGCCCTGATACCAAGCATGCTTGTTTAATGTTAATATATCCGGCTTGGGCGAACTGTAAAGAAATAACGTAATATAAAAATTATGGATATTTAAAAAAACAAGAGCACCGCTGGGTGGAGCATTATATGCCAAAAAAAGTGTTTTTTCTAGGTATGATGCATTTGGCTTTTGGAATTAAATGATTATCAGAAATATTGATTGCTTAGGTGATTGTCACCTTGACCTTTTATGTACTTATCCCGAACAGTACATTGTATAGGTGTCATGTAATCAATGATGGCAATCATCCTAAGAAGTTTGAAATCTGTATCGGAAGTAGTTGCTAAGTTATACTGCAGAAATGCTTTTCAGTTTTTAGGTCGTGATCTTGACATCTGACCTACTGATCCTAAGATGTACGGGGTCATTTTCTCAATGTTATCAATCATCATATGACGTTTGAAGTCTGTATGACAAATGGTTATAAAGTTTTACAGCAGAAATAGTTTTCTGTGCTTAGGTCAATGTGACCTTGGCCTTAGATCTACTGACCCCAAAATCAAAAATGGTCACTCACTCAATATGTGCAACCAACATATGAATTTTGAAGTCTCTATGACAAATGGTTGTCGAGTTACAGAGTGTAAATGAGTCTTAACATTTAGATCACTGTGATGTTGACCCTTGACTTACTGACCCCAAAATGTATATGGGTCATCCACTCAATGTGTGCAATCAAGATATAAAGTTTGAAGTCTCGATAACCTATGCCTGATTGTCAAATTACATGGCAGAAATGGTTTTCAATGTTAAGGTCACTGTGACCTGACCTTTGATCTATTGACTCCAAAATCAATAAGGGTCATCCACTCAATGTGTGCAATAATTTTATGCAGTTAAAAGACAGTAGGCCAAAGAGTACTCAAGTTATCCTCCGGAAACTAAATTGCTAACGGACGGACGGACAGACGAACGGACACCCAGGACCATAACATAATGTGCCCCTTCGGACATATAAAAAGAGACCATTTCTTTAAAAAGAGTTCTACTCTTTTATTCTGTCCTCTCAAATGATCGTTTTTACATTTGTCATTTACATAGGGACGAAGTAAAATTATCACGCTTTTGTTAGTGTAGACAACTCTCCCATATTTGTTGTGCATTGAAATGTAATAGTAGTCTCCCTTTATATAATAACTGCTATTGGTTGCACAGAACTATATCAAATCCTACAGTATGTCAATGTAACATCAAGTCACAATATCACTTTATTAGCTTCTGAAGATGCTACCTATGCCAGATTTCTGGGAAGAATCAATCATGAGAAACATTTCATTCAATTTTTTTTCATAGCATGGCCACTAAACTTTTCCGGTATATCATCTCGAAGGAGATCACCCCAGTCACTTCGGTATTTTTTTATTACAAATATGTCGAAATTTCCTGTTTATTTTAAAACGACAAAAAATAGCCATGAATTGTCCGCCACACTTATGCCTAATTTCATTTTTTTTTCTTCAATGTATGTGTTGTTTTCAAGTAAAATGATTTTCAGAACAACCTTTCCATTTTTGACCAATCAGACAGCTTTGTCATCTTACACTGATTTGGTGGTGTATAACCCTGATTAACTAGAATACTGACAGTTACGGATACGTGCTTTGTGGCATGAATGTGGCTCCAGTGATCAAAGAACGTGTATAGACCTGTTACATATTACCAGATGTAGTTTTCCATCAACTTGATTTGTTACGGGATTGCGCGATATTCTTGGAATTAACGTTTGTTTTCTATCTTAGGGTTTAAAACATTTCTTTCAGTAACGATGATAATTTTCAGCATTCTCGATGTATTAAGAAAGTAGCTTTAGACTGTGTACTTGGAAATTGTCCATTACTTTTTTTGTTTTTCTTTTCTTTTAAATGTGGGGATCTTGAGACACAAGTTAAAACACAAACACATTAAAACCTGGACTGGGAGGGCAGAGGCGACCCTTTACGACTAGCTCTTTCTGATTTTGATGGCAATTCCAGGTATTCATAGTTGACAACTACAAGCCAATCGTCCATGTTAGAGTTAAGTGTACTCAATATAGTGTATAGCGAGGGCAATAATATGTAAAATTCAGGTTATTACAGTAAGAGAAAATCGGATCATGTTTCACCTGAAACTTCAAGCAAATAATTATAACCGAAGTAACAAAGAAGTAATCTTATTGTCTCGCATTAGTTGTCTTGTAAATTTGATTAAAAACGATTGATTTCTACAGTTGACGTTCGCGTCGTTCTCTTCACGTGTACAAATTACTGCGTGATATACACAGCTACATGTTCACATTAAACTTACAGAATTTGATTTCCCAGTTGCAAGTAACTTTTATCTAAACAGGTTCCTTTCATATGATCTTTTACAGCGAATTGTAACAATGAGCTTTTCTAATAAATCAGATTAGTTGAGACAAGGAAAACGGTATTAACCCGTGTCCGGTTTTACTAAAACAGGCAAGCGTCATCACTGAATGTTCTTGGTCACATGAAGACGTCTCCTTTACCAGCAGACTGGGATTCAGCTCAGGTATCTGGCTGGTTGCTATCAACCATAGATTCCTCTTAGGTGACTGGTTCCTACATACATGTCTCTAAAAAAGAAGTATCTGTATCTTTGGACCAGGAAATTTCGTCAGGTTTTCAGTAATCTAGTGGTTCATGCAAGTAAAGACAGGTGCCGCACCATTACCTGATTTAGTACATCAACGTTTTCAATATAGTTTCATGAATGTAACGCCACCATTCAATACCTAGTTCTTTAGGAAGTGGGATGCATTGGAGGGGGGAGGGGGGGGGGGGGATAGTATTTAGTAAAAACATCGAAGTATACATTTCAATAATTTATTTTCCCCGTTTTTACCGGGTTAATGAACGCACCAGTCTCGCTGGTTTTATACAAACAGTTGACCGGAATCCAACATTTAATAGCATTTTCTTTTCCATTAAAAATGATAACCAATCAATAAACTAAACAAATGAAGTATCAAAAATATCGTCTGAAAGGAACTAAGTATTACTACAATGATTTAGAGATTTATATCATTTTAAAAGCTGGATACCGGTCCATCCGTAACGATGAGAAAATGGCACATTTTTTACAAAAAGGCGAACTTGACTAGTATAGCTGGGAAAAAATACAAAATATGATAATATGGCAGAAAGCACCAACATCGAAATTCAACAAAACATAATTATTAAATTAACATAACATACGATAAACAGAAAGAACAGATTAAAGACAAAACACTACAGAAGTTAATCACTTTATCCTGTAACGATACTGTAACCAAAGCCAGTTTGGAAGTAATAGAAATTTTCAAGACAGAAAAATCAACAGAAAGCACTAAAAGCAAGACAAGTAATAAGTTCTAAATGTTTTTTTCCGGTTAAATAAAGTTCGAGTATCTAAGCTATTTACGTAAGAATACACGTGAATGCACGTGAAACGTGGTTACTTGTAAGACCATACTGGTCAAGTTTTAATTTTACAGGTCAGCTAAGTCACACTTAATTGCACTCTTTCTTATTCTCGTTCACTGTTTCTTGTTTATATAGACAGCCTTTTTCAAAATTAAGTCAAAGAGAAGCACTTTTTGCAAAGCGGGCAGAAAATCTTTGAACAAAAATATATAATATCAATTAAGATACAAAAACCATGCAAAATAATATAGAGCACTTTATATTTTCTATAGCACTAGAAGTATTAAATTCAGTGCAGTCGGCTTCTGTAATATCGCTTATGTATATATAGATAGATATATGTTCCTACTAAACCTCTTGTAAGAGTAAAATAATATATCATTCACAAACAGTTCTTTCAAAGCATGGCAGTTAAAATAATCTATTTCATTTGATTTTTTAATGATAAAATATAACAATATCAAAAACAAACACTCGCATGACCGTCGACAGCTTTTTAAATATAACAACTTTGGTCGAAATACATTAACAATGTATTTGTAATAAAATGTACACCTCGACACCTCCCTAAATGAGCCTCAAGGGGCGGCCAGCACTTCCCTCGAGAACCCAAAAGGTTTGGTGTTGACTCACAAAAACTGAACCAGTCAGTTTAAAAACAACCCACTAAACCTTTTAAAGCAACATTATTTTGAAGGTTATCCAAACACTTACTGCTAAAAACCAAACAGTACCAAATTTTCTAAACATATTACACAAACAAGGTGTAATATCTTTCAAATTAACCAGTACCAAATTTTCTAAACATATTACACAAACAAGGTGTAATATCTTTCAAATTAACAATCACGAGTCCTGGATTCTTCAAAATGTTCTCGAGTCTCTATGAGCTCGTTTCCATTTCCGTGAAGCGCTTGCATACCTAGAAACGCTTGCAGGATACAGTTCATATGTGTCTCTTCATATGCAGAGACAGATGGTCACTTCTGGAGAAAGCGCGCTCACACAGATGACACTGGAATGGTCGGTCTCCGGTATGTTTGCGGTAGTGACGTGTAAGTTCGTCAGACCTTGCGAACTTCCAACCACAACCCTTCCACGTGCAGCAATACGGTTTTTCGCCAGTGTGCGTGCGTAAGTGGGCTTTCAAGTGGGAACTTTTGGTGTAAGTTTTGTTACATCCCGGATGCGAACAGTTGTGGGTTGTTTGGCGTTTGCGGCCCCAAGTGCGACGTCCGCGTTTCTTTGGCTGAACCATGGTTGGGTCCATTATGCTCTGAGGCAAGAGCATATCAACAAATTGCTGGGGTGAAGATGGTGGGGTCATCATGTGCGGCGGTAGTTGCGTCATGTGGCCAGGCTGGCCAAGTTTTGGCATCAGATGTTGTGACATGAGGTACTGCTGAAACTGCGGGGTCATATGATGCGGGTACGGCGGGAGGCTAGAATGCTGATGCGGTTGATGGGAGGTTCTCATCTGCTGTAACTGAGGCATGGTTGGCATACATTTTTGGCTGTCTTCGTAAAGGTCGGGCGACGATGGTGGTGATACCTGACCAGGAATGTTCATATTATAATGCATTTGTTGTTGGTTGGGTTGTTGGTTGCACTCCTGACGTAACGGCGTCGCTGTAAAGTTAGCACACGAGTTACTTGAAGTACATTCCTGTTTGGGAACAATAAGTCCACTGAAGTCTACTTTGTTTGATTCAACATCAGAAAACGAGTTTGACACAAAGTTTGCACAGCTCTTGTAATTTTCTAATTTAATGTCTGGTATGTCCAAGAAACTAGAACTGAAGTCCGGCAAAGAGTTTTCTACCACAGGTTCCTGTTTCACTTTCAAACCATTGCTGTCGTCCGAGTATAGGGAGAGATTGTTACAGTCCATCGTGTTTGACAAGATGAAGTCCAAATCTAACAAATCATCATACAATTCTTGATTAACACAGGAACTGTTTGGCGGCGCTGGAGACCCAATACTGCCTGGGCTGTTGCAGGAGTAATTTGATCCCGGCGACGACGGCGAATGTACAGGCGAGACAGGACTTGCAGGAAATGCCGATTTCAACTGGTCAATGTTCTGCATAATTCCATTCTCAAACTTATGAGTGTCCTGCTCAAACTGCTGGCTCTCACAGTACAACAGCTTCTCTACCTCTTGCCAACCCTGGAAATACACAACGTACATAATGGTAAGTCACTTGGCTTAACACTTAAGACTACAGAGGTAACAGCGTGGTTTTCTTGCGCATACGATTCCGCGCCGCTTGCGCAAATGGGTATTTCTGTTTTAAGTTTTTGCTTCTTGTATAGTTTTGTTTACATTTCCATTACTACGGACACTGTGATCCTGTTGTTTGACGAGATACTTTCGTCTCCATCACGATCGAGTAAACAATAGATAAGAAACTTAAGTGGCAATTAATTATCTAGGTCCGAAATAGTGGACATGATACCGTCTATCATCGTAACAAGCGCACAAATTTCGCATCTGTCAAGTTTTCGACATTTTTTGTTTAAAACGCTTGAACATAACGCTAATTAATTAACGCATTTGTTTTCTTTTTCAACACTGACCGTAACTCACCTGTCAAAATGTCAGATTGCAATAAATTTAAAATTTGGCATATTTCTTCATTAAATTTTTTACATAAGGTACAGCAGTTTTCAGACGTTTCGAACTTAGTTAACATACCTATCTAAATTTGCTTTACTCAAAAACTAAGCTGAACTGCGAACCTGGAATGTTCTGACGGTCGGACATACACACAGACAGATTAGATCCGAATGAAATGTTTAAAAGTCCAAAAACTTTATTAGAGCTTATTATAATATCAAGTTTAGGGTATTTTAAGTAAGAAAAAATGGTAAGTAATACTTTTGTAATGAGTTTGACTGAATTTCTTACGCCACTTATACCGATTCTGTATTTAAAAACGCATTTGATTTGAAGATACGCGACACAACGATGTATTTTTAAAATATCTTTAAACATCGGAGAAAATACTAAAAAAGTGAATAATTATAAATAAAGCAAGTGTTAAAATATTAAACTTCTAAGTAAAAATCATTGAGCATACTTACTTCATGCATATCATGGCAAGTTCCATTGCTTCCAATTAGTGTATCCAACATAATTGGCGACTTATAAATAAAAGACAATATCAAACAATACAATCACTCGTCAGTAAATTTGCATAAGTTCATATAATCAGAGAAAATCAAACATGTGTCCGTTCTCAAAGCTATTCTAAAACATATTGAAGATTTGTATGTAATGTATATCAAAATATCAGAAATGCAATGTATAAACGAACATGTACATGTCATTTTTCCGCCCGTCGACCAATCAGAGCGCGCTCTATTAATAGTTGCGTATATAAACCGCGGAATACAGACCAGGTAAGTCATTTGAGAACAGACCGCCAAAGTGAGTGGGAAAGAAATTTCGTTTCGCGATGTATTACTCATTTTGTTTCACATGTTGAATGACTCGTTAGTTTTACATACTTTTATGTAAACAGTAAACAATACATCACAGAAATTAACCTCTTTAAGATTATACATAAAACGTGCAGTAAGAAGTCAAACATTTCAAAATGAATACTGGGTAGTTTATAGTACAGTAAGACCGTGTTTATGTTTACAATTTTTAGTTCACAATCCACTTAAGATAAATAAAAGAACTACTTGTAAGTAAATCGCACGAAACCAGGTGATAAGTCGTCTAAAATAAATTCTTAGCTAAAACTGATAACCAAATAAGTCTTAATTACTTCATTAACTTATTCACCTTACAGGAAATACTGAATCTAATAAATAAATAAATATGAGGCGCTGTGAGTTAGTGACTATGTTAAACTGAGATACAACAAACCTGGAGTTTGGATACATTCAACGTACTATAGTGTAGTATGTTTTTCACCTTCCCAAATTAATAATCATTAGGGATATCAAAACACTGTGCACTATGCAATATAAAATTGCATTTATTTCATTAGAAGATAATGAGTTGGTTCCCGTGACATCGTTAGAACGACAACATAATTAAGATAACCAGTTATATATACTGTGGAAGTTTGGTATGACAGAGTAGTCTACAAGTCACACGTGTAAGTTACTACTAGTTACACTGCCTCCAGTTACACTGCTTCATATCTAGTCTAGCTTGATAAACGTCGCCTTAACAAGATTTCACAGAACTGCAGAAAGATTTCAGTAATCAAGTTAGACTTTTCATTAGATAACAGGCCTATACTTACAGCTCATGAAAGTTTCACTCTACTTTGAGAAAAGACACTCAAGTGTACATGACCTTTACTGTCCTTTTGGAACAACTGCCCAATATTAAAACGAACTTTACCAGGGATAATAAATCTGTATGCTATCTTTAGAAATTGAAAAGTCACTACTCTTGTCTGCCAGATCCGAGGTATTTTATTAGAGTGAGATATATTTAAAGTCCCTCTCCCAGTTTTGCGGAAGGTTTCATCAGCATCCGCAACTAAAGTTCCGAATAAAAAAAATAGTTGAACCTGAAACGACGAGTAAACTTTATGAACTTTTTTTTATTTCCCCCTTGTTTTATCATTTAATGTATATTTTTAAAATTCGCATGATTACTTATAATGCAATGAAAACAAAATAAAACAAACAAAAAACGCTAAAAGTCAGAAGGATTCCAATGAGTCTTGAATTACACAATTAAGCGATGAAAAGATACATAAGAGTGAAAATTACCCTTACAACATCAGAAAATTATAATTTTATTATAGCAAAAACAAAATACATGCTGCTTTTTTCATGATGTACACTGTAAAATGTAATGAAAGCTTAGAATATCCGATGGAACAGAACAGAAATAAAGAAATTTACTCAGGCAATATTCTTAAAAGATCAGATATGTAAAGTGAAGAATAAAAGAATATTCGAGCATTCAGATTTGTGAATAAAGTGAAGCGACAATGCGTAAGGATTTTTTTTATTTTCTCATTGAATAAATATCTGAAACCTAGTGACGTTTCAATTCTATTTACATCTCGCGGAAACGTTCTTTGTACAGATACGTTAATGAACAAACGTACTTTTACAGTGCCCAATTATAGAGACTAAAGTGACAGTAAAGTTTGAACTTAATAAACGTAAGTAAACGCAGCGGATATTGCAAACTGATTGAAAAACTGATTTCCATTTAATGAATTATTTTCAGAGAAAGGCGGAAACAAATGTGTGGTTTAGTCTACTGTATTTATAGCTAATGTCCGCAACAATGACCAGGAATTATTGAACTGAACGGAAACAAAGCTGGTCTAAATAGTGATATTTTACAAATAATACACCCGTCAAAAATACAAGTCAATAAGATGCGAGTTTTTTTTCTATAGTCAGTGGTCTTTACCTTGTTAACTTGACCTATTATGGTATGTTAAAGTGTGTGTGCGACAGTTTCGAAAAGGCCAAGGTAAGAGAATCAATTAGCTTCTATTGAAAAGTATTGAGTACGTTTGAAGTACCAGTTCTCCTCAGTCTTACAATGTTCAAGCTGTTTTTCCAGTACGTCGACTCTGCCTGACAAAGTTATGGTTTCCATCCTTTATAACCGATTGCTCAGGGACCATAGTGACCGTTAGAATGCGAAACCAAAATAACGCCACTTGGTTGTTCAAACTTTACTGGACTAGACTCTTCGTTACAGAAATGATGTATTTAATATTCAGCAACTGTACATTTCCGTTTAATGCCAATCAAAATGTAAGTAATTTGCATACACATTAGCCTTGTTACTACAAATTGGTAACATTTGTTTTATATCTTACACTCCACTGTAACATTCAATTGTCCTGTCCTTAAAAATGAGCCATGGACATTTTTTTCTTAGAACAAGAAATCGGTAGAACCGATGGATGCTCCCCGAATAAATGCAAATTCCAACAGGGCTATTGTTTAATATGTATTTTTTTTAAGTATGAAAAATAACAAAGGGCAATGACTCCTAAATTATGCAAAATAGAGTTACGGTTCTTGCACGCTGCACTTCTCCTCATAGAGATCTATCTACCAATAAAGTTTCATGTTAATATCTCTTATACTTTGTGAGATATGCCCCAGACAAAAAATAAGTATGAGAAATTTCAAAAGGCAATAACTCAGAAATTAATAAAGCAAGGTAAGGAAGAAACTGTACCTATATGTTACTGGTCGATCTGTTAGTAGCTTATTACTTATGTAGGTTCACAATCTGAGATACCGTTTCATAAACATGCCAAGTCGATAGAAAAGTTGCAAAGTGGTTTAGTTTTGCCAAAATAAGACATACCGGCCTTATTTCGGGGTGGTACGGGTTAGAAGTGCGAACAGTTCTGCAAATTCCTTACAGAACAAACATCTCATTACAGACAGCCGAAAGAGAAATTCTTAATAAACATTAAAAACTCTATGTAGCAAAAACATCTAAAAAAATGAACTGGGCATAATGGTGCCTACAAGAGGGCGAATAGGCTGTTTAAAATTCACTTAAATTTTCACTTCACTTCCTAATCATCATAAAAACTGATTTCCCGTGAGATTTCGTTGTAGAAATATTTATAGTACTTCCTCGAAATGTGACCTGACTCTATATTCATTATTGAAGATCTTCCTCTATGTCATCATACCACCATGTACTTTCATAATAATTTAGATGTCCTAAATAATGAAATTGGTCAGTTTCTTATTAGATTATATTCATCATTTGAACTTTTCAGATAAAATATGGAATACCATTGTGCATGTTATTTCTTTGATAAACTGGATGATGTAGGAACAGCTCTGTTTGTGTTTACACAGAACAAGAAACTGTCAAAATAATCTCAATATATGCAATAATTAAATTGAAAATGGTCTAATAAATGATAATAAAAATGATACCGATGTTGTAGTTCCTGTTAAGCATAGTGGTCCGTGCCTACATTTGATTTCCAATAAAATAAAAAGTACCAAACTCTCAAAACATGCAATAAAAATATAGGGGTTTGGAGCTGAAAGCTATTGTTTCCAGACATTAACATGTACCAAAACTATGATAAATTTTAAAAGGGAACCATGCTACTTTTTTCACCACTTTTATCTAAGCCAAGCTACACTCCTGATAATCTTAGTAATCAGGTTGGCAAAATATTTGTGTTTAAGAGAACAAACAGTGGCATTATTCTTTTTTTCGAAATTTTGAATGTCGGATTTGGAAAATATACATGTTTCGAAATAAATTATTAAAATCACTGTAAAATATTTGAATCAATGAATTTTTCTATATTTTCTGTTAAGATATTCGTTAACAGATAGCACGCAGCCAAATAACAGTCTGGTGCGAAGTGATAACGCTTGGCAACGTTTACCCTCCGACCTGCATTATACTCTGGCGAGACGGTAACCAACGTAGACCCGTATACTTATCAAACAAACAGATGCATTTCAGTGTCAAGTAAAGGTCTAACTTTCCATCCAAGTTTTTTTTACTGTAACATGTTTTATTGGGCTGTTGAATTTGTTACATAATAAGAAATTTTAAAAAAAGGCTTACTCGATAAAAGCCCTGTCAAACACGGATTTAGCACGCGGTCGTTTATTGACAGGTTTAAGCCCTTCCAGCGCAATGTTTATAAAAGGGCAGCACCATTACATTACTTTACCGGAGCGAATCAGTGGTCCAGTGGTAACGCACTGAATTGGTAACCCAGGGGTCCCGAGATCGACCCCTGCTCGTTCACTAACATTACTAGTTGTCTTTCAGATGAGACTTTAAACCGAGGTCCCATGTATCAGTGCTATACACTGAGCATGCAAAAGAACCAGGAGTGTCTCCGGAATTGGATGCTCTCTGTATTTTGCACACAACATAAAATAAATAATCTCTGCAGGGGTGGGGTGCGTCGGTCATATGGGCAACCGGTAGCGACGATAAATAATCTCAAATCACCAGTCTTGATTGTTTTAGTGTTGGTAAATTTTTGTGGATAGACTGATTTCAAGTTATCGATTCATTGCAAAATTGATCTTCGTTAATAAAGCTAACTCCATAAGCTCAAAGGAACGCGCGCGCCAATTTTATAATTTTAATGAGGAACAAACATTACAAACGAAAACCGAAAGAAAAAAGAGGTAGTTTATCCCAGTGATGCATGGTAATTTCGTATCAAGATTTCCCGCGATTACTAAATTTAGCTCCTATAAATACTGCGGTAACTCGTTGTATGTAGGATAGATGTAAAGCGAACGCTGAGGGGAACACATCATCTCATTACCAGCGATATTACACTAAAACGTATTTTCTTCCTGATAAAACATTAGTTTCATTGTGCGCGCTCCAAGTTAAATAGTTCATTGTGTAATATAACAAGAAGTAACTATATCATTTGAAAGGTTGGTGTATAGATGCATTGTTGTGACATGAGACAAATTAGCTGTTTTAATAACTGGTATTTGAAAATGCACTTGCGTTTTTCGGCTTTCTCCTGTTTTTTTTCTCACGTAAGTAAATCTGTCCCCATCGTTAACAATGTTGACATTTTTTAAGTTGCTGAAATGAACCACGTTCCTGACTTTAATGAAATCACGTTTCCTTGATTAGATCTTTTCGTCTGGAGTAAATTATTTAGTAATTTTGTCTGTATTAACAATAATTTGTGGCAAATTTAAACAAAATAATCTACATGGTGACGTACCCGGCGTTTCCCCTTTCTTCCTCTTTCATGCTTTCAGAAGTATGAAAGTGCGTAGCTTAAACACACCTTAAAGACATCAGTACTAGATTCCTTATCTCTACGATAAACTACTTGGTCTGTAGCTAGATGCTTTATATCTGCAATAAACTACTTGGTCTGTAGCTAGATGCTTTATCTCTGCAATAAACTACTTGGTCTGTAGCTAGATGCTTTATCTCTGCAATAAACTACTTGGTCTGTAGCTAGATGCTTTATATCTGCAATAAACTACTTGGTCTGTAGCTAGATCCTTTATCTCTGCAATAAACTACTTGGTCTGTAGCTAGATGCTTTATATCTGCAATAAACTACTTAGTCTGTAGCTAGATTCTTTATCTCTGCAATAAACTACTTGGTCTGTAGCTAGATGCTTTATCTCTGCTATAAACTACTTGGTCTGTAGCTAGATTTTTTTTACCGCCGCAATAAACTACTAGGTCTGTAGCAAGATTCCTACTTTGTCTGTAGCTAGATTCCTTATCTCTGCAATAGCTGAAGCTATCACTTTCAATTAGTCAAGTCAGGATCTGACAATTCGAGACCTTGACCATTTGTCTATGGAGAACATCTTTGTCCTGACAACCACCGACAGCTTGCGTAGCTAACATCTCTAGCCACTATACATGTTTTTTTCAACACTCCTTTATAGACCCTGATGGTGTACTATAGTCACCACATAGTGTAAATGAAAACATAAAATTAAAGAATGTTTGTTAAAAAGAAATTAGTCTTGAGTATAATTGCGTAATTATATTCTTTCTGAATCAGAAGATTTTATTTGATTAAATGAAATCACAAATCACTGCCTATAGTATCTTGAATATTGGTCAAAATGAATCTGTTATCCTGGTAAAGGGATTTAAAAAGCTGTCACTGTCTGTAAATGAAGAGTTTGAAATAGAATGTTGTTTATATTGTGTTTTATATTACAGTTTCCTGCCCTTTGAAAGAAAAGGCAGTTCTGGCTACAAATACATGTTCCATCTAGACAGGTGTTACAGGTACCATGTAGTCAGGCAACAAGCAACCAGTCGTTGACACTGACATGTGATTTACCTGCAGCACAATGCCATTCGAACATTTTGTCCCTTTCAGAAACAATCGTTCTTTAAAATATTATGCAATTTATTCATTCTTTTGACAAGATATGTTGTCAGTGATATCACATTGCTGAATGATTGTGCAAGATTTCACTGAAACGCATTATATACCGGTTATTTTTAGTTGCGATTGTTTATTTCGGGGTACGGAAGGTGAAGCGAAATCTACCTCTCGCTTTGACGTCATATCCCCATGTAAGGTTGAAGATTAAAAACGATGATGTGTGAATCAAACTAAAAATTCAACAATCGTGACGATATTTGCTTTTTAAACCAACAAAAAACATTTCTTTCAATTTTGTCAAAATAGTTGCCTTGGTAGTAGAAATTTGTTTACGAATGGAGCGAATCTAATCAAAAGTTTGAATAAATCACCTACAGATCAAAGACTGACGTCAGAAGCGAAACGACTTAAGCATTCCTGAGTTACTGCACTGTAACATGGTAAACTGTATATGGGATAAAGCGAGGTAGTATGGTTATACTGCACCTAAAAACTGCATGTAATAAACTCGTGGTGTGACACGTATGCTGCAACACTCTCTACCCGCTTAAAAATAAAGGAAAGGTCTGATTGTTTTAGGACGTTAAAGAACTTTATATCGAACAGACGAAGCAAAATCTGCATAAAAAATAGAATACCAATTAAATTTGTAACTGTAATAAAGAAAAGAAAGAAACAAAAATTATGAAAGAAGATAGAAAGAAAGCCTAACACAATTGGAATTGCACAAAACACAACGATATGGGAACTCCGAGATTTTTTGTACAAATTTGTAGGTGGATATAATTACAAATGACATGTTAGAATAACTCAGCTGCATAAGTGGCAGTCTATCTCGCAGGGGATAATCAATAAAATAAAAACACAACAATTACAAAACCTCTAAGAAAAGGAAAGTGATATATATGTTCTCTTTTGTCCTTCGTATTTTCATGTCGCCATGCTGTGCATTGGTTGTAGCGATCACCGTTGCAGTATGCCAACAACAACAACCACAAATGCAGATGCGATATTGCTTAGTTCAGATGATCGATGATCGTGAGGTCAAGCTCTGTTCAATCTTTTCATTCAAAATTTATTCTCATTCAATACAAGATAGGCCTCCCCCGCTCTCGAAAGATTATTTATACAAACGCTTGTCTTGTCATGTAATCTTGTTAAGTACGAAAGTGTTGGTGGATATTTGTGGTTTTACCCTAAAAGGTAAAATTTACGACGCGCCGTTTGGAAGGTTGTCAAAATATCTAGATTCGTTTGTAAACTTTTTACGACATACTGCGTATATTTTGATTTTTTTAGTGTATGATAATATTCGTAAACAGTGATGGAGGACATGGTGACGAGGGAAAACAAGAAAACAAAATTTGTTTGATATTTATTGTCACTTTTATTTGCTTTCCGCTGCATTAAAAGTACAAGGATTGACTTAAAATGTGCAGTCTTTTCTTCTATAATTTCAATGCAAACATTGCATAACGTTAAATATTAAATAAGCAAATATTTAAAGGTATAAGGTTTAGCGTATGTTTTCTCGCACTAAGACGCACATGGCCATGCCTACTTTCAGCAGACTGTTAACTATATAAGCTTGCATCGCAACAAAGCCGAGTACATGTGACAGGCCAAACATTGGTTTCTTGTTGGAGGAAAAAGTTAGACTAGCCTTGCTTGGGTGTTCCTCTGTAAAGACAGCCCTAAAACTCCTGTAAAAAATTGTAAATTCGTCACAGAAAGAGTGTGACAACAGAAGCTGCAGTAGATTACAAGTCAGAGATCGCTTCTACAGTCCCTAACGCCAGTCTTTCTTCACACAAGTTTCCCTTCCCCCCCTTTAACATGGAGGTGACGTCTTGGTGCTATTTTGTCTGTAATAAACCATCAAAAGCTAGGAAGAATATAGATCAAGTAACGACAATACTATACTAGTAACTTTACACTTAATACTGGACTAAGATGAAATAGGTTAAAATACCTCGAAGCGTTCTGAATGTTTTGTTTGCATTGTAAAGTCAAGGTTACACCATGATTATTTGTTTATATAGTGTTTCATCTTCTTCTGTCTCAATGAATTTTAATCAAGAACACTTTTCAAACACTGCAAATGAGATGCAGATCTATCAAGTATGTGCGATATGTGGATGTAAACATACGGGCAAACAACGATGAATATCTTGTTTCTATTTACACAAACAAACCGTATAATGCACATTGCAGCGTGGTTTGTAAATAAGACTCAAGATTGATAGTCAAAATGTCAAAAAAGATAAAATGTGGACCGAGTAATTTAAGGAAATTATTAAAGGAGTTTCATGGCGTTGCACAGTTTATGATAGCAATTGAAAAAAGGCTTGGGTTTCGCAGTCAGCAGTTTTTACACTTAAGGAATTTTTCAAGGTGATGTGATTTACGTCATTAGCGATGAATCATAGTAACAGACGATCTTTTTTTTTCACAAACTTCATCAATAGGAAAAAGGATTGTTTCTAGCGCCCAAAACCGGAAATGGGGATTGTTCCAGGAACCAAACACAGAGGAAAGGAATGAGCCAGAAATATGCTTGCCTACATGGTCTCCATCACTGACCAGGAGTGTCTTCGAGCCGCGGTTAATCTTCTTCAGTTAGTTGTTGCAATATTTGTGCAATGTGCAGTGGTAAAGCTGAGAGATTTAACCGTGCAAACATGTGCCCACACTTTGGGCTAAAAACTAAATCCCGTTACAATTTAAAATTACTTTTCCTTGTTTTCTCGGACATAAAGTACATGCTGTATTTTTCACTCATTATGCTCGTTTGTTTTCCTGGACGACATTAAATACGAACGCTGTGATTGTGTATCACGGTTGCTTAGTGTAATATTAATCTTTGGCGGCAGACGACTTTTTCTTTTCTTTTTTTATTTTAAATTGTGTTTTATTATTTGTGATGTGTCATGGTGTCTTAACATAGTCAGATGCTGATCAGCCGACATGCAGCTGCCGGCGTTCCACCGTTGCCCATGTGACAGTGTCTGATGACGTCAAACAAAAACATTGCCTCGATAACAACATTCCTTACCATACTTGATGGCGACCTATTTCTACCTATATTCCCGTTTGAAGCGACTTAGTCTTTTGAAAGAGATAAAACTGGTTAAATATATCCTACATTTGTAAATCCGATGGATTCATAAATCACGAAATAGTCAGTCTTGCCCTATTTTTAATGAAGAGATGACTTGACCGAGTAAAAGTTTACACTTCCTGTGAAGGGAATGAAAGATATTTCATATTTTAAAAAAAGGCTTTATTTTTCGTCGTATGTTCAAGACAGTTTTCAGAAATCTTCCAGCTAAAAAGAGTAGAAAAATAAGATTTATAAATATATAAGATAATTATAAAGTCTTTTAATTGCTAAAACTGGTCTTTTTTCCGTCCATTATTTTTTGTTTGTTTAGTTGGTTGTCCTTTCGTTTGCTCGTTCGCAGTTCTTTTATTAGGGGCGCATATTCACAGTTTTACCCGGCCGAGCAGCAGCAAACCGGGCAGAGGGGGCGCTGATCAGCCGTTACCAACATAGATATAAATAAATAGATACCGTCCAGACTTAGCTAGACCTTTGCTTTTGGTCATAACTGCTCAGAACTGGTTTTATTTACTTGGATCACGCTATCATCAGAAGAGATTTTAAAAAGGTCCTTGAGGCAAAGGAGCTCCTAGAAGAAAGGTCTTAAAATTCTTCGGTAAACGGGATGTACCGCATGTCCGTCAAACCTACTGTTTTATTTAACTTGCACTGTTGTAAAGTGTCCTTTCCTTTTTACGTTTTAAGACAAAATTTTACATGACATGTCAAGCTAGGAAGATACTACAATCTCTGAATAACAGTTTACTACAAGGTACTGATATAGGATATTATATAAATGATTCAAATTTATGTTCTATTTGAACGAAGGTTTAAATTACAGTTTGACCTCGTAAGTCTTTTTGTAGACAGATAAACGTTTTGCACTATAAATGTGTTCTTTATTCGGAACTGATTGGCTAATTAGAATACCACGATGTTTGCTTTAATGGTCATTCACAATAAAGTGCTGTAACTTTATAACTTGACCGTGTAATTTTCTTAATTGAATAAACTTAGCGTAACCTACAAAAGATCCCAACACAATTTCCGAACTACTAACATTGTAACCAAAAGTTAAATATTAACCGTACTAAAAAATAACATCTACTTTACTTTATCTAAGCGGGTATTAAGTTATTAGTGTATATAAACACAGTTTGTTTACATTTATGCTTAATAAAATCCCTACCAAATTTTTGAAAATTTCACCAATTTTCTGTCAAATTATTTTCAAAATATAAGTTTCTGTGCTGAAAAGCACTCGGACAGTGCAATGGACGGCTGACAAATCTTTGACAAAATTAATGATTGTCCACTTTTTATAGGGAAAAGTATATATTAATAGACTTTTTTATATGAGTACACTCCCTAGTTACATTTCACAACTTTCTCTAATAGAGTTTGATACTAAATCGAACACTGTAATGTGCCTGAAAAGGAAACATGAGCACAGAGCAATGACAAGCTTAAAACTAAGCCCCTCCTCCTTACACAAAGCTCATACTCTCACACAAAGCTCATACTTCTCACACAAAGCTCATACTTCTCACACAAAGCTCATACTCAGAGCAGTTCATTATTCTCAAATAATGCGTTTTTATTTATCTTCATTTCAAATTAACTATCACATCGTATTTGCTCGAGACCTTTTAATTCTTGTCCAACGTTATTTTTTATAATAAGTGTAACTTTTTTGGTTTTACACATCTTCTTACTTTTCTTCGTATGTATATCAACTATATTCTGTTTCTCTTCCATTTACTTATTACGTTTTCTTCTACAAAATCCATCGACTCCTAGGTAACGGTCTAGTCACGTGTCAGCTCGGATGTCACTAGTGTACAGATTGCAAAGCTCTGTAAACATTACTTATGTAAAGTTGTGCACATATGAGATACAAGAACTTTTTAATTAATTCCAATGTTTGAAAGTTTAACATTTAACCGTTATCCGACTACTTAAAGTATAAGAGTTTGCCATGATACGGAAGTGTCAAATGATTTCCTTTCTATGTCACTTTGGCTTTTATCAGAGAACCTAGCTTACAACTATACTATATCGCTGCCAAAGGTTTAACCTCACTTTTATGTTTCCAAAATATGAGATTACGGTCGCATTTTCTCTTTTAAACTTATTACATGTAATTTACTTATTAGGGACAGACCCTATGAAGAAATATTTACAATGTATATTTATTTCCATATTTTTAACAGTTTTAACAGCTAAATCTAAGAAAGTATGCATGGTAAATGTTTAACCATGAATTCGGCGAAATGCATCGATATTTGCAAAGTAGGCGATGATCTCTTTAAGAAGAAAGCAGCATTTTTTTCTGGTTACGTGACATTGTCGTGAAATATAATAAACATGAAATGCTCCTCGGGGAAGCCAAATCACGGACATTCAACCTTGAAACTCTAGTAGTATAGACTCAGCAGTAGAACCGTCACTGCACTGGATGTTTCCATGTCTACTGGTCGAAAGGTTTGGCACTGAATCGTCAAGCTAGTCTAACACGTCTTTTACTTCTATTAGATTGACAATGGATACATTTCAGGGGAGAGCTGTATAAAGCATCAGTCTTCTCACACTGTGATTTGAATGTTGTACAAATGTCAATGCCAAGGTTACGTACAACAATACTCCTGATCTTTAAAAAAGTCATTGCCAAGGTCTAGTACTTTTGACACGCGATTGCATCTGAAATAAACCTGATGTTTTTTTATGTTATTTGATTCAAAATCCACAATGCTTGTGACTTCTTTCACTATATACTGATAATATATTCTCACATTCTAACGTAATGTAAGAGGATTGTCCACATGATACCTGTGTTGTTGATTAAAGTGTCACTTTTTTCTGTTAGTTAGAACCAGTTAGGTGTTAGGTCTCACGCTAACCGATCCATTTTGATACCTGGTTATCACGTGTACCAGGACATGTGACAAAGGGTCTGAACTTGACATATATGGTTTTCTAAAACAATTTTTATATCGATGCGAAAGTTCAAGGTAAGACTTATTTCTAGGTTTGAATGTTGTTTTTTTGGGTGAAAACGTCTGTATTTTTGAGGAATTTGCTTCATGTAATTTCTTTCTATGCGAGTCAATAAAAAATGGTAAAACTGCATAAAGACAGTAAAGAAGAAGTGTTTAGAGTAATTCTTACGTGAAAAATCACGACATATACCTTGTATTTTATATTTTTATTTGTTATTTTCTCAAATAAAAATCAGACATTTATTCAATTAAAAACATTGGACAATACAGCACATTTTGATCGCAAATCTTTCGGTATGTTGAAATTTTCCTTTAGAAATAACATTAAAAGGAAAGATGAAAGCAAATCTTAGCTATCGTTTTGAACAAGAGCACAAAAGAACAAACCGAAATGACGATAAAATCTGGTCAAAGACAAGCGAAACGATCAGAAGTAAAATAATACACCATAACAAAATCTATGGCCCTGATTAGGTCTAAATTTTGTTACATTGTTTCGTTTTTTTTTCTTTTATCTATATCAAAATGTTTGGAACAAAATCAAATAAACGTCAAGTATATACCCTGCTTTTTGCATACCTGATTTAAAGTTGCCTTAAATAACTGTCGAAAGTCTGCACCCTTTCCGCATTATTGTTTGTTCATAAGGTCGTCCGCCCTAGTCATTTTTTAAACTGAAATAATGAATTTTCAAAGGTGTCTCCTATGAACTTTGCAATTCCCCGCCCATGAAATTTACAATTATATTTCTCAGCGTGAATTCCTTTGAAAACTTATTTTGCACCCTTGACAAATGTTTTGCACAATATGCGGCTGGCAAGATCAACTTCAGATTGCTATTGTATTTTAGTAGAGTTTGTTGCATAATTCGTATTTTGCCTGAAGTATTCAACGGTGGTATAGATATCCAGCTCTTGTATATTTGTCTGTGTTTCGCTCACTCGATCTGTTCAGAGAACCACATTAACATTGTTAAAAATCTATAAGAATTTGTAAGTCTGAGTTGGATTCCATATGCGTGAAAAAATAATGGTAAGAAAAAAATACTAGTATTTGAATGGTGAAGTTTTTCAACCCTAACAATCGAAACATTGGAGTTCTGTTAAGTGTGATCTTATCTCTTACTTAGATTAGATATATTTCCTGTATTTTTACATTTTCATGTTTTTCCCCAGTTTTCCATCGACAGCATAAACAACTGACAGACGTAGAATGTTAAAATTACAGAGGTAAAGAAGAACAACGGCAGAAAAATACATGTTCATACTATGAAATTTACTAAATAGAAATAGTGTAAGGATATTGAGAGTGCGTCGTGTGTAATTATTAACAGAGGATAGTGGACGAGGATAGTCACACGGGGGATATTTTGATATTTTATGCTTGGGAAGCAACTGTTCATTCTATACTTATGTACTCTTTGTAGCATTATTTAAAATGTACTTATATGTCATTTTCTTCAATCTATTCTATACACGCACTTTGCAGAGTGTGAAATTACTCAATCAACTTTACGTCAAAAATCCCCCTAAATATTTAAAACAATACAAAGACATCGGGTAATACCCCGCCTTTGTCTTCTGTCAGAAACCATTTCAAATAGTACACATTAACTTTGTCTTTTTTCATTCGATTTTGCACTTAACGATAATTAAAACGATTTTAGCCTTTGATAGTAATGTAGAAAAATAAATCATTCGCTTCCATTAACCTCGCAAAACTACTTCTTAAACAATTTAATTTATTTCAGAAGTTATATTGTACTAAATATTCTAAATTGCGTAATTTAATCCTAAAAATTAAGATAACTGTTATCGTGTCATCAATCATCTAGACAAAAGATTTAAGACAGTAATTTGAAAGAAAATATACTGATAAATAACCGTACAAAAGCCTGAAATAGATATGTTTCTTATTATATCAAAAATGAAAGATTTTTTACAAAAGAGTCGCAAATAATTTTTGAAATAGATAATGTCAAAATATTTTAACTGTTGCGACTCATTGACCCGGTAAGTGTCTAAAGTATATGTTAATTAGTTTAAGGTATAGAGTTATAAAGATAAAATAAGCCAAGTTACATGAAAATGATACAAAGTATTAATCTTTTGTTCGAAATAATTTAGGAATTAACAAGGGTGAAAGAGGAAAGTTTTGTGGCACCTGTGTTTGACGTCAAATAAATAAGTACTTGTCTTAATGGTCGAAACTGCGTAATTCGTGAATGCATATCAACGTTCTTCTGAATATATCTGTATATACATGTTCCAAGAGTATTAAACTTTCAAAGCCTGGTCTTATACAAATTATTGCTCCAACTTTAACTTTCAGGGTCTGGTCGTACACAAATTATTGTTCCAACTTTAATTTTCAAGGTCTGGCCTTACACAAATTAGTGTTCCAACTTTAACATTCAGGGTCTGGTCTTACACAAATTATTGTTCCAATTTTTACTTTCAGAGTCTGGCCTTACACAAATTATTGTTCAAACTTTAACTTTCAGGGTCTGGTCGTACACAAATTATTGTTCCAACTTTAACTTTCAGGGTCTGGCCTTACATAAATTAGTGTTCCAACTTTAACTTTCAGGGTCTGGTCTTACACAAATTATTGTTCCAATTTTTACTTTCAGAGTCTGGCCTTACACAAATTATTGTTCAAACTTTAACTTTCAGGGACTGGTCTCATACAAATTCTTGTTCCAACTTTAACTTTCAGGGTCTGGCCTTACACAAATTATTGTTCCAGTTTTAACTTTCAGAGTCTGGCCTTAAACAAATTATTGTTCCAACTTTAACTTTCAGGGCCTGGTCTCATACAAATTATTGTTCCAATTTTTACTTTCAGAGTCTGGCCTTACACAAATTATTGTTCCAGTTTCAACTTTCAAAGTTATGCCTTACACAAATTATTGTTCCAACTTTAACTTTCAGTGTCTTGTCTTATTAAAATTAATGATTCAAATTTTAACATTCAAGGCCTGGCTTTATACATATTATTGTTCCAATTTTAACTTTCAGAGCCTGGCTTTATACAAATTATTGTTCCAATTTTAACTTTCAGTGTCTGGTTTTATACAAGTTATTATTCGTACTCTTACTTTCAGGGCCTGGCTCTATACAAGTTATTGTTCCAATTTTAACTTTCAATGTCTGGCTTTATACAAATTATTGTTCAAACTTTAACTTTCAGTGTCTGGTTTTATACAAATTATTATTCGCACTTTAACTTTCAGGGCCTGGCTGTATACAAATTATTGTTCCAATTTTAACTTTCAGTGTCTAGTTTTATACAAGTTATTATTCGTACTCTTACTTTCAAGGCCTGGCTTTATACAAGTTATTGTTCCAATTTTAACTTTCAGTGTCTGGCTTTATACAAATTATTGTTCAAACTTTTACTTTCAGTGTCTGGTTTTATACAAATTATTATTCGCACTTTAACTTTCAGGGCCTGGCTGTATACAAATTATTGTTCCAATTTTAACTTTCAATGTCTGGCTTAATACAAATTATTATTCGTACTTAAACTTTCAGGGCCTGGCTTTATACAAATTATTGTTCCAATTTCAACTTTCAGTGTCTGGCTTAATACAAATTATTATTCGCACTTTAACTTTCAGGGCGTGGCTTTATACAAATTATTGTTCCAATGTTAACTTTAAGTGTCTGGCTTTATACAAATTATTATTCGTACTTTAACTTTCAGGGCCTGGCTTTATACAAATTATTGTTCCAATGTTAACTTTCAGTGTCTGGTTTTATACAAATTATTGTTCCAATTTTAACTTTTAGTGTATGGCTTTATACAAATTATTGTTCCAATGTTAACTTTCGAGGCCTGGCTTTATACAAATTTTTGTTCTAATTTTAACTTTCAGTGTCTGGTTTTATACAAATTATTATTCGTACTTTAACTTTCAGGGCCTGGCTTTATACAAATTATTGTTCCAATTTTAACTTTCAGTGTCTGGTTTTATACAAATTATTATTCGTACTTTAACTTTTGAGCCTGGTCTTATACAAATTATTGTTTAAAATTTCATCTGTCAGGGTCTGGCCATATACAGTTCTTCCAGGACAAACGTAGGGAGTTCTAAAGATTGAGATTCAACCTGATTTTAACTATCTTCTTTAAAAAATGATAAGAATTATATGCCCTCTTAATTAACAGGTCTCAGCATGGGCTTATATTTTTTTAATGAATGTCCTACTTTTTTCAATAAGAAAAAATAGGACATGTAACACACATAACGTTTGAATATAACTACGGGATTAAACCATATTCAATCCCTTGATTCGGACTCCTGACCTATATCCTTGACTGTTTTTAAGTTCTTTGACTTTGTATACAAAAAGTCTTGTATGCTCTTGTATTACATAATAAACTTCAAGTGAATACACTTAAACACCTGAACTTAAGTCCTATTAGTGCAAACTATAATGCATTGTGCATGATCTATATTTAGCCATTGACAACAAATCGGGTATTTCATACTAAGATTGTTTGTATTGACGTGTGCCAGCTATATTATCATAAATCTACAATACTGTAGTAATTTATTCAATTGATCAAGTAATTCGTCATCCATTCTTAGGAAATGTCGAATGGGATTATCGTTAATTGATAATATATATTTACACAATGTTAACAAATAAACAATCGTGTTTTTATTCTGGTTTGAAGCCTACTATATCATCGGTTTGTTTGGTTATTTCTGTTATGCAGGTTATTTCCATTGAGTGAGTGTTGAAGTGCCCGAATGAATGGAATCAAACGAACAACGAACGGACAGATGGACGGACGGACGGACGGACGGACGAACGAACGAATGAATGAAAGAATTGAACTGTACCCAGACCTGAAATTAATGCCATCTATATTGATACTGTTTAATGTGTATATAGTGTAGTTGTGTGTAAGCAGTTGTCGTTTGCAAGAGGTATTTCAAGAGTCAGTCTTGTATTATAGGGCAACAGGCAGACTAGAATAAAATCTAAGCCTAGCAATGTTACAATCATGAAAACGCAAATCTTCTCAGGCATAATCTAATAAGTTGTCCTTGGTACGAGTTCTTTCCAGTTTCCTGTCATTAAAATGTAAAGAATACATATAAAAAAGATGAATCTTGATTTTTGCTAAATCTAGTTATTGAATTAAAAACATATTGTTGCAGTTTATAATAGGTTTCTAAACTTTACGCGTGTACATTTTCCTAAAAATTTACATTTTGTTCAAGTTCTTATATCATCTAACCATAACTTTGTATGCCGAAACTTTCCATTCAATTCTAATGTCAAAGGTACACCAAACTAATGATGACAGCTTAACAAGTATGTCACTTATTTATTTGTTTATACATTTACAAACTACCACATAATATCAATCAAAAAGTAGACAAAAGTTTTAATAAAGGAAGATAAATCTCAATAATTCATAAAAATTAAAACCAAATTGACTATCTTTGCATATCATTCATTGTCCTCCCACAAATAATGATAAAATAAACTACAGCATTTGCAGGAGAGGTAGAACGTCAACTGCGGTTTTTGTAGGTGGTAAGGTTTTTTACAACTTAAAAAGCGCAAGATATGAACATTTTGATGGATGTATTTCACTGTTTTGCAAGACTTTAATACCTCCCCTCTAATATTTTTAAAATAGCTTTTCTTCCTTTACAATCATTAATCTATGCAGAATCTCTTTAAAATTATTAAAATGACTGATTGTATAATTTATGTCTTATTTAAATTAGCAATTTTTATGTTTCTAGAAGGAAAAAGAAATCGTTTGGTAAATGAAATTCGAATATCATTCTTTTGGCATCGACTATTTCTTGCAGATTTCATTAGCAGTTTAAAATGGCTGTTTCTGCAGACCTCTGACATGTATTAATAACAATGTTGTTTCTTTAAAGGTGACAATGTGAACAATGCTACACATAGTTTTTTCCTACAAGTTTGGACGAGACCATGAAAAATCTGTATAACCTATGTGTCGAAAATAGTGACAGGAAAAGACCATAAAATAAGTAATTCTTCCAAACTTGTTAGTGAAAACTAAAACCGCAAGTATGAGTAAGACAATTAAGAAATATAGTTATGAAAGTACAAACAAACTGGTAATATATCAAAACAATACACTTGACGGTTGCAAGTGAGCTAATCATTAATAATACGACCATGACCGCCTTTGAGTTGCTAAAAACATCTCCGAAAACTAACGACCACCCCCGCTATGGTGTAGATTCACGAGAAATTTGTGGTTAGTGTATCATAGTCTTCAACAGCTGTTGAAACATACTAAACGTCTCACATATTTCATAAAAATTAACGCATGTTTTGTTAGCTCACCTGAACAAGTGCTCACCCAACAGGAAAAAAATTAAAAATCTTCTTGTCAGGAACCACAAGGCCTAGAGCTTAGATATTTGGTAAGCAGCATTGTCTAGTGGAGCTCTACCAAATTTCTTCAAATCATGACCTTAGAATAAATATTGGCACCGCCTCGGGGGTCACTTGATTTTACATAGACACTGTATAGGGGAAACTTAAAAATCTTCTTATCAAAAACCACGAGGCCTACAGCTTAGATATTTAATATGTAGCATTGTCTAGTAGACTTTAACCTAGATTATTCGAATGATACCCCTGGGGTCAAAATTGGCCCCGCTTCAGGGTCACTTGTTTTCTCATAGATAAAGGTCTTCTTCTCTGATACTACATGGTATAGATTTATTAATATTGTGTGTGTACCATTTTCTAGAGGACCTGTACCTAGATTGTTCAAGTTATGTCCCTGAGGTCAAAATTGACCCCACCCCAGGGTCACCTGGTTTTATATAAACATATTTAGGAAAAACTGTAAAAATCTTCTTCTTTAAAAGTGCTTGACACAGAGCTTTGTAATTTGATGTGAGGCATCCCCTGGCAGGCCTCTACCAAGATTATTAATATTATATCCATAGGGTCAAAGTTTTCTCTACACCAGGGGTCATTTGGTTTTGCATAGGCTTATATAGAACAACTGTCTTGTGGGAAAGCAATAATTGACCCCACTATGAGCCTTGATATTCAGGTGAGCGAATTAGGGCCCTCTTGGCCCTCTTGTTGTAAGCAAACATATCTATTTTTCATTGTTGGTATCACATGCCAATTAAAAGGAAATATTTTTTTTACAGAAGAGGGCAATCTCTAGTCTGGAGTTAGTCTATATTATGTTCACACGCTTTGTCTCTCAAACGCGTATGTAATAGCTGACAGATGTCTGGATTCATTGTTGTTTCAACTTAAATATACTCCTCATAATAGTTCACTGTACTTTTGTGCATGTCAGTCTGGGGCTAGAATAATCTGGCACACTGGTATTCTTTCCTGCGCAGACGAAATATGTCCAACCTCTCTTCCAGTTTCTAAAAATGTATTATGCCCATGAATACTGCAGCAATCATGTTAGCCTTTGTCGCATTTTTCTTTCCGGTATGACGTCAAACAAAAACTTGGTCGAATCTAATGTGGGGAACCAACATATTTTAGAGTGAATTTACTCATTTAATTTACAGTGACAAATGGGAATGTATATAATAGGTCAATTAGATCCTCTCCTAGCCTCTAATAAATGAAACGACAAAATTATATACAAGTGAAAACTAACATGCATAAAAGTGGATTGGTTAATTCTTTACATAAATTATTTACAGACAGTCATTTTTGTTACACCCCCGCTTAAATTACTCATTGTTTTAAGTTAAAAGTGCAAAACAATTCCTCTAGCTTGTTCCGCATTGAAAAGCGCGTCCTGGATCAAGAATTATTTTTGGAATTCAGGAAACAGGTTAATGGACTCAAATATGAAATATTATTACTCAGTCAATCATTATAAAGTCATATACTAGAATTAAGCTCTCCAAGTTGGCTAGACTTTGGTTGGGAACCACTTAAGAACTTCTTATGACTAACATTATGACTTAGAAGGTGAGCATTTAAAGTGTACCGCCGATGGCCTTCAATTTTTCATCACTTATTTCTTTCTTTTGTTCACACTGAAAGGGAGAAAAAATGTAACACCACATAGTTAGTTACTTACAGTCACAGGAAGATGAATGGTTTATATAACACTCACTTTGTTTAGCAGTGTAGTGATGTCAAGCGGTCTTTAAATTTTTGGCTAAAATAATCAAAGCATGTCAGTCTAAGTGACTTACTATTTTGTTTCGAAGGGTTCCCCGTAGAACGGAATCCATAAGACGGTTTGTAAACCTTTCAATCCAAATTTTATTGCTTGGGTACAGGAGCAGTCTCTGATGGAAATGCACACTGGTTATCATAGCAAGTCAAGCGTTTACAAATGATTGTTGTAAAGAAAACAAAGTGACATGGCAGGGCAATGAAATGTTGTTTCTGATAAACAGATCGCAATGCTTGGCAGTTTTGACAAAATAGCATGTTAAGTCTCCTTGTGCCAATTTCGGACCGTAGAATGTCGTTGAAACGAGTCTAAAGGTCATTTATCTTGATCCTTGCCCCTTTCGACGATGTCTTAAAATGTCAGTGAGTTTTTTTCTTTAATATTTTTTGCGCAATTTCCTTCATTTTTGTTTGAACGTTTATCCTCGATGCGTACTTATGTGTCACTATAAGATATGTTAAGGATATGCCTTATATACGTATCTATTAATAGAAAGGAAATCTGTCAATCAGGCATGTCGAATGACAAACTAATGCAATGAAATCCTAATTTAATATCGTTCGTTGTATACAAACTGCTCTAACACTTCCTACTTCACTCTCTACTTATGGATGCAGTTTGAAAAAACATAACGAGTAGGAAACCGAACAATCAACCATACTGTAAAACTAAAATATGTACATTTAGGAAGTGAAAATATAGAAAATAGTTGTCACTCGGAAAAGTCCTTCATGAAAAATGAAGACAACACTTAGCCATGCCAAAGAAATATATAGAAAATTAAATGCAAACTATTTTCCTGTGTATAAACTGACTGAAATTTTAGCCATTTTGTAAGAGCTTCATTAATTCAGCAATTATATCTTTTTGCCTTGTTGCCCTGTAAGGTGAAAAAGGAATTTTTACTATAGGTAGTAGAGTTTCATTATATTATTTAATGTTAGAAGGTTCAAGGTACGAACCTCTCAGTCGTCATCTGTAACCCCATTCCAAACATTAGGTGCAAAATAGTAAATGCAAATGGGTTCAATGTATTTTTTACAGGCAGTTCTACTGAAAAATAACCTTGTGTCATGAGAAAATGAATATATCAAGGATTTCGTTTCCTTTTACGAAAACGTGAAGGTTAGATCGGTTTAATAAGTAACGCTTACAATATTATAAATTTGTTATTAATTGCATGCTACGCAAAATGAAATTATAAACCAGAATTTCATTGTTGACAAAATCACATTAAAAAGAGACAATTAATTGATTGATTCAAAAGGTTCAAAGATATGCTGGGTACCAAATCCAGATTGAGTCGTTTACGGTATTTAAGAACTTGGGCCATAAAAAGAGTTTCTGACATACTGTTTAATAAATTTAAAACTACGATTATGATACTGTCAGTTGAATTGTTGTCATTGAATTGACAAGTATTTCATCATTCAAAGACCTTTTTACTAAATCTGTGATGTTTAAAGTTCTGAGTATTTATAGACAATGTTGGAAAACGGCAATGCATCGCAAATCCCCTTACACGGTTACAAGCCGGTTCATAACGGGGTTTATTACAGCGAGAGGCTGTAGTTACCCCTGTATGGGCAGAATTCAATTATTATTTTGTTTAGATGTAATTAATTAGTATGACTGCACGTCTGAATTACAGCTTAATTTACATATTTTCACTCAGGCAAAAGCTGTCAACGGCTCAAACGATTTAAAATTTTCACCGAATTCATGCCTGAATAAAACGCTGAATAGAAAAGAACAGTTTGTTCTCACGTCCTTGTTAAGGCGGTTATATTTGTAGTTGAAAATTCATCAAAATAGAAACGTCTGGTTGAATAAGAGTACCTTGTGACCTATTTAATTGGGTAATATGATCGCAGATCCCTCGTTTCCTTATCTGTCAACGTTTATGCATTTATGACAAATTATGGAACCGTTCACTAGTAATCGCAGCCAACGCCCTTTGATCGAAATTCAACAAAAAATCGAAATGATTTCTGACAACTTAATAGCCATTTTAAAACACTTTCATTTTATTCGAACAAAACAGGCAAAATGACAATGACTTTGAAATAGAATGGCGCCATTATTCGTGTGTCATTGTGTTAAATTTCTGGAGATTTTTCTTAATATTAGAAAACTATTTATTTTTCATAAAAATGATAAACATTTACAGTTTTTATCAAGAAGTTCTTGTAACGTTTCAATATATCACTGAAAAATTGTATATAGGTGAACTTTGGTCCAAATATTTAATTCCAGATCGTACAGTATTTTGTAAACAATGAATCTATTTTTGAAATTGCCCTTTTCTTGTATTGTCAATTTGGTTTATATATTATTGCCGAACTGTAAGTAATATTTTACTGTTAGCATTATACACGGTATAAAGATATGTTAATGAAAATAAATATGATGGCTATCACCAATGTTAATAGAGTATCAAATGAAAGTGGAATTTGAAGAAAAGGTATATAGGTATGACTATTAATTAATTTAAACTCGTTATCTTATGACCGTGGAAACTTAATATTTGATACCTTGTTTTATTTTCTTTAAGTTTTCTTTATTGCAAATATAACGGCTGTAGATATAGATTTGTAGAAATGAATAAGATAAATATGTATGGATTAAAATTGTAGAAAAAGTAAAAAGCTGATGAATGTGTGATTTGTAATAGTATGTCTGGTACAGTATTGCCTACTTAGTATGACAAAGCATATCCATTTATACAGTGTCATTAAAAAGAACACTTATTGATAGAAAAAAACATAGTAAAATAAAATTTAAAATAAAGAAACTAACGTGCAAAACAATTTCCAAACAAGGGAAGCAAAACAAGACATGGAATGCAATAGAAGGTAAAAGAGGACAAAGCAAAGTAAAGTAAAACAAATAAAGGACACATGTTAAAGGGTTTAGCAGAGTAAATGAATGAAAAGCAGGACAGAGAGTGGGGTGGGGGGATCAAAGAAATACAAGCAGCGAAGTAGGAAGCAAAGTAAAAAAAGAAAAACGGTGGCAATGTAAGAAAAAAAAATTAAGTGAAAAAAATAAGAAAGTGAAAAAAAGAAAAACAAACCAAATTTAAACAGAATAAATTGAGGCAAAAGCGAGTTTTAACAACACATGATCAAAACAGTGGAGAAAAAAAACTAGACAGACAATAAAAGAAAATCAAAGAGAAATAAGACGAAACAAAGCAATGAAGTTCCAGTGCTGTCGTTACATAGTGTGTATACATAAGGCCGCGTCAGGAGGAGGAGGCAGGAGGAGGAGGAGGAGGAAAAACAACAACTACAACATGTGACACGGAACAAACAAAGACAATGGTAAAATATACGTTTTGGCGATAGATATCACGTAAATGTCAGTTTTAATAACTGTAAATTTATAAGGGAGACGCTATTTTCACTTTGCGCTTCGAAAACATTAAAAAAAAATTTTTTTAAATCATTTTATTCAATAACCGACACTGTTTTGCACAAGACCTTGATATTAGTTGAATTACAACAGCTTCTATTTTTTTATTTCTATTGCAAAACAGCGCCTTTTATTGGTTTGGATATATCGCCTTGTAATATCAAGATAGAATAAATCTCAATAAATACCTAGTTTAGGTGGGACAAAACAGGTAAAAAGAGGTTGAAAATAGATCAATGTTTTGTTTTCTATGACACTATAAGTCTATGGTAGTTTTTTTCTGGAGTTTGTCCGAAAATGGACCATCTGTTAGTAAAGCTGTTGAAAGCAAACAGTACTAGTATATGGACAGTGGAGCTTGCAATGAAAGTGCGAGTCATTATTGATGTTCATTTTCACCACAGTTCACGACTAGTCAATTATGACACACGAGCAAGGAGCACATTGATAAATATATCTCAATATATCTATTTCTGTATCTGGCGGTTGACACTAATTGGTAATTTTTCATCAAAAGTTTTAATTATCAACCCCCGAAGCACAGTAAGTATTGCACTTGTCAAACAGATGACTTTGTTAAAAAATATGTATACCGAAAACAATGGCCAAAGTATACCCTCGTTTGTCTTTTCTAAAACGCAGTTTAAAGCGCTCCAGGCTACTTTCAATGCATACCAGACGACAATCATTAAAACGCTTGTTTGTGCATCAAAAATGTTAATTTGTTTATTTACATCTGAATACTTGTAATTGCATGTTATTTATTATAAGTGCGCTGCTGTTATCATGATTGAGGGTTGTTCAAAAGATAAGCCTACCCTACGTCAAGATTCCTGGCAGAGTCGACAGAATAATTACATTACCAACTTATCGTCCAGCTTATCATTATGAAACGTGATAGACCAATTAGAATCACCAGAATGCTACATAAACCTTTTCACTGTAAAGTTTATTCTGTTGTTCCTTACGGCGCAGTCACAGAAAAGATCGCAGATAATTTCTCATCTCCCTCAGTGACACAGCTTTTTTCGCACTTACTTCAACATGTGGTCTAAATGGCGGGAGTCGCTTGGTCTGAAAAAGGTGTAACCTTAGTAAAATTGGCGTTTGTGACATTATGGACTTAGAAAACAAGCGTTATCGTCCGAAAACATATTTGAATGGTCACGTTAAGAACCACGACTGAGTTCAACTCTCACATTGGATTCATCAGATACGTTAGAAACTGACGCTTTCTATGTCAAGTATAATGCTTTACTGAAAGAAACAAATGTATTCTGTAAGCACGTCCAGTTTCGAGACTGTAATGGCCAAGTAGGTAATTGTTATAGCTATAACTGTTGTGTATGATTGGCAGATGTAAGAAGAGATAGGACATGCTACCGACAGCAACAGTTTAGTTGAATTTATTTTTCTTGTCATCAATATATTTTTAGAATCGTCGGAATGATTTTGTCTGAAGTTCTAGAAAAACAAACAATAAAAAAAGAAAATAGAAATGTATATCGAAATAAAGTTAGTTATAAAACCGAATGTGTATTAGATAAAAAATCTGAGAAAAGTGAAGGAAGTTGTTCAATTATTTAACTTTAACCGGGCGTCTACGAATGTAAGATGCTCGTTGTCAGATATGGTTGAAATTTGAGTGTCTTAAAACCCTTATTTAAGACAAGCATGACAAAACTTCTCGTCGATTTGTATTTTAACTTAAGACTAAGAAAAGGTGCAAACGTTTTGGTTTACGAAGTATACACAAATGAAAATACATTCGTCAGATCACGATTTTCCCCTTTCTATCTCCCAGTAAATGCAAAAACATTATTTCTGTTTCACTCTTTGTTATTTTTTTCAGTTTGCTAAAAGCAAAATACGTAAACAAGATACTGGAGGACATACATGTTTTGTATTACCTATTTTCTGTGGAGATTAGTAAACGTTACTTTCCCATGGACACAACTAGAAAAACCATGGTCGGTTTCAGATCTAAAACAAAGTGTGTCAAAAATATGTCCGGAAGACCTTCATCATCTAAAGCATAATAAATTAATTTCCGTTGCAATAAAACGTCCGCTAAATGGCCAACTACATAATCAGTACAAATGAGAATGGTCATTTGAATGTCCACCTTTGATATATATCAACCAAGGTGTAATTCCTCTCAAGCCGCGCGCAATTACTGTCAATGGTGTCACGTGGATAGGTTCTTGCCGTCTGTCAAACTCGTCTTTGTGAAGCCGCTGAACCCGAAAAAAGATATTATTTTATTTCACTTTTAAACTAATATGCAACTTTAGTCAATGTAAACAGACAAAATGAGTCAAAGAAAAAACTTTGTTCCAGAAAATTACCTAATGAACTTTTCGACAAGTAGCGAGTAACAACCCCGCTCTCATTTGGATAAGTTCGTTCTAAAGTCATTTTAGTGTCATCAAGTTGCTATTTTCACTCGGTAAATGATTATTCAAAAAATAGACGTAGATAACAGTTTTGCTAAGGCTTAGATCTTAGCAAACGCAAACCCATCAACAATCCAGTCTGTGAGAGGCGGACACGAAAAACTTGAATGAAGGAAATGTGATTCTTGTCAATGCTTTCCAAACCAAAGTAATATGAACACACCTAAGCTTTAACTACAAGGGATAAAAGCCATATTTTCTCATTCATACCTCATTATTAAGAAATGAATTGCACGGTAACAGAAAAAGGCAATATTCTATAACCTTTTAAAGTGAAGTTAGCTGGCTATTCGTTTCGAATTTTGAAGCTTTGAACGTGAATTCGATAGGGAAAGATACCTAAAAAGGCCGAACATTTCCCAATATATAACCTCAACGATGACAGTGTTAACTCATAAAGAACATGTCTCGTAGTTATTTCAAATTTTCACGCAAATTTCATGTTCATTGAAAATATTTAATGATGGAATAAAATGCACGGGTGTTTTTCGTTCTTGCCAGAGAAGTTGGTCCTCTGACTGTGCAGACGACATCCCATCAAATCAATGATTGACCATCAGCCATTTTAAGGATATATTAAAAAACTGAACAAAGTAGAAACATAATTTGAGCTTTTGTTTCTGTTTGGTTGCAATTGTCAGAGCAGTGTTTTGATCAGTAACTCCCGAGTTGGAAAACAACGCTACTAAAGGAGACAACTCATCAATAACAAAGTACATAGATAATGTGAGAAAAATTCCAGTTAAGCTACACATGCCATTTTTAATTCACTTAAGTGATACAATGTCACCAATAAATACTAGGCAATACAATGGAGCTTCATGTTACAAATCAATGAGAAATAAGAGGTATATCAAAGAGTTTTAGTACTAATTAAGACATTAGATATGCACAAATATCTCTCCTTTATAATATCGTCTTAAATCTTTGTCGTGATGACTTCAAACGTCAGGAAAGTATGGTGTAGAGCAGGGTCTTTATTTGAAAGAGCCTTGGTAGAGCTTCTTAAGTCTTAAGTTTGTGACTGCAGGGTCAAATAATACAAACAGAATCAGGAAGAAATAAATATTTTATTTTGAAATAAAGATAAAATATTAATAAATAGAGACAACTCTGTTATGGACGGGAAATAATAAATATTACTGTACAGAATAAAACATTGGCTGATAATATACTGTTTTTAATTTCTCCACTACAAAAGGTTTCAAAGTTCGTTAACAAGAATTAGAAAGTAAAAACTGAATACAGATATCACATTAAATTTGTTTACGTGTCTCGATGTAGAATAAAAAATATATATACTATTCAAATGCTGTGCATCTTGAATGCAGTTGTAACTTACAGTTAATTCAAAACTCTGTGTTCAATTCATTCAAAATTTACCATAAAAGAACTGAAATATGTTTGAAAGGTAAAATGCATGTGATTTAAGGAAAAGATTTAGAGTAACATAATTTTCAATCAAGCCAAAACTTTCTCACAGACAGAATTTAAAATATGCATTTGTGGTTTTTGTGTTGATCTTAACAAACTGTGATGGTGCAGTTTGTTTATCAAAAGTCACGTAAGTATGTACTGAATTAATGATCCCTTAATTTCACATAAATTTTCTTCTTTAACTTATTTGACAACATGTAATTACATCAGACTAACAAACATGAAATGTAATAAAATGCTGAATTTTAAACATATATCATAGACTAGCAGTCAGTTTCACATCACATATATCACATATAACTATTAATTTGTTCAGCTTAAGAGCTGATTCAATAATTACTCACACTATTTTTATAACACAATCTCTTAGTTCAGTCTCCGTGTTTTGCAAGCAATACAGAAACCCCCAACTAGTGAAAGTCTTGTAGGTAATCAACCTGTAAAGTGATACCAGCAAGGTCATGACCTTCATATAGTCCTTCATCAACAAACCAAACATTTATATGAGTACATTCATTATACACTTTCAGATTCTATATCAACCAGATGCTACCCAATTAAAAATTAAAAGTACAATGCAACAAGTTTTAATCTGGTATGTATAATCTTCGTAAAGCTATATATCATCTTAAAAAGTTTTATGAATCTAGCTTCTCTATTTTTGCGGGTTATTGCAGGATCAAGATTCTCCATGAAATGGATGTATTAAATACAGAGAGGCAGAAACAGGACAAAATTGAAACCAGGGTGCATAATCTGTAATTTGAACATATTGACATACAAAGTTTCTTGAACCAATGTTCTGTTTTTTTTTTCTAGTATAGAGGTGCCATGAAGCTATTGTCCCTCTAGTGACACACCAGTATAGAGGACTTATAAACCTATACTATAGTATAGTCCCTCTAGTGAAACATCTGTAGAGGTCTGATACACCAGTAGAAGACTGATAAACCTACAGTCCCTCTAGTGACACACCAAGAGGACTGATAGAACTATAGTCTCTTCAGTGACACACCAACTGAGGGCCTATAAGCCTAATGTTCCTATATTGGCACACCAGTAGAGGACTTATAAACCATATATCAATCTGCTACCAACCTTACAAGAATCTGAAACTTAATCAGAATTTAAAAGTCTCCATAATTCAAATATATGGTAATGTATGTTTTACTGAACATGTATGAACAGAATTACTGACTTTTTAAAAACTCATGTCCATGTAAAGTGTTCATTTTGTTTTACCATGTTAATTAAACAAGGTTAATTGTAATTCTACTGAATCTATGTTACTTATTTTAGCATCCCAACTTGGGATGCAGTCCCCACTATAACAGTAGTAATAGGCAGAAAAAGTAAAGACTTTATTCCTAAAGGACATTAACAATAAACAGAAAACAAGAGAAATACTGCTTCAACCCACAGAGAACTCTAGAAAATTATTCAAAAATCACATTTACAGAAAATCACTTAAAACTACCATCAGAAGTTATTATTCTACTGAAATAAATAACTTGAAAAAAAAATTAAAAATCGAAATGAAAAATTATCAAACATATATTATAAGGCAATATTAAAGATTAAAGAAAAGAAAAAATATGGAAAAATTTACATCCTCTCTCCAATGCATATCTGTATAATAATTTCCTAAATGCATGATATCACTGGCCAGCAGTTAAGTAGGTAAAAAAAAATGCAATTTTATGGCATATAATCTCATATATATATATTTGCTGCTTAATTCGGTCCATTAACATTTCCTGTTATAAAATTCAGATCAGTCTAAAGTGAAATATTCTAGATAAATGAAATATGAAAGCCATTCATGCATACCATACCATGCATTTCAACATATCATAAATCATAACATTAATACAACCGCAAACAAAAATGTTGATTTGATTTATATGTGATTGTAAATTAGGAAAATTACTTATTGTAGCACATGTGACATCCCTAACTGTCCTCAATCATCTACTTAATATTACATGTTCTACACATATTGAGAAAGAATAAACTGAATCTGATAAACCATTGCTTATTGGATGAACAATTATAGTTTCATTATCACAGTGTGTTTCTTCTGTCCAGAATAGTACCACCGCTGAACTGCTGAACTTAACACCTTAAAAATAGTTTCTGATCATGATTGAGGACCAATAAGTCACAAAAATATCTACTTGATTAAAACAGAAGAAATCAATCACTAACAATGTCCACACACAAAAGTCTAAAGTAAAATGTACATCAGCATAGGATAATTTTATCACAGGTCTTTTTTAAAATGAGCAAATCTGTCACAGGGTATACACTTAACAAAAAATCCAGGATTTTATTGGTAGTGCTGGTTCTCCAAAAAACTGGTCTTGAATTCATTCCATAGTAGTACTCATAATGTATGAATTACATGATCAGCAACTTTAGTAGTGTTTCCCTAAACCACAATAGTAATACTTGTTTTAGCAATAAAATCTGTTGAAATTTAACATACAATAATTCAAGGTAAAATGAAAAAGAAATGACAAATGATATCTGGCTGGTAGGTAGATTATTCCTAAAAATGTTCTGTTTCAATAATCCAGCTCTTTGGATCCTGGAGGTAGGACTGTGCAAATTTCATAATTATCTCCCTTGAGAACTCTTCATTATCTTTTCTCCTCCTTGTGGTTGGTGGATACAGTGCTGCATGTTTGTGGTCATTCTTGTTAACAATGACCAGACGAGGGAAGACAAAGAGTGACAGTGGATCAACCTCATCCAACTCAACTGAAATAAATTAATACAATCATTTAGACAACATAGGAAATAAAACCTACTGTCAATGGGAGTAGGTAGCCATAAACAGACCTGTTACTTACATCAATTCTTTAGAATATTTGTTCAAACGAAGAAGGTCTGCTTTCTACTTTTACGGTTAATTCTAAAACTTATCAATGTCATTAAGACACCTATATATAAGCATGTAGCTGACCAGTTCATCATTCTTATAATAAACCAGTACTATGTGGGCAAGTTTTCTCATCAATGAATTTATATTTCTGAAGTCAGCTAATTTTTATAATATATCCTTCTGAAATGATGAACAAACTACTATGCTGATTAAAGATTTTCAGCCTGCCTGGTTATGGAGTTTCTAAAGAAACTTAACCCTACAGAAAGATTGTTTCCAAGGAAATTAGCAAGAACTACATTTTTTACATACAACAATTACTGCTTAGTTATGCTTTGCTAATTTTACAAAGCCTGTACACTTTAATACCTGTTTATTGTGACTGAATACATCAACACAATTGAAGGCATCAACAGAATTTAAGATATCAACACAATTTAAGACATCCACACAAATTAAGATCCTTTAACGTGTTAACTAAACATTGCTGCCTTCTGTGTAATATGATTTATTTCATCAATGTTGTTTTTATCTATCTACACTGACTCCTGATTTCTGATGCTTGATATCTTTAGTGTCACCCATTACTTAACAAATACTGAATTACTTATTCAAATTATGAATGAGGTGGGACAAATTTCATCTTTTTACCACTTTAATCAAAGTAAATTATGTTCCCTTACTAATTTAGTAAACTATTTTATTGGATTGCCTTTCTCTGCACACAGTAACCACAAAGACTAATCTGGAGTCATAAACATTGGTAAGCTTCATAAAACAGTACAACAACAACAGTGAGAATCTTCATGAAACAGAACAACAACAGACAGTACCTTCATGAAAGAGAACAACAACAGACAGTACCTTCTTGAAAGAGAACACAAACAGAGAGTACCTTCATGAAAGAGAACAATAACAGAGAGTACCGTCATGAAAGTGAATACAAACAGAGAGTACCTTCATGAAAGAGAACAACAACAGACAGTACCGTCATGAAAGAGAACAACAACAGACAGTACCGTCATGAAAGTGAATACAAACAGAGAGTACCTTCATGAAAGAGAACAATAACAGACAGTACCATCATGAAAGTGAATACAAACAGAGAGTACCTTCATGAAAGAGAACAATAACAGAGAGTACCTTCATAAAAAGAGAACAACAACTGACAGTACCTTCATGAAAGAGAACAACAACTGACAGTACCTTCTTGAAAGAGAACAATAACAGAGAGTACCTTCATAAAAAGAGAACAACAACTGACAGTACCTTCATGAAAGAGAACACAAACAGAGAGTACCTTCATGAAAGAGAACAATAACAGAGAGTACCTTCATAAAAAGAGAACAACAACTGACAGTACCTTCATGAAAGAGAACAACAACTGACAGTACCTTCTTGAAAGAGAACAATAACAGAGAGTACCTTCATAAAAAGAGAACAACAACTGACAGTACCTTCATGAAAGAGAACCACAACTGACAGTACCTTCATGAAAGAGAACACCAACAGACAGTACCTTCATGAAAGAGAACACCAACTGACAGTACCTTCATGAAAGAGAACACCAACTGACAGTACCTTCATGAAAGAGAACACCAACTGACAGTACCTTCATGAGAGAGAACAACAACTGACAGTACCTTCATGAAAGAGAACAACAACTGACAGTACTTTCATGAAAGAGAACACCAACTGACAGTACCTTCATGAAAGAGAACAACAACTGACAGTACCTTTATGAAAGAGAACAACAACTGACAGTACCTTCATGAAAGAGAACAACAACTGACAGTACCTTCATGAAAGAGAACAACAACTGAGAGTACCTTCATGAAAGAGAACAACAACTGACAGTACCTTCATGAAAGAGAACAACTGACAGTACCTTCATGAAAGAGAACAACAACTGACAGTACCTTCATGAAAGAGAACAACAACTGACAGTACCTTCATGAAAGAGAACAACAACTGACAGTACCTGCATGCAACAAAACAGCAACTGAGAGTACCTTCATGAAGCAACTGAGAGTACCTTCATGAAACAGAACAATAACAGGGAGTACCCAATGAAACAGAACAACATCAGAGAGTACCTCCATAAAACTAAAAAAAAAAAACAGAGAGTACCTCCATAAAACAGAACAGCAACAGAGAATACCTCCATAAAACAGAACAACATCAGAGAGAACCCCTATAAAACAGAAAGAAAACAGACAGAGGGTACCTTCATAAAACAGAGCACCAGCAGAGAGTCCCTCTATAAAGCAGAACAACAACAGAGGGTATCTTCATAAACAGAACAACAACAGAGGGTACAACAACAAAGAGTCTCTTCATTAAAGATAACAACAACAAAGGGAACCTTCATAAAACAGAACAACAACAGTGAGTACCTCCATAAAACAGAACAACAACAGAGAGTATCTCCATAAAACAGAACAACAATAGAAGGTACCTTCATGAAAGAAAACAACCATAGAGAGTCCCTCTATAAAACAGAACAACAACAGAGGGAACCTTCATAAAACAGAACACCAGCAGAGAGTATATTCATTAACAGAACAACAATGGGGGGTACCTTCATAAAACAAAACAACAACAGAGAGTACCTTCATAAAACAGAACTACAACAGAAAGTATCTCTGTAAAAAAGAACAACAACAGAGAGTCCCTCCATAAAACAGAACAACAACAGAGAGTACCTACATAAAACAGAAAACAACAGAGAATACCTCCATAAAACAGAAGAACAATAGAGGGTACCTCCATAAATCAGAAAACAACAGAGAATACCTCCATAAAACAGAACAACAATAGAGGGTACCTTCATTAAAGAGAACAACAATAAAGAGTCCCTCCATAAAACAGAACAACAACAGAGAGTACCTCCATAAAACAGAACAACAACAAAAAGTACCTCCATAAAACAGAAAACAACAGAGAAACCCTCCATAAAACAGAACAAAAACAAAGAGTCCCTTCATTAAAGAGAACAATAACAGAGTGTAACTCCATAAAAGAGAACAACAACAGAGAGTCCCTCCATAAAACAGAACAACAACACACAGTATCTCCATAAAACAGAACAACAACAGAGAGTCCCTCCATAAAACAGAACAACAACAGAGGGTACCTCCATAAAACAGGACAACAATAGAGGGTCCCTTCATTAAAGAGAACAGCAACAGAGAATACCTTCTTAAAATAGAACAACAACAGAGAGTCCCTCCATAAAACAGAACAACAATAGAGATTACCTTCATAAAACAGAACAACAACAGAGAGTACCTCCATAAAACAGAACAACAACAGAGAGTACCTCCATAAAACAGAAAACAACAGAGAGTCCCTCCATAAAAACAGAACAACAATAGAGATTCCTTCATAAAACAGAACAACAACAGAGAGTATCTCCATAAAACAGAATAACAAAAGAGAGTATCTCCATAAAAAAGGAAAATAATAGAGGGTACCTTCATTAAAGAGAACAACAACAGAGCATATCTTTATAAAACAATTCAACAACTTAACAGTCTATATAAAATATAATAGTTAACCATATTTTAAATGAACTCAGTGCTTATAAAAGGATTCCTGAATTAACTATTTTCAATGTAAAGACCACCGCATTTTTATTAGCAAAGAATGTAAATCCTCAGGTTTAATTTATCGTCCAAGACTAAGACAGTATATGCCAATACCATATAAGGTGAAGGTCAATCAAATTTTAAAACTGCCACTTGATGTGTCTCTTGAAGAGCCAATAAAAACTGACAAGCATACTAATAAATTCTCCTAAAAATAACAGATTAAACATTGGTAATATATTATCTTTACTAATAAACAGAAACATTAAATTTACTTTTTTGAAATATTAAACAGTTATTACCATCATATATTTTTCACTTTTGGTACAAACTGGTACCACAATTTATTGTCAATATAAATTGTACATGTATACACACACTTTCATTTTTCAAGTTTGCAAATGTTTGAAAGTTTCAAGTGAGGCATTACTGCTGGTAATTAGTTAACAAAATCAGCTTCAATATCTAAGCTTTCTTTTTTCTCTCAAAACCTGGGTTTTGATCTTTATTATAATGATGCTGGTATGTACACATGACCTTTGACCAGTAGCACAAGCCTTTGAAAAGTAAGTACATGTAGATCTATGTGCAAGGTTTGAGGAAGACAAAAAAGAACATCATTTTCTGTCATATTCTGTAAGTGCGTCAACATTCTGATAAAATTTAACTCCTAAAAGCTATTGTGAATGACATAGTATAAGCTGGAAGACGCTACTGACTTTGGCTTTTCAAAGAATACAAACATGTAACGTAACCAAAATATTAAACGAGGTCAATATGTCAAAGTCTGAACATTAAATTACATATCATCTTTACTTGACAACAAACAAACAAATCTAAACAAAGTAAACATTAAATAATAATCCCAAGTGATATGTACGAGCGGTGCAGAACAAGAAAATAAATTGTACCTACTCCCCCACATATTTGCCCAGCTACTTGAAATCCTATGAAAATTTTCCAAAGCAAACAAGCGTAATAAAAAAAAATGTGAGCAAGTTCTAATGTTGTTAAAGTATTACAAGGTCTTTCTTTATTTCCAATCTTAATCGAAATGTTTAGACTTAAGCAAAGCAGGTCACCTGTCTTTTTGGTTGTTTAACATCTAGAACGAGAAAAGTAATTAGTAATTCAGTTTGCACAGACAGCTGAGCATGTATTTTAATGCACTCGGTGCTTTCTTGGTAATCAGCCAAATGCATGATGCAGTGTGTAAAATGATTACAAGACAAATGCCATTCACTATGAGTTAATGAAAGAACATGCAATTTCATTAACAGGCAAATACAATGATAATGATAATGATAATGGTATTTCAGGTTTGATTGGTAAATATTCTATACTGGTAAAAGAATATTATAATTCTAGTTGTTTTTTTTATCTAAAGAGAAATGAGGGGAAACAGAATATATCTGAAAGGATTAGGGGTAACATAAAACCAAATACAGTAAACTTCATATTAAGTTACACTGCAGTTGCACTGTGCATAAAATTAGATCGAGTTACATAACTTGGACTGACAATCCTGAAGAAATTTTCAAAGTAAATATGATCAAATGACTGGCAACAAAACAAATTATGGTGTACTCTGAAATGTTCTACAGTCCTGTCAGTAGCTTTTATTGAAAGAAGAAGATGCCATATCAGGTATTTTCTATGAAAACATGACCAGCTCCAATGACTAATATGATAAAGCTTCATTTGTTAAGGGCTGCATGTGATGGCTGTTGTATTTCAGTATACTGGATGTAAGATATTTTGCATGTATTTTCCTGATGAAAAATTAGACCATTGTAAGATGTTTCACAAGTACAACCTACAGTATGTAAGTTTTAGATGAATTTCATTTGAATGATAAAAAAAACTTCTCAAGTTAATTAAACATCTGACAATTACCTTTTTCTATAAAAGATGTAACAAAGTTCTTCATGCATAAAACTGACTCAGTGACCTACATATTTATTGTTCATAAAAACAACCACCTGTTGGTAGGATCTGAAGTCTGCTCAATTCAGCCACATTAATTCATAGAGTGGGGTAAACATCTGTACAAATTTCAATTAATAGTTTTTTTTACTAATATATGAAAATAATTGAACTGGAACAATGTGAGTCCAATTCTTTAGAAAATTTATTAGATTTCATAAACTATTTTATTTTGGATGGGACATTTTCACATCTTTCAGCAAGTCAATATGCTCATTACTGATTGTGCTGAATGTTTACTAATCAAAATCTTAAAGGAAGACCCAATGCACAATTACAGTAACTGAAAATATTTTACATCCAAAACAGCCTATATTTAAGCTTATCCCTAAAAAAAGTAATTTAGATTTGTAGAACAGTATGTTTGCTTGGCATACTTTTATAGTAAACTAAAACAAAAACCATACAGGAATGCCTAAGTGCTGGTCCCTTTGCCCCCTGAAGATGTCACTAATTTTGCAGAGTGTTGATACATATATTTAAATGAAAGATTTAAATATGTTTAATGGATAATGTAGTAGGATTCTTAAAGTAACTTACTAGTATGTAAATTACTCCTCTTTTTGTTAGTTTATGTTAAATGGCCATGTCAGTTTAAAAGCTTACTTCATTAACAGTAAACCACCTATTCTTTTGATGTTTTATTACCTATATGTTAATATACCTTTACATGAAAGAACATCGGCTGATTCCTTAACATTAACAATCTCTCAAGTTTCTTGTCAAGTTTGTTGTCAAGTTAGAAATGGTTGTAAACTTTATAAAACACTAACTTTTAAAATACTTTTCTAAGTCTACAAAAGCAAGTGCTTTCACCAGTTAGTACTGAAAAGGCAACAAACACAGACTTTCTTCATAGGATGAACAATAAACAGAAAAGAAAAAAAGGTAAAGAAAAGAAACATCACTGAATAGTGAAATATGTCTTCCATATAAGTAACTGGTCCAAATCTACATCTGTCTATCAGGCTGTGAATTCAACAAAGTTACTTGCTCCAATTCTCTTAATTTTCTTTAGTGTTTCTACCTTGCAAAACACAAATTTCATTGTTGCAATGGTAAAGCTTTGATAGTACATGTCAGTGTTTTTCATGAAGACTTTTTCATGTTTATGATATGAACTTCTTTTCTGTATGAAGGGGATAATTACATCTGTGATATAAAAACTTACAAAGCTAATCTTTGCTTTGACATTCATAATGGTCAAAGCCATTCACTGCCTTTTTTTGACTTGATAGTATGTCATTAAAAGGTGTTTTTCTCTTTGAATCTTTATGAGTTTCTTTTAAGAACTAGACTGACCTAAACGAAACACATCTTGGGTATGTGTATGACTGAATTACAAAAACAATATTTCTGAACTGGACAAATTAAGTCACATGTACTTCAAAAGCATAATCTTCTTTTTGGATCTGTAATTAACATAAGCCAAATAAGTAAAAAAACTTAAAGTGTACTTTTCCTGGCTTTAAAGTGCATCACAGATCTGATTCAGTTATAGAATATCTGATAACAATATTACTTGGAACAATGTGCAAGGTCAGAATAGTGATACCGTGTGTCAGATTTCATCAATAACTTCTTTTAGGCTAAGTTTCACTATCCGATTAAACCTTGAGCAAATTATAGTACTTTTTGCAAACTTTTTGTGATAGTCAATTTGATACTGCATGCCTTTAGCAAGTATGTGATCATTTAGTCTAACGTCTACAAATTGTAGCGGGACTCAGATTGCATTTATAGTGTTTGCAATGCTGTTTTATGTCAAAAACGAGGTGGACACTCCATTTTCAATACAGACTGAAACATGAACTTGCAGAAATCTTGGTTTTTTTTTAAAGGAATTTTATAAACGTCCCTTCATGGTCATTTTAATCTGCCTTTATAATTCTAAATATTTACATGTAAATATTCTTAACACTTAAAACAAGAACATATTTGATAGTTTTTATTGCAAGTACAAACAACAGAATGACTGAAGATGACTATAAACAAACAGGACAAAAGTACACCACACTGTTTGTCGTAGTCCAAGCTCAAAATGAAAAGTGATTACAGTTTTCTAAACTGTGTGACCTATGTCATTCCAAGGACAAAAAATCTGTTTCGTAATTTGTCTAATATTTAAAACAAAGCATGACGGATTAATATTTCCATTGCTGAGTTTTAATTAGTTCAGTGCCCTGAGGCTTATGTAACAACTATCTCACATTTACACCTGCATTACTATTGTTTACATGTGAATTTGGAATTTTAACCATTGTCAATCCAAGCAAGCATTCACAGCATAATTTTCATATGCAACATGACTTTAGATAAAACAAAGAACCTGTTTGAAGTTTTCTTCTCATGAGATATTTAATATCTTCTCAGAAATGACATATTTACCTTCCAACATAATCTCTCTTTCTTTGGAAAATGTATAGCAATAAAATATTTTTCAAATTAAAATTTCCATCCTTTTTGAGCTAAAAAGTCATCTGATCTTAAACAGAATAAGCTGGAAAATTTTAGGTAAGAAGTATCTGAATTATTTTGCATTACTCAAATACTTTGGGTTCTTTTAAAAAATGCAAAAGATTAAGATGCTCTGATCTTAATTATTCAATTTACATTGTTGGTTGAGTAAGGTAAATGTGTTGCAAAAAGTAGACCTATTTACTTTTTATTTTATACACACTTTTAGCATATATATGTCAAAGATTGCAACAGAAGATAAAATTTTACTTCAATTTGTTTGTGTATGGTCTAGTCCAGTTTACAAGCACATCCCTTTATTTGATTTATTCTTTTATTTCTTTAACAGATAATTCACCTTCCACTTCAATGGCTGAAAGTAATTTGTTCCTGTATTCAATATTTCTTCTTGGAAAACAAGGGTTGTGATCGATGCTTGAAAAGAAACCATGATAGTGAACAATTAACAGTCAAAATGCAATCAGAATGAAATAATGGACGTAGACTATGAAATAATGGATGGCGACTATGAAATAATGGATGGAGACTATGAAATAATGGACGGAGACTATGAAAATATTCTTTAGTGCTTGCAGTACTTATATATATATTATCAGCAGACTTCTACAAAAAACCAAAGTATTTTCTTCTCCTTTTGCTCTTTGCCTTTTTTGTTAAGATTAACTGCAAACATCCAACCTTACCTTGGGCCTATTCTATGGTGAACAAGTGCTCTGTACTTATTATATTTTATCCGTGACAGTTCAGACATTTATACATGAAGAAAAGAACTTTAACATTTAAAACACAAAACAGCTGTTGCCTTTGTCACATAATAAAGACATAATTCCCAATTTCATTACTATGATCCTTCAAAGGTAATGTGTCTGGCATAAAAGCTATGTAATAATTAATGCTCTTGATGCACCTATGTGTCTTTAAGTATAAAATAGAATTTTAAGTGATCATAGTACTCAACTGTTGTGTTACTGGTAATTAAACAGGTTGACGAGAGCAAAAGCAACTGGAGCTGTCTTTAATTTTTATAAAGAATTATTCAATGCAATTTTAAATATGGAGGAATTAAAGGTGAAAGTGACCTATCAGTTGGTTGGAAGAGGAAGTGTACCAGTATGTATTTCACCCATACAAACTATAGAGGACTATTTCAGCACTGTCTGAAGGAAAAGCTGTACAGGACTTTAGAGAACCTAGACAGTATAAACCAGAGACTACATAACAACAGTTCCCTAGAAAGATTCACATATAAACCAGAGACTACAGAACAACAGGTCCCTAGAAAGATTCACATATAAACCAGAGACTACATAACAACAGTTCCCTAGAAAGATTCACATGTAAACCTCACATGTAAACCAGAGACTACAAAACAACAGTTCCCTAGAAAGATTCACATATAAACCAGAGACTACATAACAACAGTTCCCTAGAAATATTCACATGTAAACCTCACATGTAAACCAGAGACTACAAAACAACAGTTCCCTAGAAAGATTCACATGTAAACCAGAGACTACAGAACAACAGGTCCCTAGAAAGATTCACATGTAAACCAGAGACTACATAACAACAGTTCCCTAGAAAGATTCACATGTAAACCAGAGACTACAAAACAACAGGTCCCTAGAAAGATTCACATGTAAACCAGAGACTACAGAACAACAGGTCCCTAGAAAGATTCACATATAAACCAGAGACTACAAAACAACAGTTCCCTAGAAAGATTCACATATAAACCAGAGACTACAGAACAACAGGTCCCTAGAAAGATTCACATGTAAACCAGAGACTACAGAACAACAGGTCCCTAGAAAGATTCACATGTAAACCAGAGACTACATAACAACAGTTCCCTAGAAAGATTCACATGTAAACCAGAGACTACATAACAACAGTTCCCTAGAAAGATTCACATGTAAACCAGAGACTACAGAACAACAGGTCCCTAGAAAGATTCACATATAAACCAGAGACTACAAAACAACAGTTCCCTAGAAAGATTCACATATAAACCAGAGACTACAAAACAACAGTTCCCTAGAAAGATTCACATGTAAACCTCACATGTAAACCAGAGACTACAAAACAACAGTTCCCTAGAAAGATTCACATATAAACCAGAGACTACAGAACAACAGTTCCCTAGAAATATTCACATGTAAACCTCACATGTAAACCAGAGACTACAAAACAACAGGTCCCTAGAAAGATTCACATGTAAACCAGAGACTACAGAACAACAGGTCCCTAGAAAGATTCACATGTAAACCAGCGACTACATAACAACAGTTCCCTAGAAAGATTCACATGTAAACCAGAGAAAGATTCACATGTAAACCAGAGACTACATTACAACAGTTCCCTAGAAAGATTCACATGTAAACCAGAGACTACATAACAACAGTTCCCTAGAAAGATTCACATGTAAACTAGAGACTATATAACAACAGTTCCCTAGAAAAATTCACATGTAAACCAGAGACTACATAACAACAGTTCCCTACAAAGATTCACATGTATAATTATGTAACAATTTGCTTTAGATTTGACTTCTGTTTGTTTTATTACAACTTTTCATGAGATCATTTTTATATGGTCATTTAGCCTTCTAAGATATTAAACACGCAACAAAACACAGCTGTATAACCTTGACATAAAATCAAGCAGTTGCATAATGTAAGTTAAGCAAATGTCTCACAGAAAATAAAATAGACCTTTATACTATTAATTAAGTTTGTAGATAATGATGTTCAAAAGGTAACTTATATGCCATTATTGCTGTGAAGCTGTTTATGATTAGGAAGACTGCAGTCTACAAGATGAACAATGTTTATTTCCAATGGAAGGAACTTGTTGCATCAAGCTCATTAGACTGACTTTATCTTAACTTCTGCAAGTTTTAAAAAAGAATGAATGTCTTTAATTATGCTTTTTTTAAACTCTCATGACATGTTACTGACTTATTTTGTTAAAACTGAGCTTGGCAAAATTTAAAAGAGATTTCAAAACATGCTTCTTGAAAGAAGATTCTTGTATTATCTTGGGTGCTGATAAAAAGACAACTAGATTTGGATGCTGTCGTGCAGTCATGTATCTAACATTCTTGGAACTATAAATACAGTAAAAATATCTTCCAAAGAAAGTAAATGAATGCCTTCACTAACAGATAACATAACTTACACTTTACTTAATTAACCACTGTCTTTTTATTTTTCATCATGCAGGCAACTGCAGACACACATATAAAAAAAAACATACAAAATTACTCCAGACAAGCTTAACAAAAGGAACTCCATTTATAAACTGTCATCTAATTCATCAAAATTCAGGTTAATAATGTTTTACTGGGTTCATTTAGTGCTTAAACATCTGTTATCAAATTCCTTAATTACGCTTTTTAGTGTGAAAACTGCAAAAAATTACCTTAATAATGGTATTCAAAAATTGTAGTTTTAATGAAAGGTTTTGGGTTCTTAACTTTTAGAACTTCAACTGTTTTCAAACAGCACATGAGAACCCTTCTGCTTAGCATGTTTCTATTATATATTTGCATAAACTCCTGGACATCTGCTATGGTACACTTTTCAGAAGGTTGTGATTGGATAAATGCATTTATATCAGTAGGTACCGCATAACAGACATAAAAAAATAACTATTACTAAAATCAAATAAATTCGTTTGTGTTGGATATTTTGTATGTGTTATATGTTCTGGATGTTTTGTATGTGTTATATGTTCTGGATGTTTTGTATGTGTTATATGTTCTGGATGTTTTGTCTGGGTTATATGTTCTGGATATTTTGTATGTGTTATATGTTCTGGATGTTTTGTATGTGTTATATGTTCTGGATGTTTTGTATGTGTTATATGTTCTGGATATTTTGTATATGTTATATGTTCTGGATGTTTTGTATGTGTTATATGTTCTGGATGTTTTGTATGTGTTATATGTTCTGGATGTTTTGTATGTGTTATATGTTCTGGATATTTTGTATGTGTTATATGTTCTGGATATTTTGTCTGGGTTATATGTTCTGGATGTTTTGTATGTGTTATATGTTCTGGATGTTTTGTATGTGTTATATGTTCTGGATGTTTTGTATGTGTTATATGTTCTGGATGTTTTGTATGTGTTATATGTTCTGGATGTTTTGTATGTGTTATATGTTCTGGATGTTTTGTATGTGTTATATGTTCTGGATGTTTTGTATGTGTTATATGTTCTGGATGTTTTGTCTGTGTTATATGTTCTGGATGTTTTGTATGTGTTATATGTTCTGGATGTTTTGTATGTGTTATATGTTCTGGATGTTTTGTATGTGTTATATGTTCTGGATGTTTTGTCTGGGTTATATGTTCTGGATGTTTTGTATGTGTTATATGTTCTGGATGTTTTGTATGTGTTATATGTTCTGGATGTTTTGTATGTGTTATATGTTCTGGATGTTTTGTCTGGGTTATATGTTCTGGATGTTTTGTCTGGGTTATATGTTCTGGATATTTTGTATGTGTTATATGTTCTGGATGTTTTGTCTGTGTTATATGTTCTGGATGTTTTGTATGTGTTATATGTTCTGGATGTTTTGTATGTGTTATATGTTCTGGATGTTTTGTCTGGGTTATATGTTCTGGATGTTTTGTCTGGGTTATATGTTCTGGATGTTTTGTATGTGTTATATGTTCTGGATGTTTTGTCTGGGTTATATGTTCTGGATGTTTTGTATGTGTTATATGTGTTGGATGTTTTGTATGTGTTATATGTGTTGGATGTTTTGTATGTGTTATATGTTCTGGAAAACACACCTTTTCCTTCATCACCATTTTTGGAAGCTAAATAAACATGGCACATTAAACACATAAAGCAAATAAAACATGTATGTTCAGATGAAGATGTTATAAAGCTAAATATGTCCTCTAATATCTTGCTCAGTCACCATTATAATAAATCACTTGCAATAATTAAAGATATAAAACTGGGCAGTGATAACGTAACACCTTAAACTACCCGGTATGAATGGTGCAAATATTTAAAATAGCTCCAAGGAGCCGTTGTCATAAGGTCTTTACTTTTGCTCTACCCACTAGATACCTTTGATACCTAGAATTTACAACCAATACAGTATAAAGCAATCTATATGCACAACTGCAGGTACATAATGAATTTTAATTTATTACCAAATATGGCAATAAAGAACTAGAGGACAAACTTTCCATGACCTACTGTGACCTAAAATGATGTCATTACAAACCACTATCTATTGAAGTGCGGGGGAGACAATGTTAAAATTCAACCTGACAGACACAGAGTCGCTAAAATTAATACTACAACATCATTTGTTGCCATCAAGCGTTACAACATTCTATTTTATATGGTTTGTTGTCTAGCTGTAGAAAATCTTTCATGACATTGAGCAAGGTGGATTTTGAGAGATGGTCAAAGTTTTAAAATTTGCAATCAGCATTGCTATATAGCAATGTTAGGTTCTGGATTTACCCTAGATACATTTAAGTACCTTGAAATGACCCTCAATTCATGCTGAAGTACTGTACAATTTGTCAGTGGAAATACACATTGATAGCCCTTTCTATTAAACTGTTCACTTATGATTTAACATGTAACAACAATGATAAGTAATGTAATGTTCCCATAAAAATGTCAAAGACCAAGAAATTCATGCTGGTTCAGTACAGCTCACCTAAAACAAATAAAACATTTGGATGCTTAAACCCCTAATATGATCACAATTTTTAATTACTTTCATATATTTAATATATGTTTATAGCTTCATACAAAGAAATTCCCGTGTATCATGAAGCTATTTTGAAATCTATCCAATATTTATAAATAAAACAGATTTGACTTTTTTCTGAACATTCTTTCAACTTTCTCAATGTCTGCCTTTCAATGTCTGGCCCAAGATTAATGAAAATACTTTTGTACAAACTCATTAATTAACTTGTACTTTTACAGTTGAACTGGTTCAAGGTTATTCAAAATTTGAGTCTGGCAGAATCAAAATAAGCTGATTAATACATTCTTTTTTTAAAAAAAAACTAACCAAGTCTTTAGAAATTATTGAGTAATGGCATAAAATTCAGTTCTACTCAAATAATAAAGCAAGTAAATACAAATTAATTTGTCAGCTTAGAGAGCTAAAAATGGCTAATACACACTTTAATTACTTAAATCTGTTGAAAACTGGAGACGTACTATGCAATTCTGTCGAAAGATGTCTGTAATTCAATATGTGTGAAGAGAATAATTTGCTTTTACGATAACAAACTTAGCTGAGTAAAAACTTAGGTACTTCTGTGAAACTGGAGACAGTACTTTACTGTACTTATAACAAAAGAAATGAAAAACAAATTATTTGTCTCAATAAACATACAAGATATTGGCCAATCTGCCTTAACCTCAACATTTCAACAACATCTTCATGTAGACATTATATAGCTTTGTTATTTTGTGACATATCACCCAAGTCCACTGGTTAGGGTGATATTACATCTAGTATTGTAATATATTTACATATACTAAGTCCAAAAATAAAGATCTTTATTGCCCTTCCTTGCACAGGAAAATTTTCTGTTCATATTGTGACACCACATTTTTTAACCCTTTATCAAGCCTCAGAATGAAAATTCAAGTGAAACATAAACATGAGAAAAGGACAATGTTGAACAATGCTATTTCTCTTTTTTCCATTTCATGTTTTTTTTTTCACACAGATTCAGATTATTTCAGCAAGCTATCTATTTTGTTATTAGTTGTTAATGATTTACAGAAAAAAATCTGGTCAACAAATGTTAAAAAGATTTATAAATTGGCAAACTATATAGGTTTCTTTCCAAATTCCATATTAAGCAATAGGGTTTCAGTCAGAGAAATTTGTACTATATCTTACCAGTCAAGTCTGTACAAAATCAAATTGAGGGACCATTGACTAATCAAAGGCTGGAATTTTTCTGGAAGGGTAATGAATGTCTATAGCAAGCTTATGCTTCAGTTCTACATATTTCAAGCTTGAACGGGAAGAATGTTATCTCAGTATAGTCCAAGGGAGCTAACCCAAATTTTGAAAGACAAGAATTTCTTCTATCCAAGGCATATAAAAAGATGGGACTTCTGGAAGGGTGTATCATTTAAAGGATTTCTTCATTCTAAATTACTTACTTTGATCAGCATAAAGGAAACACAAGCACAGAAATTATATGAAGGTAACTACTTATGTTGTTTTTGGTATGTTTCTTCACATCCATGTCACCCAATTCAAGTGAGTCTATGCCACAGGTATAAAACACCAACCAAATGACACACCATGAAGCACTTGAATAACACATGCTGAATAATTTTTATTTCTATAACCTTTCCTTAAACACTGCTTTTCAAAAGTACTTCAATTACATGAGCAGAATGGTTACCTGAAGATTAATTCCAGGAAGAACATGTTTAATACAATTCACAGTGGCGTAAAAAGTTATTCACTGTGGATTTGTGGATATCAATGTTTAAAGTTATAGTTGTAAGACATATAAAACTCTTCTGTCTCTCCCAAAACTTTGTAAGCATGTGTTTATTGTAATCGTTTTCAAATACATGTTTGTTAAAAATTTCAAAATTTGTAATTTATGATTGTCTTCAATTGCTTACCATGTCACATGTTTTATGGTTACTGTTCTATGTATATTTGTTCATGGGCCATTATGGCTTATTACGAAATAAACTATCTATCTATCTATCTTTAAAATGTAAACATTTTGAAACAAACTAGAGCTATCACTGAATGTGATCAATACTACAGCAATATGTTTTGTCAGAGGAAAAATGGAAATATAGAATGCATCACACACATCTATACTTATTGGTGATCTTGCAAGCCATGCTCCAAATCCATAGTCCTGGAGATGTATAGTAATTTGGGTCATAAGATTCTGCTATGTGCATGCATGAAAAATGCATCATGCACAGCTACACTTATCTGTGAACATGCACACCAAGTTCCAAATTGATAGTCTGAGAAATGTGGAAGTAGTTCATGTCACATAAATTTTGCTATGACAGGCCTTAAAACCGCAAATACAAATACAAAAATTTTATTCAAAGTTGGTGTACAAGAACAGTCAAAACATTAGCTATGTATCGCTACTGGCTGACGTAATAACAAGCATAATTTAACAAATCACAGGAAATTATAGCAGGTTAAAATGCACAGTGGGCATAGGCTTGCATAAAAAATGCATCACACATATCTACACTTACTGGTGGGCACACTGACAGTCCTAGAAATGTGGAAGTAGTTTGTATCATAACATTTCTGCAACGAACTGACTGACCACCATCAAACTGACCAACTGTTACATGACTCCTATATCCCGTGCAAACAAGGTTTTGCTTGGCTCTCAACAAAGTATTAACATCACCAAAAACCCTTCCTAATTTTTAAAACTATGTTAAATCATTATTACTTTTCCTTCAAACACTGATTTTATCAGCACAGTAATGCTCAACCTATCATAACCCCACCTCTACAAAGCAAATACCTCTTTTGTTTTGGTCACAGACAGATACTGCCTTCCTAGAGAAAATCTGATATATTGACACTTCTGCTTCTAATCAACACCAAACACAAACAAAGACAAGCTGTAGTTCATGTTGTTAGAAACTGTATAAAAAAGTTAGCAATGTTGAAGTTGTTCTTAGACACAACACTTAAATACTGTTTATGCAAAATGTTACTACTCTGAAAATGTGTTTGATAAATTTTGCTGTATACTTACAGACTCTTTTATGCCCATACAGTGCTGGCACAAACATTGATGCCCATTTTGGATATTTCTCAGCATCCAAGGTCATAACAATGATGTCATTGTAAAGGTCATAGGCCACTGAGGTCAAATCCTAAAGAATAATATTACTCACAATTACACAGAGCAGGATTATGTTTCTAACAATAGCTTCCAAAATTTCATTTTAGAATGATCAATACTAAATTCAATAGAAAACTTAAATAAAAGCTCTGCTACCAGAGTTTATCGTTAAATATGAACAAAAGAAAGAGTGAATTATTTCTCTATCACATTTGAGATACATACATATAAACAGTAAAGACTTTGTTTTCAACAGTCTGTTTGTAGAGATACAAACCTTAAGAAATGTGGAAGACTCAGTGAGATTTTCTCTGTAGCCCATTGCAATCAAGACAGGCAGTTCCTCTTCTTTCAATAAACTGAAATGAAAAACATGCAATGTAAGTTTTGACAAAAAAACAATTAAATTTCAATCTGAGTAAAAATTTTGTTCAAGAAAACAAATTGAAATATGTGAATTTACTTGATTAGGTACTGCATCTCATATTTAGCTGTAGACTGACAACAGACAGCTGTTAAAATTTAGCTGATTTTGGTGACATACCTTGTAGATGTATGGAACATGTCAGAGGTGAGTGGGGTCACAGGCATTCTACTGTGGTCTAGAATAAACTCTGTGACAATGTCTGTACAAACAGCCTCGTCTTCCTCACATGTCTGATCAGCCTTTATCTGGTAGCTAAAAAGTAATGACTAATACTTATATCTAGGTACAGAACATCAGAAGTCAATTCAGATAAGTAAAAAGCTGGAAATGTTATGTTGGATGAGACACTAGGATAACAATTACTTAATTTCACTTATTTTAAATACACTTTAGTATCATTTAATAGATATGACACGTTAACTGCAACACTATAAATATTAGTTGCATATAAAGGGAGGTAACATAGAAGAAATAATACAGATTGTTCAGTCATGAGTTATCTTGCTTTTTGTTGTGGAAAATAACTGTCTTAGTCAATTTCTAAACTGCTAAATTAATTATCCACTGTATAAAAATGATTACCTGTGAGGCTTATGGTATCTATGTAACAGTTCATTTTCAGGATTTTCCAACGTGTCTAACAACGGTACTCCATGCTTCATTATCACTGACCTCACACCATCTCTTCGTTCTATTTTCAACTGAAAAGTAAGTCCTTTTTTTAACTGTCTTTTTTTGTTTTTTGAATCATCTTTAGTCTATTAGAAAAAAAGTCTCATGTAACAAGGCTTTAGAGGTGGCATAAAAAAATAATGATGAGTGATGAAGCTATTTTCTGACAAATTGTTTGAGCTGAAACTTTTATGAGGCTTGGTGTAATAATAATAATGAAAAATTCTTGATTGACTGTGAATACATACCATGACTATCATAGAGACATAGTTTATACATTATCATATTTTCATTCAACTATCTAAAAAATAAAAAATAGTGTAGTACTGAAGTAATTATGAATCATAACATGAAAAGAACTCTTGTCAAAAAATGAAACATACAGTTACATGACAAACACTTGTGACAAAACAAGTTTGACAGTCAAACACAACATGTACTTTAATGTTCTATATATATATCGGTATTTAGCAGATTCCTAACATCTGCAAGAACATTGTTCCAAACAGTCTTGCTTTGATTGCAAAAGCTACTTTTTCTACAGTAGTCTGAAAATCCTCCTGTATTTTATCATTTTGTCAGAAATTAAGAAGCTCAGACAATGTGGACATATTTGTTTTTGGATTTGTAAACAAAAAGCCCTGTATGGTAATGACATATTTGTTTTGTATTACAGAAGTGTTTAGTACATTTGTATAGTCAATACTAACTGACTTGTCTGTCTATATTCAATTTGCTGAGTTGATGCTTTTTCATTATGGTAATGATTTGTGATTTTGCAATGAAGATAAAAATTCAACAATGTATCAGCACCATTGTCAAGGAGCAATGTTCAACATCAAATCTAATACAGCAAATAAACATTTTTTCACCTCTGTTACAACAATGTCGGCACTTTCTGGTAAGTTACCAGTATGAATAGAGAAGCAGTCTAAAATACTGTACAGTCGTTCACAGAGCAGTCTTAGGCACGGGTAACTCCAGAATACATCTGACTGTATGGTGGGACTTACACTGGCAACCAACCATACATCCTTCTCCTATAAATGAAAATCAAAGATAAGGGTGAAATAATGTTAAAATTATGTTGTCATGGAAACAGAGGCATCTATGAACTCATTATGAAAACTGTTTTCATTCCTGGCTACAACTACTTTTTAAATGAGTTTAAATCTTTTTTTTATAATTCTTTTTACACTCACCTGGAATGACCTGGGTAGATAATCTTTATGTATATTTATTACTGAGTTGTCAGCAATTCTTGAGAACCATTCTAGCACAGGTTGTGTCTGCAATATAAAACAAGTAATTGATATATCTTTTAATAGAAACAGACAACTGATTTCTTCTCATTCATTTCTGATATCAAATTAATTTACTGGTTGAAATGATATCTTGAAATACAATAACAATCAAATGGTTTTCTGTAGACTATTATTTTTTCTTCATACTGACTTTTCTTGTATAAAATATAACATTAGTCTTTTTTTTATTTCAACTATTTTAAGGCATTTTGGTAACAAATGAAGTTCTTAAGACATTTCATTATTTCTTTGTGTTTAACTGAACACAGTGTTTCCAAACTTAAATTTCTAAACACTTCTACAACCTTAAATGGCCTAAGTTACTCACCCTTATAACACCATGGTAGTCGATGCGTACATACTTCTTGAACAATTTCTGACTTTTTTTAGTCAGGCATTTATTTGTGTCCATCCAACCAAGTCCCCTATATGCGGATATTGTTGGAAAACCTCTGACATTATGGTTGCGGCACAGAATGGGTTCTGCTGTACAATTAACATAATACATTGAACCACCATCTGAAAACAAAGGCAGATGTATTTCTGTGATGAAGACACATACTACTCATATTTTCCCCCAAAGGAATTAAGAAACAAAATATCAGAAACACATCTGTGACAGGTCTGAAATTGTTGTCTGCTCAGATTGAAAGTCATACATTTGAATCTGGCTTTTTCCTTGACAACAGCATGTTAGGAAGTAACTGGAGTGATTTGACATGTATAAAGATATTTATGGAGAAAATAGTACAAATAGAAAAAAAAAACACAATATAAACTCACAACTTAACATTTATAGTACAAGTTAGTCTAGAGAGTAAAAGACAAGTGGTAAAACAGCTCTATACATTAAGATCTAGTAGCAGATGTGCTAAAAAAAATACGTTTCTCAATAATTTTGTTTCCTTTTGTTTCCAAATAAACCTTTCAAAAATAAACCAATTTCATTTTTCTTTTGTAATAATGTGAGAAGAAGGTGTTAAACTTGATATGAACTGGGTATTTTTATGGAGAGAGTCGAAGTGTATGAACACAGTCTTTCAAACATGAAAGTCCGCAATAGAAAGATGCGATGCATCTTAGAATACACAACCCAAAGCGGGAATCGAACCCCGATCTCCTGTGTGACATGTCAACACTCTAACCACTGAGCCAAAGAATTGATTCCCTGATGCAGTTGTCAGAGGTTGTATTTATACAATTATAGGAAGGTGTGCACTAGACCGTAACAACAGTAGCACTATGTAGATTTACCTATGTGAGCTACAGCCTCCTGTATATCTCTGAATGTTTGATTATTTCTTCTACAGTTTCCACAGTCAGCCATGATGAAGACAATCTAAACATAAACAAACTTAACCTTAGCCAGTATGTACAAACACTGCACTTAAATGAAATACCAAACACAACTTGTTTGACAGCTGTATAAATTTCTGACTTTACTGAATTTAACAGAATTTTGTTTTTACTGGAGACATTTGGCCAAGTTTCAAAAATTTAACTGCAGTGATTTCAACTGCAATAATGGACTTGAAAATGAGAAAATTAATTTGGGGCTATAGTGCTGCAGGTGTTACTAATTACTTGGATGACCCAACAGGCACATATATCCTACAAATAAAACACTCAATGCTGTTTAGAAGGCTAATCTTAAAAGAAAAATAAGGAATCATTAACTTACCAATGAGACTTTAGTGACTTCACCTGCCCACTTGCCCGACTTGTAGAAAATGTGTCTAGGTGCATGTGATTTCTCGACAACATCACTCCAAGTATCCTGGGTGAGAAGTGGTATATTCTCATATACATCCAACTTTCTCTCTATAGTGTCTGTATCAAACTGTTAAAAGGTGTAAGAGAAAATATCTAAATCACAAAACAAGAATGGATGTGTCAGGTTGGCAATAATAAAAATAAATAATCAAGTTTTCCATTCAGTCAAAAATATCTGTCTTTTAAAAAAAAATGGTCAAAACAGGTATTGTAATAAAATTGTCCTACATATTACAGTAATCTTTTAAAATTTTAGTGGCCAGTTGCCAAAAAAGCCAGTTGCTTTTATAGCTACTAGTAAGTCAAACATAACGTTTGTCTGATATATTCAAACAAGCATGGAGAAATGGAAACACACAGAGTTATTGCCCTTTAGTGAAATTTGCAGTAAAAAAACTTTTGTAAAGGTGAACATTTTAAAAAAAGAAAAGAAAAAAAAAACTTGATTATCCTGTCTGCAGGCACACAATGTGATATATGATATTTAGTTTAATATAATGTTTTAACTCTACTCATCTTCTAACTTATATGTAAAACCCCCAAGGCATATACCACAATTCTACTTGGAAATATTAGGGAAAACTAGGCACAGAAAACATTAAAGCACTAGGGTCGCTTAAGTAACTGGTTAGGACATTCACTATATGTTTCCGAAAAGTGTATTTCATTTTTATGGGATGTTATACTACCAAATCATGTAGAGATTTCCAAGATGGTTCCTCTTTCTTTATGGCAACAGGTGTCTTGAAAACTGTCTTCTTTTTAGCAACAGGTTTTCTCATAACTGGAGTGTTGTCAGTCATGTTGTGAGCCCATGCTGTACACAACTGTCCCCTTGGCCCTTCTTGAAGGCTTGAGTACTACATCAAACATACAACAGAAATACATACAGTTATGACAGACTCATTTTGATTTAAACAAACTTTTGAAATGATAGTGATTTTTGAAATGTAAAAAATTATTAAAGTTAGTGAAGGTGTATGAACCATAAAGAAAGGTAATTTTGGAATAAATATGTACTGTGCAAGTACCAGTGCTTTTTTTCTTATAGTTTTAAGAATTAAGCTAAGAGAAAATGGTAAGTGACATTAAACAGTGTTCTGTTCACAATTTCACTTGCTTTTCAAAATTCCAGAAGTAACCTAAGAAACCGTCTAATTTGAAGTGACTAACTAATCCTACACTCATTTAACTAGACTTTTTTTATATTCTTTGGTATAATAAGACTTTAATCATTTTTAAACTTTCTTCAAATGTTTCAAGTATTAACAAACTATTTTAACAAAACTTCTTTTGTACATACACACCTGGTCATAAGGCAGTGTCCCCCATGGGTCATGGTAAGGTTCAATACCTAGGACATTTATAAGACCTTCACCTAACTTTTTAACTGGTTCATACATCACCCAGGGGTAAGGACGTCCAATGTGAAGGAAAGAGGACTTTATAGAGCCATCTGAATCTGGAAAATTACAAGAGAAATAGATAAAAAAAAAACAAAGGAAACTATTGTAAAGGCTAAAATTATGCCAAACAGATAGTAGCTATAGGTGCCAAAGTCCAAGTTTCTTTGTAAATCTTCAACAATTAAAGATGTCTGTTTGTTTTGTACATTAACAAAACTTTATTAACTTTTAATATCTGTCAAGTCCAACTTCCATTTTTTCTCAAATACCGCTCATATGTATGCAGAACTAAAATGTCATTATGTTAAACCTTTAAAATGAGAAAGAGAAAAACTGCTTACAACTGATGCACCTGATGACAAACTGGTTGTAAGAATAATATCTACACTAATCTCAAAAAACAAAGTGTGTTTACTGTACTTCAATTAGAATATGAATAACAGAAAAATGATAAAAATAATATACAAAGGAACAGAAACTTACTTTTATAAAATAAACCCAGGAACGGAATCTCCCTCATAGCCCCAGATCTCAGGTGCCTCTTTACCACTGTAAATATGTTACACAACTTGATGTTTCAACTTTGAATGCTCATTTTAACTATCTAACACTCAAGTTAACACATCTTTCTTAGTAATACAAGTATTCATTCATTCAATGATTAATATAATCGTACTGTTAGGTCAACAGTATTCCTAGATGGACATGTTGATAGGAGAGCCTTATATGGTTTTACCAGCTAGGTAGGAGTCCAGATATACCATGTATTGTACAAAATACAGTTAAATAATTTTTATTCTATACCTATTTTTATTCACTATTCTTTTCATGTTATGGACACTGAAAACAGGACTACATAACATACAACTGAACAATCTGTAAGAGTGTTGAACGAAACTGATTCATACAGAACATTTTTCACACTTTTTTAAGTTTAACATTTGTTTAACATATAACAGGGTGACAATGAATTATACAAATACAGAAAAAAATACAGTCATATGGAACAGATACAGTCATGTGGTACAGAAACAGTCATACAGATACAGTCATGTGGTACAGATACAGTCATGTGGTACAGATACAGTCATGTGGTACATATACAGTCATATGGTACAGATACAGTCATGTGGTACAGATACAGTCATGTGGTACAGATACAGTCATATGGTACAGATACAGTCATATGGTACAGATACAGTCATGTGGTACAGATACAGTCATGTGGAACACATACAGTCATATTGTACAGATACAGTAATGTGGTACAGATACAGTCATGTGGTACAGATTCAGTCATATGGTACAGATACAGTCATTTCAATTATGCTTACATCTTTTGCTGTAATCTTTTTGTAGATCTACAAGTCCATATTTCATTTTGACCAGGTCCTGCTGGAACTGTATTACAGTCATGTTGTATGCATGTAGGTAGCCAAACACATCGTGAGCCCAATGTGCATAGAAACATATCAACAATGGCTGAAACTCCCAGGTTTCATCAGTGTTGTTACCTTTCAGCAAGTCTTCAAATGTCTCCTTGAAGATAATATAATTGATCAGGTTTGTAGCCTATGTATAAATGCTAAAAAGCTGAGAATACTTCTTATAGTGAATATACCATGCATGCAATGAAGAAAGAATTCCTTGAAAATACATTACTAACAAATCTTTTTTTGGTTCACTAAATATGTATCAGAAGGTGTTAACTTACAAGAAGAGTTTCAAAAACATTTAGTCTGACAATAAGGAAGAACCTGTTCTTATATGTACACTATGTATTTTACAGCTTTCAAAACAAACTGATTTCTAAAATACACAGGAATTAAAACTCAGCTTTTGTTTTAAAAAATAAAGGAAAGCTAGTCTAAATACACATTTAAAACTGGAAGGAAACATATGACAGTTCTGAATCAAATGTTATCTTAGAAGAAAGAACTAACCAAAGTTAAGATAGGAGCAGTCACAGTATAGGCTGTGATATATACTTTCATCACATGTGGCTTCACATCATGGCCAGAAAACACCTCAAAATCCTCTCTTACTGTACCATTGAGTACTGACAATAAAACAAAATCAACTAAATGCTTATAAAAACATTTGGTACACTTGAAAAAATGTTTACTTGTACAAAATTATACATTTATGAATATTTAAACTGACTCTTTAAAGGTATCGGTAAATAACATTGACAATGCACAGTTCTAAACATGCTTCCACAAGTATCTTGGTAAAATATTAATAAAATTGTATTAGTTCTTACATCAGAAATGATTTTTTTTAATATATATATATAGAGTATGGAACAGGAGGAAGAAATATTTTCAAGTTACTAGAATTATTTACACAAATCTTAACATTCAACTTCATTTTAAACTTTCTGACATGTGTGGAAGATGAAAGGTCTTTTAAATTATTAACAGAGCCAGACAACAATAAATGACTAAACATAAGTACTGGTATTGAGAATAATTATGGTGACTACTAGCCTTTACTTAATAATCACTGCTTCAAGAAATGTCACTTGGTAAAACTGTGTTTGTGCATATTTAACATTTTCCCTTTCAGCAGTTTTTTTTCAACTAAGGGCAAAGGTCACTGTCAACCAAGGTAATGACAATCAAATATATGAAGCAAATGCCACTTTCAACTTGACATTTATATTTTCAGACTAGGAAATATTCAAATTAACCTTACATTTCTGTCAGAAGAGCCGTATCAAAAAGATGAACATTTCATCTTTCTAAATTATTTAGCCAAATTTTTATCATACTGTTAGGTGCATTACCCATACCTTTGCAGTATTTGCTGTATAACTGTAAAACTCATTCAAAATACCTCTCAATTTTTGCATTAATGTAAATGCATTTGTGAAATATAATGACTTCTTTCAGATTGTTTTGTGCTAACGACTTTTGTAAATATTCAAGAACTTTCTTTGTCCTATAACCAAAACATTTACAATACAAATGATTAACACTTTTTTCCCCTGTATTCATACAGTCGGACCTTGAACTTTACTGTTCACTATTCCCTTAAGTTTTCACTTAGCAACCCTATAAATGTTAAATGAAACTGTCCCAATAGATTGATGGACAAGTCCAATTGAGATATTTAGAAGGGCAAGCGTTAAGATTCTTTCATGTCTTATTTGTAATTTTTTCATATTTATGATAAAGAAATGGTTAAACCAATCTCAACTTACCTTTACTGTGAATCACAACAACTGATGGATACTTCTTCACACTGTAATGTTGTCTAAGCATCCTGGAAGTGTTACATTTAAATAAACAAAGACTTTGTCTGACAACTGACAATACAAATGAAATAATAAATATTCAGAGAAAAAAACTGTTAAAGTGAATATTTATTAACCAAACTATTCTATTTTGCATGAATTCTCAACCTCTACCTAAGTGACGACAACTTTTTGCTTTCACAACCACAGTAGACCATAACTAACTGTAAAATCATATACTAGTCTGCACTGTTAGCTGTCAGTACTGAAGTAACAGTCCATTTTAGAAATTTAGCTAGGGTAAGTCTTGATAAATTAAATTTCATTGTAAACTCAAGGCCAAGGCAGCTTCCTTTCAAATCATCTACTGGAAATGAAAACTGATTTTATCTGAACCTTACAAAATATTTAAAACCTATCTGTCTCAAACTGAACATTGAACACTAGGGTTCAGCAGACGATACATTACCAGACATGTATGTAATATGCATGAGTGCAAAAAATGCTGAATACTTACCCCACCTGAGGTGAGTTAAGATGCACTGCCATTGCCTTGCAGGATTCTATCTCTTGAGCCATCTGGAACACAAACATTTTCCTCTTATTTACAAAACAATTTTTCTGACATTTTCAGTGCATTTAACCCCAGCTGCTCACCTTTTAGTTATTTCTTCTATGTAGATGGAAAAAACATGCCTAACAGCATGACAAAGGTCATTAAAAATTATATCAATAGAATATCATGTTAACCGTTACCCTGTTATAGACATTATATCTCTAGAATGTCTAATTTACCTTTACCTTGTTGCTGACATTATAGCTCTAGAATATCATATTAACCTTTACCTTGTTGTTGACATTATAGCTCTAAAATACCATATTTACCTTCACCTTGTTGTTGACATTATAGCGCTAGAATATCATATTAACCTTCACTTTGTTGTTGCCATTACAGCGCTAGAATATCATATTAACCTTAACCTTGTTGTTGACATTAGAGCTCAAGAATAGCATATTTACCTTCACCTTGTTGTTGACATTATAGCTCTAGAATACCATATTTACCTTCACCTTGTTGTTGACATTAGAGCTCAAGAATAGCATATTTACCTTCACCTTGATGCTGACATTATAGCTAAAGAATAGCATATTAACCTTTACTTTGTTGTTGACATTATAGCGCTAGAATATCATATTAACCTTTACTTTGTTGTTGACATTAGAGCTCAAGAATATCATATTAACCTTTACTTTGTTGTTGACATTATAGCGCTAGAATATCATATTAACCTTTACTTTGTTGTTGACATTAGAGCTCATGAATATCATATTAACCTTTACTTTGTTGTTGACATTAGAGCGCTAGAATATCATATTAACCTTTACTTTGTTGTTGACATTAGAGCTCAAGAATATCATACAAACCTTTACTTTGTTGTTGACATTATAGCGCTAGAATATCATATAAACCTTTACCTTGTTGTTGACATTAGAGCTCAAGAATGTCATATAAACCTTTACCTTGTTGTTGACATTAGAGCTCAAGAATGTCATATTTACCTTTACTTTGTTGTTGACAATAGAGCTCAAGAATATCATATTAACCTTTACTTTGTTGTTGACATTAGAGCTCAAGAATATCATATTAACCTTAACTGTGTTGTTGCCATTATAGCTCTAGAATAGCATATTTACCTTTACTTTGTTGTTGACATTATAGCGCTAGAATATCATATTAACCTTTACTTTGTTGTTGACATTAGAGCTCAAGAATATCATATTAACCTTTACTTTGTTGTTGACATTATAGTGCTAGAATATCATATTAACCTTTACTTTGTTGTTGACATTAGAGCTCAAGAATATCATACAAATCTTTACTTTGTTGTTGACATTATAGCGCTAGAATATCATATAAACCTTTACCTTGTTGTTGACATTAGAGCTCAAGAATATCATATTAACCTTAACTGTGTTGTTGCCATTATAGCTCTAGAATAGCATATTTACCTTTACTTTGTTGTTGACATTATAGCGCTAGAATATTATATTAACCTTTACTTTGTTGTTGACATTAGAGCTCAAGAATATCATAACCTTTACTTTGTTGTTGACATTATAGCGCTAGAATATCATATTAACCTTTACTTTGTTGTTGACATTAGAGCTCAAGAATATCATATTAACCTTTACTTTGTTGTTGACATTATAGCACTAGAATATCATATTAACCTTTACTTTGTTGTTGACATTAGAGCTCAAGAATATCATATTAACCTTAACTGTGTTGTTGCCATTATAGCTCTAGAATAGCATATTTACCTTTACTTTGTTGTTGACATTATAGCTCTAGAATATTATATTAACCTTTACTTTGTTGTTGACATTATAGCGCTAGAATATCATATTAACCTTTACTTTGTTGTTGACATTAGAGCTCAAGAATATCATACAAACCTTTATTTTATTGTTGACATTATAGCGCTAGAATATCATATAAACCTTTACCTTGTTGTTGACATTAGAGCTCAAGAATGTCATATTTACCTTTACTTTGTTGTTGACATTAGAGCTCAAGAATATCATATTAACCTTTACTTTGTTGTTGACATTAGAGCTCAAGAATATCATATTAACCTTAACTGTGTTGTTGCCATTATAGCTCTAGAATATCATATTAACCTTAACTGTGTTGTTGCCATTATAGCTCTAGAATATCATATTAACCTTTACTTTGTTGCTGACATTATAGCTCAAGAATATCATATTAACCTTTACTTTGTTGTTGACATTAGAGCTCAAGAATATCATATTAACCTTTACTTTGTTGTTGAAATTATAGCGCTAGAATATCATATTAACCTTTACCTTGTTGTTGACATTTTAGGTCTAGAATATTATATTTACCGTCACCTTATTGTTGACATTATAGCTCTAGAATATTATATTTACCTTCATCTTGTTGTTGACATTACATATCTTGAATAGCATTATGACCTTGTTGTTGACATTATTACTCTAGAATAGCATATTAACCTTAACCCTGTTGTTGACATTACATCTCAAGAACAGCATATTTAACTTGACCCTGTTGCTGATATTACATCTCTAGAATATCATGTTTACCTTAACCCTGTTGTTAGCATTACATCTCTAGAATATCATATTTACCTTAACCCTGTTGCGGACATTACATCTCTAGAATATTATATTTACCTTAACCCTGTTGCTGACATTACATCTCTAGAGTAGCATATTCACATTAACCCCATTTCTGACATTACATTTCTAGAATAGCATATTCACCTTCACCTTGTTGTTTACATAATATCTCTAGAATTTACCTTTACCCTCTTGTTGGCATTATATCTCTAGAATGTCATATTTACCCTACAACTGTTGTTGGCATTACATCTGTAGAATAGCATGTTTACCTTTATATTGTTGTTGGCATTATATCTCTAGAATAGCATATTTACCTTAACTGTGTTGTTGGCATTATATCTTTAGTATAGCATATTCACCTTTACCCTGTTGTTGGCATTACATAAACTTTTGTTACCAGTGTTATCTGATAATAGTATGCAATGTTGCAATACAGTTGGTAAGTTTTAGAATTAATACCTCTTTAAATAATAAAAGTGTCTGTACTTAGTGAATGAACTTTAGAAATTAGCAGTGCTGATTGGATACTTAATCTTGACTTATAGATTAGAGACTTGTTTGTTGTGAAGCACATTAGTAACTCACAGTGAATATCCTCACAAAATCATTTTAGACAGCAACCTTTGATTACAAAGTTGTGACTAGGATAAAATCAAAATAAGTGAAAAAGAAGTATTTTATAAGTGTTGTAAAAAGTATAAAGCACTTCCTAAGAAGTCACAGACTATGGTAACATGACTTCAGTGATAGTAAAATCAGACTGTCAAAAGACAGAAAATTGAATAAGAACATAGACATTGCAACTTACCCCATAGACCATGTCCTCAACCTCGTGGTGCCTGGGGCCATCAGGGAATGCCAACAAGAGGATATGATACTGTTTCTGTGTTTCATGTATACGTTCTGCAGTCACCTCAGCACTCTGCTCCGCATATAAACCTGACTGAAATATTCATAATTTATATTCATTGAGCCTAAGTTTAGATAAACCCACAAGATGTACCTTATACATGTATATTTTACTCGTTTTATCTCTTCTGAATAACAGAATGGTTTCAACATCAGATATATAGAACTAATAAAGCCAATGTTCTCTTCTTGCTCATTTCTTTGCCTTGGAATTCATACCCACAGAAACATCCAAGAGAACCTTTTATAGGAAGAATTACAAAAAGTTTAGTGTAAAACAAAGAAATATGATTTTTTTTCATACTAGGACAACTGTTTACAATTCCATGTTCAGTGATAAAGAATCAGCAACTCACCAACTTTGAGAGCCAGTTTTTCAAGTCTGTTTTTCTCACTTTGCCAGCATACTGGTAACTTGAAGACTCCCCAAGATAGCATCTTACTGCTGGTAACTTTTCTGGCTTTAAATTTTTAGGTGGCATGCGTGCCTTTAATTTAAATGTGTACACTGCAGCATTCATTTATTTAAAAGATCTGACAAAAATTACAAAGGGTAAAAGACTTTGTTTACTTTCTATGTATACATGGTTAATATGATGTAATCAATAACAGCTAGCCACTCAAATTCTTCCTAGCATCTACTATCACTTCAATGTAACTTACACATAAAACAGAACATACAGATGAGAAATCATGTCTATGTCTTTTTGGTACTAACTAAAATTATAAAGCATTTGTTCAAATAAAATCATAAAAAACCTATTACATCTGGACTGAAGGCTCCCAACTGCCAATTTGTAAAATTCTCTGGTGCATGTCTGTCCTGCCACAAATTGTATGTCACTTTCTCAAGCTTTGACCCAGTACCTTAAATATACATGTACATGAATCTAAGTTAACACTGAAATAGGATCTACTAAAATTAGGAAGCAAAGCACCATAAAGAATACATCTTTATTTTTGCTGAAAAAAGTTACTGGTTATGATGACAGTTTGAATACACTAAAATTAATAATTCATTTTCAATTATCAAGGAGCCACTTTTTTGTTAGGAAAGATACAAAGTACAAACATACATAGCTGTAACTAGGCCTGGATATGGCCACAGAAAAAAGATTTCATGAAGGGACCAGTCATTTCCAAACTACCTATCCTATAGTACTCTAACATTAAGTTCCTTCTGTAAACAAAAACTTATTTGCTACTTACTTGAGTTTCTGAACAAAATGCAAAATGGCTGATGTCTGGAAAATTTGATATGTCTCTGAAACACACTTGTTGGGAATTCTTGCAGTATAGCATCATACTCTGAAAAGAATTTTCACATTTTGCTACAGTCAAAACAGTAGAGGAAAATCTACTTAGCATTTCACTGATTTACTTAAAGAATCACAATCATCAGAAATTGGTGAACATTTGATCCTTTAAATAACTGCTGTATGACAATTTCAAAATAACTTCTGTTCAACAACTGCATGACTTCCTTTGTAACGATTCTAATATTTATGAGGAGGCACTTATGTATTAAAGATTATGAAACACAAGTATTTGTGCCATGAAGAAAACAAGAAATGTAATGGCTTTGATCATATTACCAGAAAGGTTACCTTTTTTCATTAAAACTATCATAATAATAAGTATGAGAATGGAATATATTAGTTAAATAATTAAGTTTATTCACAATCAAAATATGCATAAAATACACACAGGGTTTCTTTTTTTGTCAGTGAAAATAGGATCAAAACAACTATAGCAAATCTCCCTTGAAAAAAAAATCATTTGATCATTCTGGACATTTGTCAATTATGTAGATGTTTGTTCCTTTGCGTTGGAAATGTTTTTTATTCAACAGTAACTTTTCTTCTAACTCAGGGAAATACAAATCTGTTGTTCTATTTGATGAAAATGGTTCACTTATATTCCTAGAAAAAACCCTAATAATTATTTCACTTACGGCTAAGAACTTGCATGGACAATATCAGGGTCTGCTATTTGAAAGACTCTGACAATATAAAAGTCAAGTCCCCTCATGACAGGGATAATTTACGTGTACAAACAAAACACATGGTGAACAGGCACACTAAAAATGCTGTTCACTTTAAAGATATGTTCTAGATGTTGTCATAGGAAGTGGGAGTATTTGACTACTGCAGATGCACTCATTGCAAAGCCAGATCAAAACACTGTTTTATATTTCAAACTTATTTGGAATGTGTCTGAATAAACTGATTGTATGCTGAACAGCTTAACATTATTCCATCTCTCTCTCTCTCTCTCTCTCCTCTCTCTCTCACTCTCTCTCTCTCTCTCTCTCTCTAACAAAATGAAAGCATAAGTGTCACATTCACAGAGGATCTGCTTTTTTAAGGGGAAAAAAGAAATACATGAAAACAGAGTCTTCTTCCAATTAAAGTAACATAATTAGCTTCTTCTTAAAACAGCACAAAGGCTCTTTCACAGAAGGAGTAATAAATCTACCAAGAACAGTGTTAAGAGGAGCTAGGAACTTATGGATCATGAGTGGTTTCTGACCAGTCCCTTGAATTTCACCAAAATAATTGGGAAAGAAAACAGAACATCATAGTAAATACTTTTGAAAAAAAATTTTTTAGTACATTTAAAATGTTTCTAGAATTTGTGATATCACCAGGATTTGCATTTGTAAATTCTGCCAAAACAAAAATTATTCTATTAGGAAAATCTAAAAGTGGCTCTTTAAAAGTAAAAGTACTATCAACTCATGAACAATTTTTGTCTTACTGGTTTATTAAACATATATTTTTAGACACGAGATATCTGTTTTCCGCTTACATACAAGGTTTACATGGAAAATTTGTTGTTAAATTAAAAATATATATTGAAGTATGAATATTAGATCATCCCTGGTGCTTGCAAGTGCTCACAGCAAATATGAGACATTGTTCTTAAACACACAGTGTTTTTGAGGATCACCCTCAATTAAAAGCAATTTACTATTATATTTCTTGAAAAAGATAAGTCTGAACAAAAAGATCTGGATTCTCGTTTTCATCATTAGTTGCAATCTGGACCAATGAATTTTTACAAAAAGCAAGTTTTATATTCAACAGCTGTTTAAATTGAGCCAAACCAGGTTATTAATGGCAAGACTTACAAACAAACAACTTATTTCAAAAGTAAGTGGCACATTTACAAGGGTATTTCGTGCTGCCCTATATTTTGCCTGAACTTACTAAAGGCTTCAAACATGTTAACTCTACCGGTGGTAGATAAAATCTACTGGTATTTCAATGTATGTACTGGTCCTACCTACAGTATAGTAGTGCCAAATGTACTTTTTTCAAGAGCAAATTATACAATTTACAAACGTTCAGGAAATACATGATTTTATCTGTTACTTTCATCTGCATGTTTGACAAGGCCCGTAATCTTGAATGTTGTAATTTTTTGGGGTGAAGTAATCGTTATTAGCTAATGGAAGCAGAGTTTAGGAGCATGTCAGTGTTTAGATTATTAAATGTCTGATATATGAAATCGTCTTTAGAATAAACACATTTGAAGATAATAATGAAAATAAGATCTAGTGCTACACTGGTTTAATTATTTTTAATTAGTTCCCCACCACCCCACCCCGCCCCTTCACTGGGTAAAGTATTATCAACTGATCATTTATTTTGTTGTTAAATGCTAAATATAGTTCACATGAATAATGATACTGAGTCTGATAGATATACTGGTATAAATTGAGTACGCTACAATTATTTTAAGAAATTTTCCAACTCTATGGTTCGGAAAAAATATAAGGAAACTAAATAGAAAATGAATAATCACTCGTCAAAACTGATGCTACTGTTGTAAAGAAAACCAAGCAGCCAAAACTTTGATGTAGACGAGAAGTGACTCGTATTGCTGCCATATTGTTTATATGTGGAGAGTAAGCAAGGGACATAACTTTGAGGCCCGTCACTCATCACGTAGCGCATATTATTAAGAGCATTGTATTATAGAGGTTTTGGGGAATGGTGCAAGATACAAAAAGCATCTCATTCCAGAGACGCTTCTGGTTCTTTTCCTTGCTCATTCCATTAGCAAAATAACAATACTCAAGTCGCTAATTATACAGTTTATATGTTCATCTTTTTATCGCTTTACCAAATCCAAAAATAAATGTTATAAAAAATAATTATTCTACAAATTTAAATAAAAGGTAAAATCTCAGGGAACTTCTTTGCTTTTAAAGTATTTTATATATAAAACGAAATTCAGCCTATTTGCATATATCGTACTTTAAAAGTTTTTTAACAGCAAAAATTAATGTGTAGAAAATATGATATGAATATTTCGAAAAACACTTGGATCGTAGTATTGATGAAAGGCTCAGAGATTCTAACGATAAATTCCCGAGAGTATTTCTCGTGCCATTAAAAATCTGGCTGATCGTAAGATACTGTAACGAATCATCTTTTCCACTTTGTTTCTCTTAATTACTTTGTTTACATTTAAGGAAAAAACAGAGTCCTCTAGAAATATATAGCTTTTATATTCTACAGAATGTGTAATCTTTAAATGTTTTACTGGTTGTACAAAATTATTGCGACTTTTTATATATTTACACATTTAAATCAGTTGTAAGGTCAGAGGGGGATAGATCTCCGACCCTCACTTGTCGACAGGAAGAATAAATGGGGTAACCTCACGAGTGGGCCTGGAAAAAAACAAATTCAAAAATCCTATCAATTAGTAAAATCCATTTTGTTATAGTTTATAATGAAGCATTGTTTTGAAGACCTCTTCCAAGATTGTTCAAATTATGTTCCAAGGGTCATTATTTGCCCCGCTCCGGAAGGAGGTAGAGCTCAGTTCTATAAGGTTTTATACGGGTAAAATAGAAACTTTCTTGTTTGAATCCAAAATACCTTTAGTTTTAATACGTGGTGCATGGCATTTCTAGTTGACCTTTACTAGTATTGATTATTTTTTATATCCCGGCTTTGCGGGAGGCAGGTAGCGTTGCTCTTGTCCGTATGCCTGTCAGAGCGTTTACTAAGTACGTACGTCCCGAAAACTTGTGTGTCGAAATCCTCATTTAACCTTTCGAGGATTTGCTTCAAACTTTCGCAGATGAACAATCTGGATGTGCTCATGGTCATACAGGAAGAAATTTCTGTTAGAAATATCTTTACCAGAATTATGGGCCTTTGAATTTTTTAATAGATGATGTGATACTCGTATTTTGTTTCATATCCATAAGTCTAATAAGCGCATACCATGCATGTGGCAAAGATACACAATGGCCTAAAGTGCAATGGTAACACGTTTTAAAAGGGAAATGGTTTTAAATATCTACTTAAGATATCAGTCTAACTTCGCAATACACCATCCGGTGCAGTGTGATTCTAGTTTTACATAGTTTTTGAAAGACATTTCAATTTTTTTGTTTTACTTTCATCACGATCGACGTTAGAACAGTATTGCTCATATAACTTAAATGAGTAAAACTATAAGTGTAATCCAAATTTCATCACTCCTCAAACGAAAAAGTGAATAATTCGATGGTGATGAAAGTAAAAAAAAATGTCTGCATTCACTTTACAGTAAAACCTTACGCAATGTTTAACTTTAATTGGTAATCACTGTAATTTGTGACCAGACGTTGCAAACAGGTCCTTTTGAAATAGGAGGATCATAATGCATCCTATTTTTCCGTCTGTATTCAAGTATATCGTGAGTTTAATTTTTGTCGAAGTTACTGTAATATTTAAAGGTTCTCCACAGTTCACCGTTAAATATCCAAAATTGTTTGACAGAGAAATGAATCTTAATGTTACTAAAAGTGCTAATTCTGCCAAGGAGGAACATTTTTGTTATACTACAGCAACTGAATACGGTTAAGTAAAAGCTTTAAACAAAACCAAACATGTTGATCTCAAATGATAAAATTAGAGAAGAGCCTCATAAGCGTCAAGGTTAAGGCAACGAAAGGTTAATGTCAAGGTGAACTGTTTGAAGTAAACAATTATCGGATACGCTTAGTTATGGACAAACATTTGCTAAAAGGCATACCTGTCAAGGGTCTGGAGAAGGTTAGAGTGAGATAAAATAAAAGGGGGGGTCCGGGGGTCCTCCCCCGGAAAATTTTGAAATTCTAGGTCGTCTGTGGTGCATTCTGGGCTCATTTATACTCCATATTCACTTTGTTTACATTGACACCGTGCGATATTCTGATAATTTATAAATCTTATGCTATCACCGTTTCCGGATATTAGGTCATACACCACTAATAGCTCAATTTGGCGTAATCAGGAAGGAAAAAATACAATATTGCCGTTCAAAATTATTTTATAATTTGTTGATTTTTTTTTTCATTTTGTTTTTATAAAAATGAGTGAGAAATTATTTAATCAGCGTGAGGGTCCAAATTCACTATAAATAGCGTGAGACTCACGGCGAAACCGTGAGACTTGACAGGTATGAAAAGGTAACATTTTTGCAACTTTTGTTTTACTCATTTAGTTATTCATATTTCTATTATTAGAAAAACTTTGCGATTTAAAGAAACTTTAGATACATAGACGATGTCATTTGGTGTATAGGGTTCCTTTACCATTGACAAAAAGTCCATCGTAGAAGTGAGAGAACGGCTTTATCCAGCGTTTTCACGGATTTTGGCGTACTATCACTTTCGAAATAAACTGGATCACAGATTTTTAAAAAATTCCTATACCAAGTGCAAAAAAAAACCACCTATATAATAACAACCTCAGCCTTGTTTATGATTCAACGGAAATGACTAAATTTAAGAAGGAAGCTCATATAATTAAATTTCGACTTTCTGTTTAGCCTTAAATTATTGCAATGTTAGAAAGAATTTCTGAAATCGAAAATACCGTATTATCTTATGAAAAACGGGGGCACAAATGAAGTGAATTAGATCTGTCTGTTTAGCCTTAAATTATTGCAATGTTAGAAAGAATTTCTGAAATCGAAAATACCGTATTATCTTATGAAAAACGGGGGCACAAATGAAGTGAATTAGATCTGTCTGGGAACTTAAAGAAAGAAAAGAAAAGAAAGAAAAAACTAGAGATTGTGCACTTTTCTTTTACCTTTTCTAGCTGTAGGCCTACAGTACATTTTGAACTTAGTTACTGACAAATTACTCTCAAAACAAAGTCTTATTAACAAACAAACAAAAATCCCATTATAGAACCCGAGTCTCCAAAAAAGACCGTTTTCTACTGTTCTAAATCAAAGGATCTGTAGAGGAAACTGAAGCTCTCTTTCTTTGTTTCTTTTAAAGGAAAAGACTAGCATATCAAAATTTGATTTGAATTTTTTGAGTCGATAACTCAAGTCATGATTCCGCGACTTAGATGGTAGACAGCAGTAACTCATTTTTAGAAAGAATTCGCGCGCGAGAATCGATGCATTTTAATAAAAAAAAATATTGCCGAGTAGATTGCAGCGGGCATTTTTTGAATTCGAGAGAAATGTAAATCATTTCTAGCCTTCGTGAAATAAATCAAAAAGAACTAAAAAAATATACTTGGTTCAAACGAAATCTTGATCTGTAAAAAAAGTGCATGAAGCAAGCAGTTATTATATTTACCGTGCATCAATCAATTAAAATTGCGCTTCAAAAGGGCTACAGTTTTGACACTGTGCTCAGAGTAAATCACTTGATGCGCGCATTGGGAAGTGTTGCGCTTTTTTTGAGAGAGCTCATAAAGAATTTAACACTTCATGTTTTAAGAATGATAAACTATTTCATTTGATAATGCTCGTTAATGTGCATTTGGCTTTCCATTGTTTTCAGTACGTTCATATTGTCGTCTTTTGGAGTAACAAGACGAGAACACCAGTCTTCCCTTTATAACATTGCAGTCTGAAAATTATCATATTTCAGTTTATGTTTTGGTATTTTCTTGTTCGTTTTTTTTTCTTGGTAGGTACATTATATGATGTGCATAAATAATAGGTTTTCCTTAAAGTATGTGATGTCGATTCTTGACCGATAGGTTTGCGGAAATGACCAAACTTGCCTCCAAGCTAGTACGTATCAGAGCATAAGATACAATCACCCCATTCATTTACAATGTATTTATAGCACACGACTGAAGTGATAGGGCGACTGACAACTTTAAAAGTGAATGTTTTTTGTTTTTTTTTGTTGTTTTTTTTGTCCAGAAATAAAGGACAAAGGAAAGAAGGATTTTATTGATTCCAAGAATTTTCACTTTATTTATACCTGAAGCAAAATCTGTCTTGACTTGTTTTTATTTTGGAAATTGTACGTACTTTTTCGTTTCTAAAATAACGTAACGTTTAGAAATGTAAATATTTTAGGGAATATGTTATTGCTTAATTTTTATTGGTAACACTTGTGGCTTTTATATGTAAAACAGTTGATATTATTTTTTGGAAATAATCAAGTTTTTTTTAAGCAGTTCGATAAATTGTGGTTATGATAAATTAATTATTCAAATAATTTGAGGTTAATTATTTAACCATTCAATTAGCGTTAAATGTGATTTTCTTTTCACAGCTTTCATTTATGATTTAATATATTTATAGTACATTGTCGTTAATTTTTATTTATTAATTCTTCTTAAATTTATTGTTTGATATTTTCTCATTTCCACAAACCACTGTGTATTCTCTTTCAGCCGGACTGCTTTTTTGAATTCTAAAAAAATGGCCGTTTCTGATGTATGGTTGACACCTATACCCTGTAGGGAGTCCACGATATGGAGGTTTTCAAGTTCAGCCGTGTTGCTTCTGGTGTCCGTCTGCAGTAAGGTTATTTTAAGTAAGTAAAGTTTGTTCTTAAAGTGTCGTGTTTGCAAACAAGTAAACGATATTTTGTACATTTTCATCTTAAAACATGCGAAGTTTGAAGTAGGTTTGCATTAGATCTTCTCCAAAAGTTGTCAACAGGAAAATTCATTTACAATGTCGTAGTAAATGAAGTACTCTCTGGTGCATGAAATACTCCCTGTGCCACTCTGGTGCATTATAACTCCCTGTGCCTGTCTGGTGCATGAAAAAAAAAACTTTGTGCCTCTCAGGTGTATGAAATGGAATCCGTACTGCTGAAGATTTTTCGCAATCAAATGAAATTAACCATTTAATCAATTTTAATAGGTTACGTCGGGAAAAGAGCAGAAGGACTTTCAAAAGATCATGTGAGATCCGGGAAGAACGATGTCTGTTAACATTTATTACTTTTTATTTTTCATAATTTAATTAAGTTGTGATTTTATCCACGTGTATTTTGAATCGGGCATTTTTCTATTGTTTACAGGTCTGAACAGACCATGTATTTACCGGAAGGATGTTTTTCAGAGATGCATCGCTAGACGACCAGTCCGTAAACCCCTGATCACCGTGAGCAATCATTACAGTATGGTTGACGACTTCCTTGTCTCATGTAAGTGCACGTGCGGTTGTCTGTCGTCTGCAAAAGTGGGAAAATATAATTAATATGCAATTTAATGTGTTTTAAACTTGTTACGTTTTCATATCTAAAAACATATGTCTCACCACGATGTTGTACGCAGTTTATAGGTGTTTATTATGACCCTTTCCTTAATGTGGGGCCGATGTGGGATACTTGCAACGGATTTGATATCCTGTTATCATAATTTAGGTTCAGTTCAACCGAAGACCGTATATGCAAAGGTTTTTGCCAGTTATCATTACAGTTACAATTGTTAATTCAATTGTATTTATTGATTAATTATTTCAGACATGATGTCATGGAATCAGTTACTAAACAGGCATTCGGTGCGATGGTTACCAGGGGCCAAAGATGTTTGTTGCCGTACGAAGTTGAGTTCCTTATTCTTTCAGCTAGGTCGCGTGATTCCTATTGTCCGTGGTGAAGGTGTTTATCAACAGGGTATGAACTTTTGTGTTGATAGACTGAGTCAAGGTGAATGGGTGCATTTGTACCCCGAAGGAAAGGTGAACACATCCAAAGATTTTATGAGGCTGAAATGGGGTGAGTAGGTTACGTGAGATTTACTTATTTCCATGCAGCATTGTTTTGGAATTATAGACATTGAACATCGAATTGACCTTTAGTTAAATGAACTCATCTATAGGACACCACTGCATTTGTTTATATATTTGTCACTTCTTTGTTCTTAACAAATTTTGTTGATATTTATTAGTTCAAAGATTTTTTTTTAATTTACGGCTTTTAATTCTTATTTTAACCTTACGTACTATTACAGGTGTGGGGAGACTGGTAGCTGACAGCGAGGTGAGCCCCATTGTATTACCTTACTGGCACCTAGGTATGGAAGATGTGTGGCCAACAAGGAAACCATACTATCCCAGAATAGGAAATGTAAGCGTTTCCTTGAAAATCGTTACGACATAACTGATTTTATAAACATAACCACGCTGTTACAGGTTATATTAAATAGGCCAAATGTATGATGATTTTGTGGTAACTTTAAACCAGGAAAATCAGAGATGGATTGTGGTTATTACCTTCAATATGAAATGTATGTGGTTGAATGTTTCTTTGGTACATAAGATACACCTGATGAAATTCTGTAAACGAGTCTGAACTCATTACGACAGAGAAAATATTTCAGTTTGATTAAGGGCCCTCTTAGTGTCCTGTGGGAGAACAGAAGGATTTCTGTGCTGTAACTGATGGACCTATCAGGGTGTTGTTGAATATATTGATCTAGAGATGTGTGACAGGTCACGGTCACCAAACTTTTCCATAAAACAAATGCCAAGACTAATCCATACAAAGGCAAACAATTGACCGATTTACTCCCTCGCTTGTAATGCAGTATAAATAAAAAAAAAATCTTTGATATTCAAGAGGTAATTTTATGCAAAATTAAAAGATCGCTCTAGTATAAATTACCTTAAATAATACATCACGATATTGTTTGATTATAAACCAATTTCAGAAAGTAACTGTTGTTATTGGCGAACCTCTAGACTTTGAACAAGACCTGAAAACTTTGAGAGAGCAAAAGAAGACTGAGGTAATTTTTTTAAATCTATGCTTTGTTTATCTTACTCAAGTGGTTTGAACCATTTGTGTTACAGAAGTGTAATCAAGGTGTGATACATAATGCTCTTAAACGATTTTTGATATACTTGTTACAGATATATGCATGCCATACTGACTACATACAAATTTTAAGTTGAGACCGATAACTTCTCACTGGTTAAGTTCAAGACTTTTCCAGGAGCATTTAAATGTTTTTAGTGCCCTGTGATGTTACTGAAGTATGTTTGAAATGATAAGTACTTTATACTGGCTTTTCAGGAAGAGGTATGGAAATACATTACAGACAAGGTAGAGCACGTTTTCGCAACACTAAAATTAGAAACGGAAATGAAACACGCATTAGCTTCACTTGGAACAACAAACTCTTGAATTGGACTTTACTTCTAGTCTTTATTTTCACCAAGATGTTGCTCTTAGAGTCTTTAAGCTAACTGTGATATTGCGTAATATGTATGTTAGAATGCATACTTTAACTGTGATATGTACGAAAGGCCATGCAGTTTTCTACAGATCAGCTTTTGAGACTGTTTGTTAAGCTTTAAGGTAGAAGCACATTCATGATCAACTGCTCGAAAACTGTCATTACACGAATTTGTGCAGAAGTTTACAGGTGTACAAGAAGCATACAACGTGGTAACTATACACTTACCCTGATGATATAGGACTTGATACTATGTATATGGTGTTATTTACAGAAGCACTTTATAAGACAAAGCTTCTATACACTACTGTTAAGTTAAATAGTGTTGCATCAAGCTATCAAAATCTGTTCTTGCATGTTCCATGACAGAATATGTTGTACAAATCCAGTATGGGAACTTTCAATAGCTTAGCATTGTTCTCCAGGAGAACTTAGGAGCCAAGGTTGTAACTGAATGAGTTTCCTTTTCTGCTCTTCACAAGAGTTGTTGCTTATACAATTATTCTTTGTGTAAGACTTTTATTGTACAAACCAAGCAGGTTTTCTTTTTTACCTATATTAACTGAAGTGAGTGGATAAACTGAAGAAATAAAGTGGAAAAATAGTTGTTAATTTTGTTCCTCACACATTTCTAATACTTTTCTGGTCTTTGACTGTAACAAGCAAACCAACTGTTGTGTATGTAGCCATAATACACATAGAAAATAATTCATTTTACTAGCTCATTCTTGTAACATTTCCTTGCCCTGTTTACGGTATGTTTCCTTCTTAAATCTTGAACGTAAACCTTTGGACATATTTTGTAGCCATTCCAGGGACAACTCTTTGGACAAATACAGAGAACCTTACTTAACATGCTCTCACTGATTCAAGTAATCTTTATATATATGTATGGATTCAATATCAGTTGTACAGCAAACTGAGTTCACAATTTTGGCTTGTTGAGTAAAACTTTATTGTCCCTTAGTCAAGTGTATCAAAGCTCGATTTCAGTTATGTAAAGGGACAGCTTTCTTGTAGGGGGCTCATTTCTGTGGATAAAAACTATCAGAACAGGATAGAAGCTATAACAAGAGGGCCATGATGGCCCTAAATCGCTCACCTGAGTCTCATTGCTCATGTTACAAATATCGTTATTCATTTTTATGGGTGCAAGTTTGAATAAGTTTGCAATAAGTTTGAAGACTCTGGGTGTAATGGTAATCAAATTTTTTAGCAGAAATAGTTTTACTCTATAGGTCCCTGTGACTTTGACCTTTGACCTACAGACCCCAAAAACAATAGGGTTCTTATAATATAATTACCCTGTAAAGTTTGAAGGTTCTGGGTGTAATGATACTCCAGTTACTGAGAAGAAATAGTTTTGACTCTACAGGTCCCTGTGACCTTAGCTTTTGACCTACTGGCCCCAAAAATGATTGGGTTCTTTTATTGAGTAAAGACAATCATCCTATGAAGTTTGAAGGCTCTGGGTAAAATGGTACTTCAGTTACTGAGCAGAAACAGTTTTCACTCTACAGGTCCCTGTGAACTTAACCTTTGACCTATGGACCCTAAAAACAATAGGGTTCTTCTAATACAATTATCCTATAAAATTTGAAGGCTCTGGGTGTAATGGTTCTACAGTTACTCTGCAGAAATAGTTTTCTCTCTACAGGTCCCTGTGACCCTGGCCTTTGACATACTAGCCCCAAAAACAACATGGTTCTTCTATTTAGTAAAAGCGATCATCCTATTAAGTTTGGAGGCTCTGGGTGAAATGGTAATCCTGTTATTGAGTGGAAACGGTTTTCACTCTAGAGGTCCCTCTGACCTTGACCTTTGACCTACTGACTCAAAACACAAAAGGAATTTTTTTGTACTCAATAAGGGCAATAACCCTGTGAAGTTTGAAGTCTTTGGGTCAACTGGTACTCAAGTTATTGAAAGGAAACAAAGTGTGAAAGACAGACAAACAGACACCCATGGACAAGGCAAAAACAATATGTCTCCATCAGAAGGGCAGGGTTGGGGGGAGACATAACAACAAACAATTGAAGGTATAGCCCTTTGTGTTTCCCAGCAGCAGATTTTTAAAATTTTCCCTATATAAATCCTTGTGTAAAATCAAATGACCCCCGGTCAGGGCCAGTTACAGGCTTGAAAGTAGTCCTACTTTTTTGACATACTCCTACTTTTTTCCTACTTTTTTAAAAATATTCCTACTATTCCTACTTTTTGAACAAGAGGGCCATGATGGCCCTGTATCGCTCACCTGAGTATGACTGCTTTAAACAAAGTTGCTATGGACCTGGTTATTTGACCCCAGATGACCCATATTCGAACTTGACCTAGTAATTATTGAAACAATCTCTGACAAATTTCAAGGTTATATGTACTGAAAATGTTACCTCTAGAGTGTTAAAAAGGTTTTTCCATATTTGGGCTCTATGACCTAGTTTTTGACCCCAGATTACCCATATCCAAACTTGAGCTACAAATCATCAAAACAACCTTTCTGACAAATTTCCAGGACATTTGGACTGAAAATGTAGCCTCTAGAGTGTTTACAAAGTTTTTCGATATTTGGGCTCTGTGACCTAGATGTTTCGTCTCCAGATGACCCATATTCAAACTTGACCTAGAAACCATAGAATAAAGCTTTCTGACAAATTTCCAGGTTATTTGGAATTAAAATGTTACCTCTAGAGTGTTAACAAGGTTTTTCTTTATTTGGGCTCTGTGACCTAGTTTTTGACCCAAGATGACCCATACTCCAACTTGAGCTAGAAATCATCAAGAAAACCTGTCTGACAAATTTCCAGAATATTTGGACTGAAAATGTAACCTCTGGAGTTTTTAAAAGTTTTTAACATATTTGGACCATGTGACCTAGTTTTTGATCCCAGATGACCCATATCCAAATCTGAGCTAGAAATCATTGAAACAATTTTTCTGACAAATTTCAAGGACATTTGGACTAAAAATGTAACTTCTAGAGCATTAACAAGGTTTTTCTACTTTTGGGCTCTGTGACCTAGTTTTTGACCCCAGAAAACCTATATTCAAAACTGAGCTAGAAATCATCGATAGAACCTTTCTGACAAATTTCCAGGTTATTTGGACTGAAAATGCTACCTTTAGAATGTTAACAGGGTTTTTCCATATTTGGACTGTGTGACCTAGTTTGTGACCCCAGATGACCCATATTCGAACTTGATCTAGAAATCCTCAAGGCAACTTTTCTGACAAATTTCCAGATTATTTGGGCTGAAAATGTAACCTCTAAAGTGTTAACAAGGTTTTTCTATTTTGGGCTCTGTGACCTAGTTTTTGACCCCAGATGACCCATATTTGAACTTGACCTAGAAATTGTCAAAGCAACCTTTCTGACAAATTTCCAGATTATTTGGGCTGAACATGTAACCTCTAAAGTGTTAACAAGGTTTTTCAATATTTGGGCTCTGTGACCTAGTTTTTGACCCAAGATGACCCATACTCCAACTTGACCTAGAAATTGTCAAAGCAACCTTTCTGACAAATTTCCAGATTATTTTGGCTGAAAATGTAACCTCAAGAGTGTTAACAAGATTTTTCTATTTTTGGGCTCCGTGACCTAGTTTTTGAACCCAGATGACCCATATTTGTACTTGAGCTAGAAATCATCAATAGAACCTTTCTGACAAATTTCCAGGATATTTGGACTGAAAAAGTAGCCTCTAGAGTGTTAACAAGGTTTTTCTATTTTTGGACTCTGTGACCTAGTTTTCCAACCCTGATAACCCATGTTTGAACTCGTCCGAGATATCAATGAGACAAACATCCTGACCAAGTTTCATGACAATTGAGGCAAAAATGTGACCACTAGAGTGTTAACAAACTAATTGTGGACGGACAGACAGACGGACGACGGACAAAAGGTGATCAGAAAAGCTCACTCTGTCACTACGTGACAGGTGAGCTAATAAAAATGAAACTAAAAAATGTATATATCAACATGTTTAAGTCTTCTGCAGAATGAAATGTGCTACATGATAGAAGGACTGATGGCATTTACTGTTATACAATTGTTTTTGGTTCCTAAGGAGTCCTTGAACATGCTTCTGTTGACCTCTTATGCAAGCTGGTGCCTTTCTAAATGTGTGTGAACTGCTGAATGTTCTTGCCTAAAAGGTAAGTTGGAGTTAAAAAACATTTTGAACTTGTATGTTGCCTTTTATGTGAATGATGTGCACTCTAGAAATTCTATATGCCCCAATGATGTGCAAACTGAGGGGGAATTATGCACCTATCAATAGGTCTGGTAGGGATACCAGGATTAGGATACCTTTATTTGACATATTTGAAATTTCATATGAAATGTTATGTCTTTGTACAGAATTTACTTTTTCTATAAGAAATAATGACACATGTGTAGGATTTTAGATTTTCTTTCTGTTAAAAGTTTCTGATTATCCAAGTTTGCATTGATAGGTGCATAATGAGTGAGGAGAAATACTTATACTAAAACCTCAATTATGAGTAAAAGTAATTCTTTCAGAAAATCACTGATTACCACAGTTTAAAAGATATTTAGTGAAATGAACATAATAGCAATAGATATGTTTAATTTGCTGTGTCTTTTAAATTTAGTTGGTCATTGATTTCAAAACAAGGTTAGGTAGAACAATCTGCATTGACCAACTTAAGTTTGGTTCCATGATGGAAGACTAGAATTAGATTTACAAATCTAGGTGCATAATTTTAATCGAGCATGCATCAGCTGTTCCTGAGAAAGACACTGAGCTGCTTGGTGTCCCATGACTGAAGTCTGAAATTGAAGTTTTGTCTGCATTTTGTTCTATTTTTCCTGGCAGGCCACATTTAGTGCACTAAAAAATAGCCTGTTCTAAGCAACATTTTAGAAAAGAATTTTACCACCTAAAGAATTTTACCACCTGGTTCTCAGTCTCTATCTCTTGAACAGCTCTGAAATGTACTTTCACTTTATTTTATAGTTTGTTTGAAATGTTCAATTGTATTAATAAATTGAAAAACAAAAATTTCAGGTTGACAGCAGCATGTACAAAAGATCTTAGAGCCTCCTGAAGTAAGACAGCCCTTATATCATGTGACAATGTTCTGCATTGCTAAAGTGAGTTAATTTATACAAGATTTCTTGGTAAGTTTCTTAAATTTATTCCTATTTTTTTCCTACTTTTTCATGAAAAGCCACTTTCGAGCCTGCAGTTATGACCCCAGAGTTATGATTTGAACAAACTTGGTAGAGGTCCACTGGACAATGCTACAAACCAAATATCTGAACTCTAGTCCTTGTGGTTTCTGACAAGAAGATTATTAAAACTTTTCCTATATAACTCTATGTAAAACGTGTGACCCCTGGGGCGGGGCCTTTTTTGACCCAGGGGCTATGATTTGAACAAACTTGGTAGAGGTCTAGTAGACAATGCTGTACACCAAATATCTTAACTTTAGGCTTTGTGGTATCTGAAAAGTAGATTTTTTAAAGTTTTTCCTATATAACTCTATGTAAAACATGTGACTGCAGGGGCGGGGCCATTTTTGATCCAGGGCCAATGATTTGAACAAACTTGGTAGAAGTCCTCTTGACAATGCTACATACAAAATATCTAAGCTCTATGCCTTTTGGTTTCTGATGTGAAGACTTTTTAAACTTTTTCCTATATAACTCTATGTAAACAAGTGACCGGGGTAGAGCCTATTTTGACCCAGTGGCTATGATTTGAACAAACTTAGTACAGGTCCACTGGACAATGCTACACACCAAATATCTAAACTCTAGGCCTTGCTGTTTCCGACAAGAAGATTTTTAAAGTTTTTCCTATATAACTCTATGTAAAATATGTGACCCCTGGAGCGGGGCCATTTTTGACCCAGGAGCCATGATTTGAACAAACTTGGTAAAGGTCCACTGGACAATGCTGCATACCAAATATCTAAACTCTAGGCCTTGTGGTTTCTGACAAGAAGATTTTTTAAAGTTTTTCCTATACAATGTATAACTCTCTGTAAAACATGTGACCCCTGGGGCGGGGCCTTTTTTTACCCAGGAGCCATGATTTGAACAAACTTAGTAAAGGTCCACTGGACAATGCTGCATACCAAATATAAAAACTCTAGGCCTTGCGGTTTCTGACAAGAAGATTTTTTAAAGTTTTACCTATATAACTCTATGTAAAACATGTGACCCTTGGGGCGGGGCCATTTTTGACCCAGGAGCCATGATTTGAACAAACTTGGTGAAGGTCCACTGGACAATGCTGCATACCAAATATCTAAACTCTAGGCCTTGAGGTTTCTGACAAGAAGATTTTTTAAAGTTTTTCCTATATAACTCAATGTAAAACATGTGACCCCTGGGGCGGGGCCATTTTTGACCAAGGAGCCATGATTTGAACAAACTTCGTAAAGGTCCACTGGACAATGCTGCATACCAAATATCTAAACTCTAGGCCTTGCGGTTTCTGACAAGAAGATTTTTAAAAAGTTTTTCCTATATAACTCTATGTAAAACATGTGACCCATTGGGCGGGGCCATTTTTGACCCAGGAGCCATGATTTGAACAAACTTGGTGAAGGTCCACTGGACAATGCTGCATACCAAATATCTAAACTCTAGGCCTTGAGGTTTCTGACAAGAAGATTTTTTAAAGTTTTTCCTATATAACTCAATGTAAAACATGTGACCCCTGGGGCGGGGCCATTTTTGACCAAGGAGCCATGATTTGAACAAACTTTGTAAAGGTCCACTGGACAATGCTGCATACCAAATATCTAAACTCTAGGCCTTGCGGTTTCTGACAAGAAGATTTTTTAAAAGTTTTTTCTATATAACTCTATGTAAAACATGTGACCCATTGGGCGGGGCCATTTTTGACCCAGGAGCCATGATTTGAACAAACTTGGTAAAGGTCCACTGGACAATGCTGCATATCAAATATCTAATCTCTAGGCCTTGCGGTTTCTGACAAGAAGATTTTTTAAAGTTTTTCCTATATAACTCTATGTAAAACATGTGACCCTTGGGGCGGGGCCATTTTTGACCCAGGAGCTATGATTTGAATAAACTTCGTAAAGGTCCACTGGACAATGTTGCATACCAAATATCTAAACTCTAGGCCTTGTGGTTTCTGACAAGAAGATTTTTTAAAGTTTTTCCTATATAACTCTATGTAAAACATGTGACCCCTGGGGCAGGGCCATTTTTGACCCAGGAGCCATGATTTGAACAAACTTGGTAGAGGTCTACTAGACAATGCTGCATACCAAATATCTAAGCTCCATGTGTATTGGTTTCTGACAAGAAGATTTTTGAAGTTTTCCCTATATAACTCTATGTAAAATCAAGTGACACCCAGGGCGTGGTCTGTTTTGACCTCACGGTCATAATTTGAACAAACTTGGTAGAGGCCCACTAGATGATTCTTCATACCAAATATATAAGCTCCAGGCCTTGAGGTTTCGGAGAAGAAGATTTTTAAAGATCCAACTTTTAAAATCTAATTTTAGCTCCAGTGAACCAGAAATGCAATGGACCAGAACCATTTGAACAATCTTGGTAGAGCTTCATGCAAGGAACATCCCAGGCAAGTTTCATTTAATTTGGCCCTTTGGTTTTAGAGGAGATGTCATTTGAATGAAAAGTTGACAATGGACGGACGGACGACAGACAAAGACTGATCAGAAAAGCTCACCCTCAGCACTTTGTGCTCAGGTGAGCTAAAAACACAGTGCAACATGTCCCAAAGACAACAGTATGATATAATCTAAGTATGATTAAGAAAGGACATTGTGTTGGGGATTTACATTCTAAATCCTCATTGGCTAAGTTCGTTACAATTGCTATAAGTCCATTTTACAGTCAACAACATCTGAGCACTAAACAACAGGTGGTGAAATAAGAATACTGACAAATTCATACTTGCAAAATGCATTTTATTATCATTCAAGAAATAAAGATCTGTTCTGCAAAATATGAAGATACAACTTCTTAAAATGTTATAACAATTTTGTTTTCATAATCTGCATAATGGCATAAAGGGAGTATTTATAATATTCCAAGTGTATAAACCCTCTGGCTAGCATATGCAAACCGGATTCTATGTAACTGTTGTAATATGAGCCCTTCAGTGAGAAAACCAATGTATTGGCCTATCAGTCTCTATATATAGCTAGACCACTTGACAAGTGATACCACAATGGAAGAACTGAATGGTTTATATATATCTACCTACATCCAAGAGACAGAAAAACAATACATTTATGCTTTGGGCTAATTCATTTTAAAATGGTCAGTTAATTAAATAATAAAGGAGGCTTTCCTGTAGCATGGCTCATTTTTGAGGATAGGAACTTGTATTGCATTCCCCAGCTGCTGAAAATCCAGTCGGTATTTATCAATATATGTACATTCATGTCTGCTGGTTGGCAGGCATGAGAGTTTTAAATATATGACTCTGGAATATCGTTCATTCATTAACCACAAGGTGAAATAAGCCATACAGCTCATAGAAATTTCCAACAAGTTCTAGCAATTAACAATAATAATCCCTGGTTAAAACACAGTAAGATGGCAATGCTTACAGTTTATTAACTAATCCAACTCAGTATAAGAATGCAAATTGTCCAAGTTCATACCATACTAATGTATATAAAGTAGAAACAAAAAATTAGTCAACTGACAAAACTTTATTTGATATTAATTTTTCACTTTCATTTTATATGTATTAACAAAATCTGTTAAGAAGAATCACTGCCATTTTTAACTTTGACCATCTTCTTCTGTTAACAATAATATTGTTAGTCATAACAACCCATTTACTGTAGAAAAATATATATTGATACACCCTTAATATACCCAACTCAATTCTTACCAAATATTCTTCCAGTTACAATGATAATTCTCAAGCTTACTTCGCCATTTTTACAATAGTTTTGACAGATGTTTTAGCACTTGAAACGGGGCAAAAAAAAAAAGACCCTGACTTACATCAAAATATATTGGAAACCAAATCTAGAACATAATGGCAGTAAAACAAATGGGACAAACTGAAGCAATCATTGTTATATGCTGAAAAAATTTGCTCCAGAAAGATTGCTTCCGATTTCTTGAAAAAAAAATTTTTCTGTACTCCAGTTTCAAATAACGTGCATCCCCCTTCATTGTAAGAATTACTGTAAAAAGTTGCACTTTAAACAAATAACAAACTCTGTCATGCAAACAAAATGTAAATGAAAGCTAGCAAACACAACTTTAAAGACTTGTAAAATTCTCTTACAAGAGACATGTTGGCAAAGCGAGGTCGAACAGAACAAAAATGTGATATAAAAACTAGGTATGGTACACATAAATCAACAAGCTAGTGTACTTAAATAAGAGAAATGAGGCATATGGTGTAATGATGTAATGCAAATATTAACATGAATGTTGTGGACCTGCACAGATAGTTACAGCTGAATTTTTGATGCACTGAACAACTGTTTATGTTACTCAAGATAAAAATCAACAAAAATAGTGACCATTCCTATTAGATCGTCTTTGCACAAGCTTACTAGGAATTGTGGTACAAAACATTGATTGCCACACTAAACTTTGTTCTTGCTGAAGTTAATAACTGCATGAAGATCTTAGAAGAGCCATTATAAATGACCTTTCAAATGTGAACTCAATCAAATATTGAAAATCCCATACCTACATTTCAAACTTTCAATGCTCAGAACAATTTGAACAGACAGTTTTTTTAAAAACACTACTGGGTACTACATTGCCGACAAAGAATTTTGATCATTTTTTTTTAGGTCTGAGATAAGAAAGATTAAGGATATCTCGTGTTGTATTTAACGACACATGCAGTATTTGTACAAGTGAACGCTCTCACATCTGTAATATATTTTTGTTTTCATGAATTTTTTCCCCCCTCATAGAAAGTTTTCTTGACAAATTTCTTAAAACGTTTTCATTTTGAAAACTAATTGAATCTTGTCTAGCGGGAGGTAATTTGTAAGCCACTGATGTTTTGAAAAGCTGTTGTGTTTAAGACATTTTAGCTAAACACTCTGTGCAGGTCCCTGAATAATAATGTCAAATAAATATTTCTCCCTGTTATACAAAGAAGTGATAAAACAATCACTGAGTAGTAATACAAAACTTCCATTAGGAACAAGTGGCAATCATGTAACGTGATAAGCAGTTAACTGTTATTATAAATATGTGTCATTTCATAAATCACACACTTCAAAATGCAAATATAAGTATTCTTGAGTAAGTTAAGCTGGCGTAACAGGCTGGGTGACTGTTTATTATGTAATCATTGCACAAAAAAATGTATGAAATGTTATCATTTATGTTGCTTTTGAAAGAATGTGTATATACAACCTACATGTATATATTAATAATGAAATGGTTATCAGAACTTTCGAAATAGGGCCTCCATACAGTACAAGTCATAATTTTCATAATGCTGCTAACATTAACCAAAACTTTATTTCATGTTTCAATTATACTGTAGGAGTATTTAATGAGCAAAGATGTTAAATATGAAATCTTATTCTTTCTAGTTTTATTTAAGTCAATATTTATAATATAACAGGGTAAATCAACTGAGCCAGTGGAAGTTCTAAGTTATACACTTAAACAAAAACAACTCCAAATTTGCATATTCTACACAAGAGGTATTCTACTGTGTCAAGGTTAAATTAGGGAGTTGACTTTTTTTAGTATCTCTATACAATTTTAAAACACCTAATTATGTGTAATATTCAGTCTTTCTGCAACAAAAGACATACAATAATAACTCACAGAAGAGCAGATTCCTGTTTCATCTTAATTTCCCCATATCAATCTTAATATACACTATTCATTGGATCTGAACACATTACTAATTTACATATATAAGTTCTTCTGAATTTTCTTCACATTCAATACACAATCTAGATACATGTTTTCTGTCAATGACACACCTGAATAAATATTTTTACCATTCAAGCATTTTACTTCAAAGTATTATCATAGCTGTGAATACTTAAACTGTCTCAGGTCTTCTAATATGGCTAAATTGTTGTTTTTCACCAACACATGCATACCATTAGATTAATCAATATTTAGTGTAAGAAAATTATAATTTACTGTAGGTATTAGAGCACACATTACATCAAACAATTTCAAATATTGAGAACTCTTTGCTTCTGCTGTATTACTATCTACATATTCAATCTATTGGCTTAAATCTATCCCAATCATATGTAAAACATCTTCAAAAATTCTATGACTCTCAACAAACATGAACATGAAAATGTATAAATGGGAATTCTATGTACAGGACCATGCATAGTTAATTAGTTTGATTGGAATAAGTCATACCCAGGATACAGCTGCTGCAGTAAAACCACAGAACCAAATGACTGCTTGGAACATCGGAACAACAAGCTTCTAATGCTATCAGCGCTAAAATGCTAATAAAAATGGTTAAATGTTTTCTGCTCACAACTGTTTGGACGGACATCTACAAAAATATTTCTATGTGCTATTCTGAGAGAATCTATAGGCTTATCATTCAGTTTCTGGGACAAAGGTTGAAACAAACCTATCTAACCAAAACAGACCTATTCTTCCTAAATGGATGCACATTTCTTGAACAAATACTAGATATGTGCTGTATTGCTGGTCATAAGACCATAACCTCTGTTTTATATCTGGTCAGTTGAAAGAACAAATTGAGATAGGCTTCTGTTTACATGTTGACAATAGTCTGATTTATCATTAACAAAGCTGTTATGATCTGTCTGCAAAATTTCATTTTCAATTCTGAGAGCTTTTAACATAGATACAAAACCATATAACTCCTGTTTCTGTAAGCAGAGTGAAAATATCAATACAAACGTATTTCACTAGGGTTTTTTTCTGATGGTTTTAAGAAATTGACTCCATTCATCTTGTAACTGGTTATTCCAAGTTCAAATCAAATTCTTACAATATATTGTACAAAATAATGAGTTTACAGAAATGAAGGGGTTTCTTCTTGAACCTGTGTTGTGTAGTTGAGATCAATACTAATGCAAACAATATAGAACAATTCAAATACAATACATACCTAGAAATTAAAGTATGAAGCGCTTTCCTTAAGCTATCACTGACCTGTGTTGTTAACTTTATCTCTTCCTAACAAAAGTGCATTTCTACACAACATATACAGCAGTGGTAAAAATGAGAAACTTGAGTGAAAAGTAGACACAGGCATCATCAATGTAGTTTCAAATTGTAAACACCAAAGCTTTTTCTTATTTAAGAAAAAAATGCAAAGAAAGTAAAGTTCTCAAGAAAAATAAACGAGATAAACATTACTAATTGAAATGAAGGATTTTTTTGCAGGAACAAGAGGGGAAGGAGGTGGGGGAGGGGGGTAAATAGGGGGAATGGGTGTAATTTGTCTCAGTGGCACACAGTTACAATGGCACTCATACCAAAGTCCTTTGATGAAAAATAAAAGCATACTTGAACTATAATGTTTTCCCTCACCAGTATATTCCCAGACAGATTAAGTTGTAGATTTACAACTCCCTACTGGGGGACAGCAGCAAACTACAGCCAAAGTAACTGTAAAATATGATATAGCTAAAACTCGATTTAAAAAAACCTCAAGGTATCATAAGAGAGGAAGAAAATGTGATTTACACTCCAGTAACAATGAATAGAGAAAGGCATACCTGAAGCCAGGTGATATGCATAAAAGAGTTGTAAGTTAGTTCAACCACAAGTAAACTCCTTCATAGATGCCAGCCAAAAACATAAGTATAGTAAATCATAATGAGTTAGATAAAATGACTCAGAGCTAGAAACTTGTTTCAAGAATCAGCAAAACTAGAAATATCCTATCAAACTCACTGTAACATTGTTCACCTGCAGGGTTTACCAAAACAACTATTTGTTAAAAGGTGCCTACCTGACTATTTCTATCATTTTACCATTCCATACTGATGTGCTCAATTCTGAATTTACTTGGTTATTTTTTGTATCAGACCAAAATTTACTTTCAAGAGTCTCTGAAAATACATGCTGTCGATACAAAGTTACTTTAAAGTATGACCATTTTCATATAAAATATACTATGGCCCCCTTATCTAAGTTTACATTTACCAGATATACTGTATAGTTTGGCACAAAAACAGTCTAACACCTTACTGTAATGGTGTTTTATAGCCCTGAATACAGATCCAACTGTTCATAAAAATTAAGTTGAAGGCCAAGTATACAAAAGATACTCATAGTTTGTTTTTTCTCTAGTTTTTTGTTGAAATCTTTAAGAATACTGTGGTAGTGGTAACCAATTAGTCAAGTTATATACACATACCTAATAAAATACTGTTGGTCTGAACCATCTATTCATATGAACACCCACATCCTATCTTACTTCACTTGCTTCAAGTAAAGTATATAGGTAATCAAACATACACATAATAAAACAATTTCAAGGAAATCTTATCACACATTGACCATTGATCACATTGGTTTTGAAGAGACAATCTATATACATGTATTTCAAAATACCATTAGTATAGAAATGGGAAGGTACAGATCATTTAGAAACAAAATATAGGCAAAACCTTTAGAATACTAGATTTTAAGTATTTAAATAGAAAAACCAACAAAAAACAACCTTTATTTAAAAGATTTCAAATAACAAGTATTGTATGTACAAAGAAAGGCCATTATTATACTGGCTTTTGAATTGTAGTTACAAGTTATTTTTAAAATTAAGCCAAATAGTTTTCATCAACAAAAGAATGAATAAATTATACCCTTGAATTATTTTTTTTGTAAATGCAAAGTAATTTACAGAGATATTTTCCATTGAAGACCAAAAATTGACAAGCTTGCATCAATGATTAAACAATGAATTTCATCATACTAAATAACACAGAAAAATGAAAAAGAAAAAGAAAAAAAAAGAAAAAAGAAATGTCAAAATCAAATGGTTAACCAGTAAAGAGAAGAAAAAGATGTTTTCAAAATTTACAATAATTTCCCATTCCCAGCGAAGGAATATGTCATTACAAATCAAGCAACTTTAAAACATGATGTCTTGCTTTCAGAAAAAAATAATACTATTATCTTTATATGTATTTGAGAGAAAAAACTACCTCTATACACAGGTTCCTGAAAATTCATCGAACACATTTACACCATCAAAAAACAATTCTTTTTATATACACTGGTAAGACACAACTGATTTCTAGATGTAATGATGGTAGTGGCATCAACACTTTATGCAGAATGGCAGCACATGTATCTAGTGTGTATATATGTGCGAGTGCATGTAAAATTTAATATAAGAGTCATGTTTCCTAATTTTCAGATCACATGACTATTTCACCCTGTCATGAGACTGGACACCATTCCTGATCACACGACTCTATTATGAGACATGAATGGACAAATATTCCTAAATTCAGTTCACACAACTTTCCACAAGAGAAGTGACTGGATACATAAAAGCAACGAATCTTGCACTAGTAGAATCTCCACCACACAAGAACAATGAGCAAATAATCACACTGGTTACAAAAATGCTTCTATATATAACAGTGTAGGCATATTTTAGCACACAGTCCACCGATTATATATATCCAACAATCTTGAAAACACATAACCAGCATTTAGCAGCTGTCAAAACTCTTACTCAGTTATCGGCATCATCCGAGTCTGAGTCAGAGGAAGAAAGTGTATCATTAAGTTCTTGTGCATTGGGTTGATAGACAGGGATATGTTTTGGGCTCCATGTTTTGGGTATGAGTTTTGCCATGCCATTTAAAGGACCATTTCGCTGTTGTACTTGTTTTGTGAGGTTCTGGAACTCCTTCATGTCATCCTCGGTTATCTCGTACTCCTCCTCGTCAGCCTCGTTCCAACCCATCTCACGCAGCAATCTGCATAATAAAAATGACACACATTAACACTGACACAACTTCTGTCACAATACGTTCACAATTCTCACTTCTATTTCTGTCATCTTCATCGGACTCTGCTGATTTCTAATGGTCAGGTCTGACAGATCGCCGTGACTGAAGATGAGATATATCAGTGAACTATTTTAACCACATTTATTCTTACATCTCTGTGATTTCAGAAAAAAAGATTGTCTAAGTTTTCCCTATAAAAGCCTATGTAAAATAGAGCCCACCAGGGAAGGGCCATTTATGACCCCAGGGGCACAATTTGAACAATATTGGTAGAGGACCTCTAGGTGAACCTTTTATGCAACATATCTAAGCTCTAGGCTTTACAGTTTCAGATAGGATTTTTTAGAGTTTTTCCTTTGTGTTGCCATAGCAACTAGAGTTCTAGATGGAATTCAATTTTTTGAACAACTTTGGCAGAGCTTCATGCAAGGAACATCCTTGGAAGTTTCATCAACTTTAACAAAGAAGTTTCGGAGAAGATGTCATTTAAAAAGAAATACCGATGCCTCACGATGCACAATGGACACAGGGAGATTACTTAAGTTCACCCTGAGCACACAGTGCTCAGGTAAGCTAAAAATGTATTATTTATTTGTCCAAGAATATAAAATGTTTTTTTGTTCAGATGAAAAGAATATTTCAACAAAATGAAGATCAGAGAACTGTACTTTCAAAATGTGAATTACCCCCCTTCAAAAACTTGGAAACAATATAGCAGAATTTGGATTTGTTTCTCAATCGTGTTTAAATCTAACCAGTAACTGGTTTACTGTTAAAATGGGTTTCAAGTACTCAAATACTGAATTCAGTATTCATTGACATCCCTACTTTTCATCACTATCACATTATCTCTATTCTTTATCGGTTTTAAATAAATGAAGAAACTCTACCTCTGTTCAGCTTCCAGTGAGCTGGAGAGATGACTGCTATCTCCATGCAGACCCATGCTATCTACACCATTCACTAAATCTTCCGACTCTCCTGACCGTCTTAACTGCAAATACAAAATCTGAGTGATCATAGCAATGTTTTGAGAATTCACAATATGACCACAGGAGTTTAAGATAATACTTTACCACAAGAATCATCTGAGATACCTTTTTTCTTTAAGCTGTATAACAGTAAACAAGAAATCAGTAGAACCGATGGATACTCCCGGAATAAATGCCAATTCCAAAAGGGTATTGTTTAATATGTATTTTTTTTAAAGTATGAAAAATAACAAAGGGCAGTAACTCCTAAATTATGCAAAATAGAGTTACGGTTCTTGCACGCTGCACTTCTACTCATAGACGTCTATCTACCAATAAAGTTTCATGTTAATATCTCTTATACTTTGTGAGATATGCCCCAGACAAAAAATAAGTATGAGAAATTTCAAAAGGCAATTACTCAAAAATTAATAAAGCAAGAGTTATGGTTCTTGTGCACTGCACTGCTCATCAATGAGATCTATCTACTTATAAAGTTTTAAGTTGATAACTCTTATACTTTGTGAGATATGCCCCGGACAAAAAACAAGTATGAGAAATTTCAAAGGGCAATAACTCAAAAATTAATAAAGCAAGAGTTATGGTTCTTGTGCACTGCACTGCTCCTTAATGAGATCTAACTACCTATGAAGTTTGGTCTTGATATCTCTCATAGGTTTTGTGTTATGCTCCGGACAAAATTATGACGGACGGATGAACGGACGGGACGGATGGACAGACAAAGCAGCTACTGTATGCTCGCCCTTCGGGGAGCATAATAAAACTGCTTAAAGCTCTTTCTGGCTCCTAATAGGACTGACATCTTATTATTTATAACATTATTATGACAGACTAAAATAGCAACACATTAACAGTCATGAGCTGAGTGAAAACCAAGAAATATAGTCCCAATATATGTGTTCAAGGTATAAGCTGAACATGGGGTAGCCTAATATTAGTACCAATTATCTAGCTATAATATCCAGTAATTTTAGTAGTCTGACTTCCAAGTTTAAGTAAATTGGCTGATTTCATCTGATTATCTTAAGCATGATGTTTTCTCTGTATTCAGCAGCTGAACAGTGTAGCAGTGATGAAGGCTGGCAGTATACCTAACCTAGTTCCTGGCAAGCAAGAGTACTTACCTGAACCATGGTTCCTGGCAAGCAAGAGTACTTACCTGAACCATGGTTCCTGGCAAGCAAGAGTACTTACCTGAACGTATACCAGTATAGGACACTGTTTCTTTAATGTACTCTCTCTAGTGTACAGCAATGAAGGTACAATTGCTTAAACTTTGTTCATCAGTCAGTTAAGTTTTAGAGGCATAAAAAAGGTATCCATTCATTTTTGAGGCCATAAGCCTTATTTGTGATTAATGAAATCACTGAAATAGCAGATAGAGAAATATTATATCTCGCATGCTGACCAAGTTAAGGGATAAGAGCAGCAAATACCTTTTCATCTTCCTGTCGTAATGTTTTGAGAAAATGACTTTTCTTGTCTGAGAGAGTTTTCGGCTGTGTTACAAATCTTGTGTTGAGAATATCCATAGGTGGCGTTGAAGGCTGAGTACCCTGAAATACAGAGGTATGTGTACAAGAAAATTGTCAATTTATCACTCTCTTTCCACTACAACAGGAAAGATGTAACCATGAAACAAACTGAAGTAAAACAGTTCCAAAATCTGTTGAACCAAGTCATCACATCAATTACTAATATCACTAGGAAATGAATTTCTTTTTTATACATCACTTATATCGCTGTATGTAAGCATAGAAAAGAGAAACAGTTCTCTTTAACCAACATGTAAATACACAATGTAATTGTGCAGACAGTACAAAACTTACAAAATAGACACTGCAAACTCTTTGAAATAAGCAGCACATCAAGAATCGCTGTAAAAACATAATGCTAAAACAAACAAGAGCTATCACTAAGAATTGTTCTGCACCCAAATGTTAAATGAAAATGGTAAAGCTCAAAATATGTCACTGTGAAGGTAATGTAACAACGCACCCTCGAGTTCTTTGAATAAACTGCAATTTAATAAAAAAAATTCTACACATTTTACAGGATTACTGTGACCTGTAAACTTTCTTTCTATTTATTTATTTTATAGTTTATTTATTGTTGGTACAGGTTGTCCATATGACTGATACTCCCTACAGAGATTAGTTATTTTACATTGTGGGGGACTGTGCAAGATACAGAAAGCATCCCATTCCAGAGACACCCCTGGTTCTTTTCCATGCTCAGTGTGTAGCACTGATACATGGGACCTCACTTTAACAGCTCATCTGAAAGACAATTTATTTAGTAATGTTGGTGTGTTGGGGGGAGGAGGGGGAGGATGAAACTCATGACCCCTGGATAACCAGTCCAGCACATTACCACTGGACCAATGATCTGCTCCTGACCTGTCAACATCTCCAACGAGGATTCAAATACCCTGTTACAGTACCTAACACATGCTAAAAATAGTTACAGCTTTATCAATTACTGACTTTTCTTTAAGACAGCATTGTGTAATGACATTTGTTGATACTTAATCTCTTGCTGGCTCGTAACCTAACGATTTATAAGATTTTTTCTACTCTCCTGATGCAAAGTTTACTTGCCCATGGTTATTTTGTGAGCAGCCAGTGTGAACCTGGTGAATTAACCCTTTACCACATGTTTAAGTGTTAAATCTGATATGCGACCAGTGCAGATCCAGATCAGCCTGCACATCTGTGCAGTCTGATCTGGATCTCCACTGTTCGCTTTTCAGTCAGAAATTCTTTTATGGATATAAAAGCGAACAGTGGAGATCCTGATCAGACTGCACGGAAGTGCAGGCTGATCTGGATCTGCACTGGTCGCATATGCGTTAAAACACGTATATATAGAGTAAAGGGTTAAGCAGAAGTCATCATGTTTTAACAAGATTATTACAGATGTTTTTCTTCAAAGTAGCGTTACATAAAAAATTCATAGTCATACTGTAAATACAAACAAAATGCTCTTCAATTATGCTGCTATGATACGGTCACCCTAGATTATGATTTGAATTGTGATCCTCTGCGATCCACGTACGGTGATTCACTTCCTTTTCAAACAAAAACTTTTGTGATAATTTCAAAACACTGTTTTCTTGCATAATATTGGCTGGCCCGGTTAGCTCAATAGGTAGAGCATCGGATTGTCAATCTTGACGATCCCACTTCAATCCCCATCAGGGCCGGCAAAATTTCTTCGTGATAATTGATCTATAGGTTATTTGTCCTTCACCTCTGAAGCAAGTGAGGAGGTACAGGTAGTCAGACACTTGCGGAGAAATTGGTTACTAAAATGGTTAAATACCCAGGAACACTGGTTAGGTGGACTGACCGCGGGGATATGACCTTAGCTGTAGAAACTGGCATTAAACCCCAATAAAAACCAAAACCAATCTTGTAGAATATCATTCATACAAACAAATAGAGGCCTAAAGATTTCTAAAAATTAGTACATGATCCTGTGCAGGGTGTTTTTTTTTCTTCAAATTTCATGTAACATAATTATTTGAAGTATTCAAAATACTTTCTGGTATTGATTAATGCTAGAAACTGGATGCCATTTCTATTTCAACTGTTTTTATCTTTCTTCACATTAGAGTGAAATAAAACTGTTAATTTACTGGATGCAGTGCCATGTACATCAGTGACAGATTATACCATGGTTTATCTTTACAGCCTTCTCTTCATCTCAAGGATCATGAACTCTCTGAACTCTGGAGTAAACACTGGCATAGCATTTCTACACTGGTTTCATTCAAACAAAATTTCCCTTTACAGTTTAGTACAGGCAAATGGTAAGGTCCAAGTCCTTTCATTTACTTTGCATGAACTCCTCTACGTAGGACTGAATTTGCCAAAAAATATCAAGGCATCATATAAAATTCTCTCACACTAAACAGTGATGGCTTTAAGCTCATTCATTACTGAACATACAAACTGACATGCAATTTGCCTCAAACCATGCATTACTTCAAAAACAGTTCATGTTTAAAAAACATTTATATAACATTTCTAGAAATCTATACCTCTTTATACACTCCTGGACTACTAGAACTACTTGTGGGTGTGTTGGGTTTGAGACCAGTGTAAGTGCCCGTTTCTCTTGGATAGCTGCCATTCAGTCGGGCTGGTCGTCTGGGAATATTGGTCTTTAAATGAACAAATCATGCATTAAGTAAGTAACAATCAAAGATGACTAACATTTCAAACAACAAAGTACCTCTTCCTAGAAAAATGTGTAGTTTATATAAGTTATACATGAATTCATCCACAAACAAACAGGCTGATGAACTAAAGGGCCATGATGGCCCTATATCACTCCCCTGAGTATGATTGCTTTTAACAAAGATGTTATGGACCTGGTAAATTGACCCCAGACGACCCATATTCGAACTTGAACTAGAAATTAACGAAACAACCTTTCTGACAAAGTTCCAGGTTATTTGGACTGAAATGTAACCTCTGTAGTGTAAACAAGGTTTTTCCATATTTGGGCCCTGTGACCTAGTTTTTGACACCAGATGACCCATATTCGAACTAGAGCTAGAAGTTATCGAAACAACATTTCTGACAAATTTCCAGGTTTTGGACTGAAAATGTTACCAATAGATTGTTAACAAGGTTTTTCCATATCTGGGTTCTGTGACCTAGTTTTTGACCATAGATGACCCAAATTTGAACTTGAGCTAGAAATTATTGAAACAACCTTTCTGACAAATTTCCAGTATATTTGGACTGAAAATGTAACCTCTAGAGTGTTAACAAGGTATTTCCATATTTGGGCTCTGTGATGAAGTTTTTGACCCAGATGATCAATATTCAAACCTGAGCTTGAAATCAACAACAAGAGGGCCATGATGGCCCTGGATCGCTCACCTGAGTACTTTGGCTGTAGGTTTGCTGTTAAGCAGTATTTCATTTTTTAATTGAAAATATGTAAGTGCCTACAAACCAAATATGTAAAATATCAGTCAATAAATCAAGGCTCTACGACAGAAAGTAGAAATACCTATTATAAGCTATGGTGACCTTGACCTTGACCCAGTGACCTCAAACCCTACCCATTGGTAGAGGTCCATGCAAGGAACCTCTATACTGAATATCAAAGATATTGGTCTATAAATGAAGGCTCTATGAGGTACAGTAGATAAATCTACTTTTAGCCTCCGTGACCTTTAACCTAATCCAATAATTTGAAAAAGCTTGATAAAGCTTGCTTCATGCCAAATTTTAAAATTCTAGGTCTTGTGGTTTCAGACAAGAAGATTTTTAAAGATTTTCTTCTATATTGTTATTTAAAACTTGTGACCCCTCGGGCGGGGCCAATAGTGACCCCAGGGACATTTTTCTAACAAACTTGGTAGAGGTCCACTAGACAATGCTACAGTACGTGCCAGGAGGAACTCTCGTTTTCCTCGAGGTCGTCGCGGACTACCCATTCCTTAAAACGCGACCAAATCCGCCGCATTTCGAGGACGACCGCCGCGGACATGGTCACCAAATATTGCGGTGGACGTCCGCTAAATGGTTCCGCGAACTTTTTCACAGGTAAGAATTGACGTATCGAGGCTCACAAAGTTCCTGATAACACGCATTTCGGCGAATTTTACGCTTTAAAATATCATTTAAATGTATAAAACTCTCATAAAACTCTCATTCTGATTCATTTGTTTACGAATGCTCGTATTTGTTAACGGAAGGAATGACAATTCAAAACCGAAAGTAATTGTTTCTCGGAACAGCTGACCCTATTTTCAGAAAATAAATTGACTGGTTTTCGATTTACACGTGTTAAAACTGCTTTGCTATATTTAAAGAAAACATACAACATGTAAACCCTACTGTGACATCTGTATCGTCTAAGCGCTTGACAAAATTATTGATCGATTTTGCTATACAATAACGAGTGTTTTCAACGACGAAAACACAGCAAATGTATGAGAAATTTTGGTTTTAATTTTACCAAATGTCACATAATTGGCAGACTTAAATTGCACAGTTTCATTACGGTCATTTCATTAAATGTTCAGCTTATCCAGGTGAGTTATGACTCTAATTATTTTCGCGCTGGTCGTCAAATATCGCCGAGATATTTCGCAATGTCGAGACATCGAGGAAATCCGTTTTTTTCCTCGATGTCGCGGCGGATATTTTTTTTTCCGCGTCCGCGAAATTAAGCGGAAAATGTGAGTTCCTCCTGGCGCGTACTGTACACACCAAATATCTAAGCTCTATAACTTACGGTTTCTGACAAGAAGATTTTTTTAGATTTTCTTATATAACTCTATGTAAAACTAGTGGCCCCTGGGGCGGGGCCATTTTTGACCCAGAGGCCAGGATTTGAACAAACTTGGTAGAGGTCCACTAGACAATGCTACACACAAATTATGTAAGCTCTATAACTTACGGTTTCTGATAAGAAGATTTTTTTAAGATTTTCCTATATAACTCTATGTAAAACAAGTGACCCCCGGGGCGGGGCCATTTTTGACCCAGAGGCCAGGATTTGAACAAACTTGGTAGAAGTCCACTAGACAATGCTACATACCAAATATCTTAACTGTAGGCCTTCTTGTTTCTGACAAGAAGATTTTTTAGTTTTTCCTATATAACTCTATGTAAAACAAGTGACCCCGGGGCGGGGCCATTTTTGACCCAGAGGCCAGGATTTGAACAAGCTTGGTAGAGGTCCACTAGACAATGCTACATACCAAATATCTTAACTGTAGGCATTCTTGTTTCTAACAAGAAGATTTTTTAGTTTTTCCTATATAACTCTATATAAAACAAGTGACCCCGGGGCAGGGCCATTTTTGACCCAGAGGCCATGATTTGAACAAACTTGGTAGAGGTCCACTAGACAATGCTACACACCAAATATCTAAGCTCTATAACTTACGGTTTCTGACAAGAAGATTTTTTAAGATTTTCCTATATAACTCTATGTAAAACAAGAGGGCCATGATGGCCCTGTATCGCTCACCTGAGTATGACTGCTTTTAACAAAGTTGCTATGGACCTTTTTAATTGACCCCAGATAACCCATATTCGAACTTGACCTAGAAATTATTGAAACAATCTCTTTGACAAATTTGCAGGATATTTGGACTGTAAAAGTAGCATCTAGAGTGTTAACAAGGTTTCTCGATATTTAGACTCTGTGACCTAGTTTTTTACCCCAGATAACCCATATCCAAACTTGAGCTACAAATCATCAAAACAACCTATCTGACAGATTTCCAGGACATTTGGACTTAAAATGTAGCCTCTAGAGTGTTTACAAAGTTTTTCCATATTTGGGCTCTGTGACCTAGTTTTTGACCCAAGATGACCCATACTCCAACTTGAGCTAGAAATCATCAAAAAAACCTGTCTGACAAATTTCTAGGGTATTTGGACTGAAAATGTAACCTCTGGAGTGTTAAAAAGTTTTTTACATATTTGCACCATGTGACCTATTTTTTAATCCCAGATGACCCTATCCAAATTTGAGCTAGAAATCATTGAAACAACCTTTCTGACAAATTTCAAGGACATTTGGACTAAAAATGTAACCTCTAGAGCTTTTACAAGGTTTTTCTACTTTCGGGCTCTGTGACCTAGTTTTTGACCCCAGAATACCTATATTCAAAACTGAGCTAGAAATCATCCATAGAATCTTTCTGACAAATTTCCAGGTTATTTGGACTGAAAATGCTACCTTTAGAATATTAACAAGGTTTTTCCATATTTGGACTCTGTGACCTAGTTTGTGACCCCAGATGACTCATACTCAAACTTGATCTAGAAATCCTTAAGGCAATTTTTCTGACAAATTTCCAGATTATTTGGGCTGAAAATGTAACCTCTAGAGTTTTAACAAGATTTTTCTATTTTTGGGCTCTGTGACCTAGTTTTTAAACCCAGATGACCCATATTTGAACTTGTGCTAGAAATCTTTGAAGCAACCTTTCTGACAAATTTCCAGATTATTTGGGCTAAAAATGTAATCTCTAGAGTGTTAACAAGATGTTTCTATTTTTGGGCTCTGTGACCTAGTTTTTGACCCCAGATGACCTATATTTAAACTTGACCTAGAAATCATCAAAGCAACCTTTCTGACAAATTTCAAGATTATTTTGGCTGAAAATGTAACCTCTAGAGTGTTAACAAGGTTTTTCTATTTTTGGGCTCTGTGACCTAGTTTTTGAACCCAGATGACCCATATTCGAACTTGAGCTAGAAATCATAGAAACAACCTGTCTGACAAAATTCCAGATTATTTGGACTGAAAATGTAACCTCTAGAGTGTTAACAAGGTTTTTCTATTTTTGGGCTCTGTGACCTAGTTTTTGACCCCAGATGACCTATATTCGAACTTGAGCTAGAAATCATAGAAACAACCTGTCTGACAAAATTCCAGATTATTTGGACTGAAAATGTTACTTCTCCTTCTACAAGAAGATTTTCAAAGTTTTCACTATATAAGCCTATGTAAAACCAATGACCCCGGGCTGGGGCCAAATTTGACTCCAGGGGTATAATTGGAACAAACTTGGTAGAGGTCCACTAGACAATGCTATATACTAAGTCTTGTGGGTCAGACAAGAAGATTTTTCGAAGTTTTTCCTATACAAGCTTATGTAAAACCAATGACCCCAGGGTAGGGCCAAATTTGACCCCAGATGTATAATTTGACGGACTTGGTAGAGGTCCACTAGACAATGCTACGTACCAAATATCTAAGCTCTATGCCTTACGGTTTCTGATAAGAAGATTTTTAAAGTTTTTCCTATATAACTCTATGTAAAACAAGTTACCCCTGGGGCGGGGCCATTTTTGACCCCAGGATCATAATTTGAACAAACTTGCTAGAAGTCCACTAGACAATGCTACATACCAAATATCTTAGCTCTAAGCGTTTTGGTTTCTGATAAGAAGATTTTTAAAGTTTTTCCTATATAACTCTATGTAAAACAAGTTACCCCTGGGGCGGGGCCATTTTTGACCCAGAGGCCATGATTTGAACAAACTTGGTAGAGGTCCACTAGACAATGCTGCACACCAAATATCTTAGCTCTATGCCTTACGGTTTCTGACAAGAAGATTTTTAAAGTTTTTCCTATATAACTCTATGTAAAACAAGTTACCCCTGGGGCGGGGCCATTTTTGACCATAGGATCATAATTTGAACAAACTTGGTAGAGGTCCACTAGACAATGCTACATACCAAATATCTTAGCTAAATGCCTTACGGTTTCTGACAAGAAGATTTTTAAAGTTTTTCCTATATAACTCTATGTAAAACAAGTTACCCCTGGGGCGGGGCCATTTTTGACCCAGAGGCCATGATTTGAACAAACTTGGTAGAGGTCCACTAGACAATGGTACACACCAAATATCTTAGCTCTATGCCTTACGGTTTCTGACAAGAAGATTTTTAAAGTTTTTCCTATATAACTCTATGTAAAACAAGTTACCCCTGGGGCGGGGCCATTTTTGACCCCAGGATCATAATTTGCACAAACTTGGTAGAGGTCCACTAGATGATGCTTTATACCAAATATCAAAGCTCCAGGCCTTGTGGTTTCTGACAAGAAGATTTTTAAAGATCCAACTTTTAAAATCTGTTTTTAGCTCCTGTGACCCAGAAATGCAATGAACCGGAACCATTTGAACAAACTTGGTAGAGCTTCATGCAAGGAACATTCTAGGCAAGTTTCATTAAATTTTGCCTGGTGGTTTCAGAGGAGATGTCGTTTGTATGAATTGTGGACGACGGACGGACGGACGGACGGACGGACGCCGGACAATCAATGATCCTAAAAGCTCACATGAGCATGCTCAGGTGAGCTAACTAGTGGCCCCTGGGGCGGGGTCATTTTTGACCCAGAGGCCAGGATTTGAACAAACTTGGTAGAGGTCCACTAGACAATGCTACATACCAAATATCTTAACTCTAGGCCTTGTGGTTTCTGACAAGAAGATTTTCAAGTTTTCCCTATATAACTCTATGTAAAATCAACTGACCCCTGGGGTGGGGTCAGTTTTGTCCCCAGGGACATAATTTGAACAAACTTGGTAGAGGTTTACTAGATGATGCTTCATACCAAATATCAAAGCTCCAGGCCTTGTGGTTTCAGAGAAGAAGATTTTTAAAGATCCAACTTATAAAATCTATTTTTAGCTCCAGTGAACCAGAAATGCAATGGACCAGAACCATTTGAACAATCTTGGTAGAGCTTCATGCAAGGAACATCCCAGGCAAGTTTCATTAAATTTGCCCCATTGGTTTCAGAGGAGATGTCGTTTGAATGAAAAGTTGACGACGGACGGACGGACGGACAAAGACCGATCAGAAAAGCTCAGGTGAGCTAAAAATCCAGGTTATTTGGACTGAAGTAGCAGGCTCTAGATTGTTAACAAGATTTTTCTATTTTTGGGCCATGTGACCAAGTTTTTCAACCCAGATAACCCATACTGGAACTCAATCGAGTAATTACTGGGATAAACATCCTGACTAAGTTTCATGACAATTGAGGCAAAAATGTGACCACTAGAGTGTTAACAAACTAAGTGTGGACGTCCGACGGACATTGATTGATTCTAATAGCTCACCATGAGCCTACAGCTAATTAGCTAATTAGTAAAACTTAGAAAAACAAACTGATAACCAATGTTACATTTCAATACAGTAGACATTGTATCAAACGACTACACAAGGGACTGCCAAAATGTGGACAATTTATAAGTTGAACTGTTGTTGAATGTTCAGATTTTTTTTCTGAATTTTGAGTTTTTCAAACCCCCAATACCTAGGTTATTTTTCTTGCACTTTTTGTTTTAGAAAGTTCAATAACTGAAATCCTCTCGTCTAGATTTATAACTTTACATTTCCATGTTGACTCCTTGATTGCAAAAGCTGTACAGAAAATCTGATAAATGTTATTCAATGTGGTGAATGGTCGTAACAGATGCTTCTCCAATGTATTTTTTTCAGTTGGGACAGGTTTTATGTGGCTGCTGGTCACATTATGAAAAAGTTGTTCAGTGGGATGTAATTGTATTTTAAAGACGTTCAGGTGAGATTTCAAGTAGTCATTTGATAAAAAAGTTGCCTAAAAAGGTGGTGGCATATATGATGTCTACTGTATACACAAGAGATGTTTGTGGAACATGTATGCCCCCACTATTGGCAAACAATTAGTCATGTTACATGGACTTCTAAATGTGACCTTGACCTTTACCTACTGACCTCAAAATCAATATGGGTCATCTACAGGTCATGACCAACAACAATTCCAACTAGAAATGGGTTTTTGATTGAACAAAAACATTTGTCTCCCCCCAGCCAGTAACTGCAGGTAGTATTGAGTCAGACGATTGTAAAATTTGACATTTAACCTCCAAGTGTGACCTTGACCTTGAGACATCGCACCCGCAAAGTGGGTTCTGCACGTCACCTTGATGAGGTGAACATCTGACCCAAGTTTCATAAAAATCCTTCAAGGGCTATTGAAGATATAGAGCGGACACAATTTAGTGGCATTTGACATTTAACCTCCAAGTGTGACCTTGACCTTGAGACACCACACCCGCAAAGTGGGTTCTGCATGTCGCCTTGATGAGGTGAACATCTGACCCAAGTTTGATAAAAATCCTTCAAGGGCTTTTGAAGATACAGAGCGGACACAATTTTGTGGCATTTGACATTTAACCTCCAAGTGTGACCTTGACCTTGAGACACCACACCCACAAAGTGTGTTCTGCACATCGCCTTGATGAGGTGAACATCTGACCCAAGTTTCATAAAAATCCTTCAAGGGCTTTGGAAGATACAGAGCGGACACGATTTTGTGGCATTTGACATTTAACCTCCAAGTGTGACCTTGCCCTTGAGACACCACACTCGCAAAGTGGGTTCTGCACGTCGCCTTGATGAGGTGAACATCTGACCCAAGTTTCATAAAAATCCTTCAAGGGCTTTGGAAGATACAGAGCGGACACGATTTTGTGACGGACAGACAGACAGACGGAAGTCATCTACCTACTGGTCAAAATAAAAAGGGGTCATCTACCGGTCATGACAAACCTCCCAACCAAATCTGAGGACTGTAAAGCCAAACTGTTCTTTAGTTATTGGTCGTAAAGTTTTTGTGGTTAAGGTCACAGTGACCTTGACCTTTAACATACTGATCTGAAAATCAATAGGGTTCATCTACCAGTCATTAACAACCTCCCCACTAAATCTGAGGACTGTAGGCCAAAGCTTTCTCTAGTTATTGATTGAAGGTGATCCTGAACTTGACCTTTGACCTACTGATTGACCTACTGACCACAAAAACAATAGTGATTATTTACTCCATAATGGTAACCATCCAATGAAGTTTGAAGGCTGTGCATCAAATAGTATTATAGTTTTTGAGCAAATGAGCAGACAAGGTTTTCAAATTCAAAGTGAAAGTGACCTTTGACCTACTGATACCCAAAAAAAAAAAGTCTTTTTCTTAGTAAGAGCAACCACCATATGAAGCTGAAGGCTATGAGCCAAATGGCACTCAAGTTATTGAGCAGACAAGGTTTTCAAATTCAAAGTGACAGTGACCTTTGACTTACTGACCCCAAAAAACAATAGAGGTCTTCTACTTAATAAGAGCAACCACCCTATGAAGTTTGAATGCTGTGGGCCAAGTGGTACTCATGTTACTGATCAGACAAGATCTGGCCTATGGACCAAACAACCTACTGACTGACGTGCAAAGCTTTGACCTACTCACCTCAAAAAGAGTAGTGATATTTAATTCAATAAGGATAAACATCCTAAGAAGTTTGAAGCCTGTGGTTCATATGGTACTCAAGTTATTGAACTGACATGGTTTTCAAACTCAAGGTGACAGTTAGGTCTTCTTCTTAGTAAGAGCATCCACCCTACAAAGTTTAAACACTGTGAGCCAAATGGTCCTCAAGTTATTGTGTGGACATTGTTTTCAAATTCAGTGACAGTGACCTTGACCTACTGACCCCAAAAAAACATCAGGGGTACTCTTACTTAATAAGAGCAACCACCCTATAAAGTTTGAAGGCTGTGGGCCAAGTGGTACTTGAGTTCTTGATAAGACAAGGTCTGGTCTACAGACGGACCTACCGAAAGACATGTGCAAAGCAATATCCCCTCCCTTCTTCGAAGGGGGGCATAATTAACATTCAAATTTGGCACTTAGCTATAATTATTATTAAAAAGAAAACTATGTAACAACTGTAACTAGTGGTAAGTCATTTCTCTTGCAGTAAGAAATGCATTTGCTCTCGCCCTTTTTTTTAACATTCCAGGTTCCCATAATTCAAACACATACTAGTAACAGGCCAAAAGTAAGTAATGTTAAAGAAGACACATCAAAAAATCAATGTAGCAATCAAATGCTCGAAGAAACTTTAAAAAAGACAGAAAACATGCAAAAATGCTAACAATATGATACAAGCTCACTACAATGATCAATGAACGTAAGTTTATCTTCTGAGATTACATAGCAACTGTTCTCAATAATTCAATATATATATAATTCACCATAATGTAAGCCATGGCACATTATCTTCATTTCAAATAGTAAACTTTCCATTGTTCAACATGATCGAATTTATACATGCAAACTAAACCTTACATTCACTACTGTTTTTATGTTGTTGTCTCGTTTTTCACTCCTAACAGGTACCAAACACGTTTCAAGCTCTATAAACCATTCAGGCTACAGAAACAATGCAGAAAAATGAATTTCACACAATATACTTACCTTATTAGGGACAAGATTTTTGTAGATGTTAGCATCTCGTAGCACTTTAGATTGACTAGTATCATTGGACTCTTCACCTGGCTTACCTCCCTTTGGAGGATTATCTAAAATGTCAAATAGTGTCTGGTTCTAAGTTTTTCTCTCTTTTTTTTTTATTACTCAATATTTAATTCAGATTTTTAATGTTATTTAAAGTTAATGGTCAAAAACAAAGAAGAAATGGGAGTAAGAAACATAAATGCATCCATTTTAGTACTGCTTCAAAAATTTACATTTCAAAAGCTGCATCACTGTTATCCCAGTACGGCCATCATGGAAATTTGTAATATTGATATATCATTGAGTTTCAACAGTCAATCCAGTATTAGTTTGTAATTTGGAATATCGATTCAATCTTGAATGGTAACTGATACATGCCCTGCAATACAGTGATACAAATTTTTTTATCAATGACAGCACTAATTTCCAGAATTCAGAGCAGCCAATAGCTGGTAAAATTTCCAAAATTATTATGCAACAGGGTACTGTAGAAAGTATATCATGAACCTAACTTGGTAAACTAAATATGGGATGTACTTTTGATGTAAGAAAATCTGAGACTGCCTATTAAAGATTTGTTCACCATTAGAAGCTTGAAAATATAAACACAATGTTTACTTAAACAATGCTGAAGGCATTAAGGCCTTTTGTGTAACATCACAGTGTAAGCTATGAAACAGTGCTTCAAAAGTTGTTATATCTCATATGTGTTTAATCTATAGCTGTGTGGTATGCCTTTTATTCTTTGTAACAGACAATGCATTTAAAATGTAACAATAAAATAACTCTCATTTACTAAAACTATAATTACAAAATTTTGCATAGGATGAAAACACAAACTCCTCTGTTATTTGCTAACATTTGTTTCAAATCTTAAATTCAGATTTATCACTTGTTCAAAAATACGAAAATAAAGTTTGCAATACCATTTCACCACTAATTCAAACACTGTAATTTTTACCAACACACCTTTATCTATATAATTTAATATCACTAACCAGTAAGTTTTTTCATGTATGATATAACACTGTAACTTACCCCAAACTCCTGTACCATTTATATGCTTGCTGCTGCCTTGATTTGAACTGGTTTTTTCTTCACCATTCAATGATGGCTGAAAAATGTCACAATTTAATATAGCTGCAGGCAGATGTGAACAAATTTAGTAGAGTAATACATTCCCTATATTAACCTCACTAACTCTTTTGGAGAGGTGACCACCTTCTGATCAGCACATTTTAAAACCAGATTCTTAAAGACAAATAACACAAGAAACAGACCTGCCAGCTATGCCTACTGCAAGCTATAACTGACTGTTAAACTGCTGCTTATATTCTGAAACAAGAATTTTATTAATGGCTAGAAAATTCAAGAACTAATGATATGCCAACAGTTGTTTTGACATTGTTAATTTAATGAAAAGTAGGTGCTATTTCCTGATGTACCGTCTGTTCCTTTTGTTTCCCTTCATCTATACATTGAAACACTGAACTGATATATGTGTGAACTTATACATTGACACACTGAACTGATATATGTGTGAACTTATACATTGAAACACTGAACCGATATATGTGTGAACTTATACACTGAAACACTGAATCGATATATGAGTGCTTATACATTGAAACACTGAACCGATATACTGATATATGTGTGAACTTATACACCAAACACTGAACTGATATATGTGTGAACTTATACACTGAAACACTGAACTGATATACAGTACGCGCCAGGAGGAACTCTCGTTTTCCTCGAGGTCGTCGCGGACTACCCATTCCTTAAAACGCGAACAAATTCGCCGCATTTCGAGGATCGCCGTCGCGGACATGGTCACCAAATATCGCGGCGGACGTCCGCTAAATGGTTCCGCGAACTTTTTCACAGGTAAGAATTGACGTATCGAGGGTCACAAAGTTCCCGATTACACGCATTTCGGCGAATTTTACGCTTTAAAATATCATTTAAATGTATAAAACTCTCATTCTGATGCATTTGTTTACGAATGCTCGTATTTGTTAACGGAAGGAATGACAATTCAAAACCGAAAGTAATTGCTTCTCGGAACAGCTGACCTTATTTTCAGAAAATAAATTGACTGGTTTTCGATTTACACGTGTTAAAACTGCTTTCCTATATTTAAAGAAAACATACAACATGTAAACCCTACTGCGACATCTGTATCGTCTATGCGCTTGACAAAATTATTGATCGATTTTGCTGTACAATAAAACGAGTGTTTTCAACGACGGAATACACAGCAAATGTATTAGAAATTTGGTTTTAATTTTACCGAATGTCACATAATTGGCAGGCGTAAAATGCACAGTTTTATTACGGTCATTTCATTAAATGTTCAGCTTATCCAGGTGAGTTATGACTCTAATTATTTTCGCGCTGGTCGTCAAATATCGCCGAGATATTTCGCGATGTCGAGACATCGAGGAAATCCGTTTTTTTCCTCGATGTCGCGGCGGATATTTTTATTTCCGCGGCCGCGAAATAAAGCGGAAAATGTGAGTTCCTCCTGGCGCGTACTGTATGTGTGAACTAATACATTGAAACACTGAACTGATATATGTGTGGACTTATACAATGAAACACTGAACTGATATATGTGTGAACTTGAACACTGAACTGATATATGTGTGAACTTATACATTGAAACACTGAACTGATATGTGTGAACTTATACAATTAAACACTGAACTGATATATTTGTGAACTTATACACTGAACTGATATATGTGTGAACTTACACATTGAAACACTGAACTGATATATGTGTGAACTTATACATTGAAACACTGAACTGTGTATGTGTGAACTTATACACTGAAACACTGAACTGTGTATGAGTGAACTTATACATTGAAACACTGAACTGATATATGTGTGAACTTACACATTGAAACACTGAATTGATATATGTGTGAACTTATACATTGAAACACTGAACTGATATGTGTGTGATCTTATACAATGAAACACTGAACTGATATATGTGTGAACTTATACACTGAAACACTGAACTGATATATTATGAAAAAGATGGTGTATAAGTGAATCGATATATGTGTGAGCTTATACATTGAAACACTGAACCGTTATACTGATATATGTGTGAACTTATACATTGAAACACTGAACCGATATACTGATATATGTGTGAACTTACACATTGAAACACTGAACTGATATATGTGTGAACTTATACATTGAAACACTGAACTGTGTGTGTGTGAACTTATACACTGAAACACTGAACTGTGTATGAGTGAACTTATACATTGAAACACTGAACTGATATATGTGTGAACTTATACATTGAAACACTGAACTGATATATGTGTGAACTTATACATTGAAACACTGAACTGATATATGTGTGAACTTATACACTGAAACACTGAACTGATATATGTGTGAACTTATACATTGAAACACTGAACTGATATATGTGTGAACTTATACACTGAAACACTGAATCGATATATGTGTGAGCTTATACATTGAAACACTGAACCGTTATACTGATATATGTGTGAACTTATACATTGAAACACTGAACCGATATACTGATATATGTGTGAACTTATACATTGAAACACTGAACTTATATTTGTGTGAACTTATACACTGAACTATGTGTGAACTAATACATTGAAACACTGAACTGATATATGTGCGAACTAATACAATGAAACACTGAACTGATATATGTGTGAACTTATACACTGAAACACTGAACTGATATATTTGTGAACTTATACACTGAACTGATATATGTGTGAACTTATACATTGAAACACTGAACTGATATATGTGTGAACATACAAAATCATCCATGAAAGGTTTCTCCTTCTCTGTATCTTTTTTCTCATCTTTCTCTTTGCCTTCTTTTGAATTGCTGCGACCATCTTTTTCATAATAGTTTCTTTTTGCGATCCCTCGGCCTGGAGGGTAGTTGTTGTAATAGGGCTCATTGCCGTAATAGTCATAGGGTGGTATGAAGTCATAATATGGAGGATAGCCTACATTCATACCCTGCAATGGAAGAAAAATAATGGTAATGATGAATAAAATTTTCACCCCACTAGGAAAAGATAAGCACAGTCATACTGTGGTCTTAATGACATTGTGAATTAAGATCTTAATCAAAAACTGAAATATGCAAACAAGCAGAACTTAAAGGCAAACAAGTCACAAATTCAACTGACACCAGAATAAAGTTTGTGCATTAATTGTTAGGTTTTGAAAGTTAACGAATATTGAAAGAATATTTACTTAGAAATGCTTTAATCAAAGTAGTAATTTTTCATCATTGGCCGACCGATCTTGTCACGTCATTTAGGCTGTGACGTACAATGTAGTTATAACTTCTACAATGGGTAAAATTATCTGAAAAATGCCAATCTGTTGCATGAAAAATATGCTAAATAAATTGATGGCTTATTTTGAATTTTACTTAATTAAATAATTTGTACGCATTGGTTCCGTCAAAATAGTTTTCACTTTACAGATTTACTATGCGAATTACTAAATTCAGTGAAATTATAATCCGTGTTATTTCAGGTGACTTGGTTAAAAAAGCAGTAAATTAGTTACATAATTATCTGACAGGTTATTATTAAGCATGTGGCTTCTTTTCATGACCAGCAAATTAGGTCAATCCTGAAACCAAACAAGTATAATGGGTCTTCAAAGATCAAACAACAATTAACAGTGGCTTATCCAAACACGGATATGTCAACAGCTATTCTGGAATCACATTACGATAATTGCTTAGTTATAATTGCCGTCCTGTCAGCATTTGTAGCTCTGATAAGCTCAAAGTACTTTAACACTTGGAAACTTTATTGAGAATTAAATGCCATTATTCTGGAGATTTGGAACTGAATTTTTCAAACTTCATTTGAAATATATACGTGCAAACATCAAACTGAAAGAAGTAAGGTCTGTTTTCTTTTTTCCTTGAGTGAAAAAATATGTAACCTAGGATTAAAAGTAAAGAATGCAGTGAATGTAATGACAGTCACTTACACTGATTTTTTTGCCGGAACACTAGTTAAGTTCATAACGATTTTTTTATTTTAATGTTTGTAAATTAACTTTAAACCTAAAAGAATTAATCGGACAAAAAACTGATACTGAAAAAAGAAATGTTTTGTGATTTAATTATACCCAGATTTCATTAGCAACAGCATAAATCTGACAGCAATTCCTTTAGATGAAATCTACAAATCATGATAACACTTCCGCCATTCTCTAATGGACTACAATTACGCCACAAATCTTAAGTCTCGCTTTCCCTCACCATCTATTTTCGCAACAATAGTGTCATCCATTAACCGAGTGACAACCTCAATTTTAAAATTTTAAATGTCAAATTCATGTATTTGGAGATCGCAGATTTTCATTATATCTTGGGTTATGAAATAAAACAAGGAGCTGATTTAAAATATACAATGTACATTCAAATTTTTTACTTTCAGTACCCTTTAAAATTATATTGAGCAAAATCACTTGTAAATGTAAAACTTACAACATTGCAAGAAGTTTGATGGTTTCATTTGACAATATATAGTACCACATTAAAATCAGCATTTGGAAAAAATGAACATGCACGACTGGTATATAGATGTGGTTTCAGAAAACTGGTTTTTTAATCTGTTAAAAGAGCTTCATCTTTCCAATAACAAAACTGCTGGTTGAAAAAAATAATCCCAGAAAGTCAAGTGTTAAAGATTTAAACATGACAAAAAATCATTTCTAGGCTTAAGAAGTTTTTTTCCTATATATAAGTATAAGCAAAATCAAGTGACCCCTGGGGGTGGGGCTAACTGTGACCCCAGGGACATGGGTACCAACAACCTTTGCAGGGGTCTTGCTGGTGATCAAGAATTTCAAGTTTGAATGGAATATCTTTGACACTTTTTGAGACATGGACATAAAGAAAAAGGTTAACCAAGAAATTTTAACTTAAAAGGGGCATAACATTGCAAAAATAAATTTGAGGGTTATCTGCCCTTGAGAAATGGTGTTGTCTTAAGTGATTTAATTGTAAAGATTACAAATGGAAAGTTTGATGAAGAAACATGACAAAATTCAAGTACAAAAAAGGGCCTTAACTCTGTCAATTGTGACCTTGACCTAAACATTTTGGCATCACCACGACCCTGTTGTCGTAAGCAATATAATTTGAAAGTTTGATGTTGAAATGTTAAGAAATGGCAAAGTTATTCCCAACGTTAAGTTTTCATGACAAAATCAAAGTATAAAAAGGGGCATAACTCTGTCAAATGTGACCTTGACCTAGAAATTTTGGCATCATCCCAACCCTGTTGTCATAAGCAATACAATTTGAAAGTTTGATATGATAATGTTTAGAAATGGCAAAGTTATAGCCAACGTTAAGTTTTCGTGACGGACCGACGGACAAAGCGATTGCTATGTATCGCCTTTTCTTTGAAAGGGCGACACAAAAAGCAAGTTAAGCTTTTCTTAGCTAAGTTTGACTTAAGTTGAAATCTTGCATATTAGTTTGCAGGTGTCATGCTTATGAACTTTCAATGTTCATTATATTGTCATGAATAAACAAGAGAGCCGTGATGGCTCTGGATAGCTCACCTGAGTACTTTGACTGTGGGCTGCTGTTGAGCAAACATCAGAAACAAGACAATGCTACATATAAAATATTAAAACTTTAGGGCAGTTTCAGACAACACTATTTTAAAGGTTTTTCTAACACAATTTAATGTAAAACAAGTGACCCCAGTCAACTTTACAATGCTACATACCAAATTTAAGGTCTAGAGTTTATGGTTTCTGACAAGAAGTTTTTCAAAGATAAAATACTTTACACAAATAGAACACCTGGTGCAGGGCCGATTATTGACATTATGTATAAAATTTGAACAAACTTGGTACATATCCACCAGACAATGCTTCAAACAAAGTATCTAAGGACTAGGGAATACAGCTTCAGAGAAAGTTTTCTAAGTTTTTTCCTACAAAACTCAATGTAAATCAAGTGAGCCTCAGACAATGTCAATTTTGACCGTAAGGAAATAGTTTGAACTATCTTTGTAGAGGTCAGATATACACTGCTTAATATTAATATTAAGATTAAATATTGATACCAAATTTCTGTGAACCTGACAAGCATTCAAAAGGTGATAAACCACTTGATTCTTTCAGGTTAGTATCTGCTGAAGTTCAAGTAGCAAGTGTGCCATGTGAATTATACACCCGGAGCAGCTCTTCAGTGCCAAAACTAACAGTCATTAGAACATCAGAAGACATTTTTGTTGACAATGCTTTATGAGTAAGACTGCTGGCAACTTTCCCAATTTCTACAGTACTGGTACATTTTCCAGTTAAACCAAATAAGCCCTGAATTTTTGCAAAATATTTTTTTTAGGCAAATGCCAAGTGGCCCTGATAGCTCAACTGTAATGTAAGGTACGAGGGCCAAAGGAAGAAATTGCTACAGAACAAGACCATCAAAGCTGGTAATTGAAATCTGTATATAAACTGTAAATTTTAAGCTTGTAGAATCAAAACCAAGAATGAAGGTCAGTATGAATGATAGTGACCCCCTTGGAATGGCTGATATTTACCTAGGAGCTCAATTTGAACAATCTTGATAGACGACCACTACATGATACTTTAAACCAAATATCTTGAGCATACTAAAAGCTGCAGCTGACCTTTTTAGTCAGGTGAGCTAAAAATATGTCAGGCAGGTCTACACAATATGCAGATCACATGTGAAGTTTCAATGGAAACTCTTTAACACTGTTCGACAACTTCTGACTAAGGACTGACATACTGACAAAAGACCAATTGTAAGACCACCTTCTAACTTTGTTTGCTGAGGATACATTTTACCCAGGTAGCCATGTTTTCTAATATATCAAAATTTGTTGGACTTTAGTAATAGCAAGGCTGTTCAAATGTATTGTTCAAGTCATACATTTGCTAGCCCACACAATTGCATTTTCGCATCCTACTCATCTGTGTATGAGTGAAAATTGAACATTCAGTTTCTGTACGTGATATAACATAACAGTAACCAAGTTTCAAATTAGCCAACGAATCCATCAAAGCAAATGTTTTAATTTTTCATTCAGATCTGATACAAAAAATGTGACCTCATGAGTATTAAAAAAAAAACTTGCCTATGATTTGAACTGGTAACCTTGTTTCTGATCTCATGTGACCCAGTTTTAAAATCAAGAATTCGGACCAAATTACCTAGACTTTGATCCCATGTGACCCAGTTTCGAACTTGTCTGTGATCTTACTGAGGCTAACATTCAGATCAAGTCAGGGTGTAGCTAGCTGTTTTAAACTTGTAGGGCCATAGAAGATGAGCAAATGACACCCCCCACTACAAATTCCGGAAACAAGCGGAGATTAAAAAGAGCAAAATGCGCATCCCATTGTTTTTAGATACTTACATTTATCATGTTCCCAACAGGCAATTTAAAACACAACACTTTATTCAGTCATAAGGCTAGACCCCCCCCCCCCCACCCCCTTTCCAGTTTTTATTGCATTTTTGAAAATGTCATTTTCTTGACCAACTTGTAGGCCCGAGCCTATAGGGCCTAATAGTACCTACGCCACTGCAAGTTTCATTGAGATATAAATTGAAATTTTAGATTCTAGTATTCACCAGAAAAATGTGAATGGATGAGGGACAAAACTGCATACAAGGAGACCTAACAAATGAAAAACAACAAAACAGCATACAAGGAGAGCTAACAAATGAAAAACAACAAAACAGCATACAAGGAGAGCTAACAAATGAAAAACAACAAAACAGCATACAAGGAGAGCTAACAAACGAAAAACAACAAAACAGCATACAAGGAGAGCTAACAAACGAAAAACAACAAAACAGCATACAAGGAGAGCTAACAAATGAAAAACAACAAAACAGCATACAAGGAGAGCTAACAAACGAAAAACAACAAAACAGCATACAAGGAGAGCTAACAAATGAAAAACAACAAAACAGCATACAAGTTGAGCTAATGAAAAACATCTGTGGAGATCAAAGGTCAGCTACATTGTGCAATGAAGTCATACTTAAGGCACTTCTGATTATGATCCAGAAAATAATGGATCACTAAAGCAACTACAGACTTCTGAAAAACAGCGAAAATAAGAAAGCTGGAACCAACCTGTCCTGCTCCGTATCTAGCATGAGGATGTTGGTATTTGCTGTCCCGTTGTCCTCCAGACCTCAACAGTGATGGTTGTGAGCTGTAATGCATTCCATACTTGTCATGGTAACTGTAACCATTGTAGTAGCTGTAAGGCCCATATGTATATGCGTAGTAATCATCGTCTACTGAATGGTGGCGGAACTTGTTGCTGGGACCTGGTGGAAACCGTTTACCTGAATGTGAAAAATGTCCTTGAAGAATTGGTTTCTTGCATATTCTCTAAATTTCTGTAAATTTTTTTTTTTCATCAGCTTTTCTTTTAAACTTAGTTTCCTTATAGTGTAGACTTCAAATTGCTTTAAATGAATATCTTTTATTTTTATCTGATTTCAAAGAAACCCATATAATGTAGTTTATGACAAAAGCAAGTACAGTGAAAGAATGAATTTCTAGATTGAAATGTAATGCATCAAACCTGCGAAATTATGGAGATATTTCAAGCTCTCACTTTCTTTTCATTTCAACTTTAACACATGACACAGCATTCTAGGCTTTAGTTACTTCCCCTGTCTTTTTGGAGGCAACTGTGAAAACATTCCAACTTCAGCACCTTACTGTGACTCAAGAATTCAAGGGTATTGAAAATAAAGGCATGCTTACAAAGAGTAAGAACATAACCTTATGACTGTTGAATGCTATGCAGGAGTTACATATAAAAGTTTCCACCAAATTTAGTGCTGGGCACCTATTTATAAAGGGCTTCTACAGCTTGACAGGGAGGTACATCTAAGTTAAGTCAGTGCACTAAAGCAGAGTTGGCTACTGGACAAAGCAGTGTATGTGCAATGCTGTATCTGGGTAAGACTTCATAATAAAGGATAAATAAAAATCCTACCCAATATCCTCCAAACTATTATTTTGTACTGTTTATAAATCACAGTCTTATTGAATATGTAACACATACAATGTTTTAGTGAGGCTATTTGAACTAAAACTTTCACATCAACTGATTAACAATCACCTATCTCATTTACCAAAAACTATCCTACAAATATAGAATGTTTAATTTTTTTACACTTAAAACCTGGTTTAAAACTGAATAAAATACAACTTTATTATAAACTGAAAATAAAAATAAAACTTTTATACTAGTGACGGTGAAAAATATAATCCCAGCAAATAGGGAAGTGACTAACAAAAAAGAATTTCCTTTATTTCACAATACATGTGTAAGTAAAAAAATATAGCTCCTTTATCCAAATGATTTTTTAAGCAAATATTCAACTTCAAATATCCTTAAGTCCCCTACCAGTCATCAGCCTCCTCAGTTATACACCAGCCTAACCAATGAAAATGGATAATACGAACCAACTATGTTTTTATCAAATACAAGAAAAAAGAGAAAAAACCAGTACCTATTATTTTGCCAAATAGTAGGATCCAGTTTTCTGGGTGAAACATGGACAAAGATTTAATTTTCTTCATGTTACTATTTTTCAATTTAAGATGGTTTCTGACCTATTCCTATACATTTTGGAATACAAGATATATATTTTCTGAATGGACAGACAGATTAATACAAAGAGCATGTGCAAAATTTCAGTTTTGTAAGTATAAACTCTTTACTGCTATCTATAATGTACATGTGTATAAAGTTTTATGAATACAGGTTCACTATTGGGACTTTCTGAGTTACTGCAAATGCAAGATTGTCTTGATGGACAGACAGACAGATGTAAATATGGATGAACACAAAAATTTCAATCTTTTAGTATAATCTTCATTTTGTTATCTATCATTCAACATGGTTTTATGAATAAAGCTTCAACACTTTTGGAATATTGAAGGACCTAAGATTTTTAGTGGACAGAATGACAAAATATTCAGTCTCAACAATGAGACACTAGTATGGGACTTACAAGGTAAAATCACTGTTTTGGGGGCAAAGTTTAAGAAGCCAGTCCAAGTCATGGGATCTCAAATAGCCACTGTGTCACAGCCACATCAAAGTGAACAATCACCAATATAACTGCACTGCTCAAAGAATGTATGAAAATATGTTACTGTTCATGCTTCCAAAAATGTTTCATTCTAGTCTATTAAGATTGTATTTTTTGTAACCAAAGAGAACATTTCTTTCTTAATCAGGAGACATACTATTAGTATATAGGACTGATACCTGACACTTAAATAACCTGAAAAAAAAGAGTCTAAAATCTGTCACAGCTTATGTTTGATATCTGTGAAATGCCTCCAAAAAGTGTTTCATCTACACATACACACTTGGGTGTGTGCTTTACTATCTCCAAAATTTCTGTCATATTATTTTAGTACAAAGTGAGAATTGGAAACAAATTTTAACTTCTACTACTCTTTACCCTTGAGCACAAACATATCAACAGAACAATGAAAGTACTGTTTATTATAGCATCACCACCCCTTTTGAAAGGGCCAGCTCCTAGGCTTCTAATACATCTTTTCTATTGTACACATTTACTCCTAATTCCATATCCTATATGCAAGGCTCCAGACTAACAGACAATCAGTTTCCATTCTTTTACTAACTGGCGACTCAGCAACTGCCTCGTCAGAACAAGCCCCTAATCAGAGTGGAACTGTTTACCTCCCAATCTGTAAGCAGATGCCTTAACCACAAAGCCAAAGAGACAGTGGTTACAATTTATAGTGAAATTTCAAAATGGTCGAACAGATAAAATGTGCGTAACATTCCACACAGAACTCATTTATTCATTTTTTTTTTACTATAAAAATGCCAGAAGTCTGCACTAAAATCAGTCAACAAGACTTCTACAATTTTATATCAATCCAGTAAGCAAATGCATGAGAGCAGATTCCATGCTTTATTGTTACTAAGCAGCAACTGCTATGTTTCAGCAAGGAGGGCCTACAACACCTCTCCTTAGTATGGGTAGACTAGAGCCATGTCAAAGAAGTTTGAGCAAAAGGCTGGCCAAACAAATGGCCTAAGTCTAATTCTTATTTGTCTATAATTAGCCACTTACTATAGTGGGTTACAAGGCTACTAAAGAAATTATTTTTGCCTTTTTAAAACATTTCTCTATTTTAAATCTTACATTAAATAAGTCAAACAGAAATGTCGATTTCTTTCATTTTACAAGAATGAAGAAAACGTAAAAATTTTAGGTGATATTGTTCAAGTATGAGTGAGAAGCGTGTAGGAGAGGGGAGACCAAACAATATCAAACAGCTGGAGACTACAGCGAGACTACACCAGAATATACATGTCAGCTCCAGGTGGTTACAGGAAGAAGTAGCCAGGCAGCTATTTGGGAGTAATGCACAGCCCTTACTTCCATCAGTATTATGTTCTAATGAGTATTGCTGGTACAGCCTATTAGATTCATAGGGGCCTTTGTGTGTTATTGAAGAGTCTTCCCTATGATAGCTACGACTGAATCTATCTTCTGTGCTTGTCTCACCTTGTTTATTGCCGGGTGGCTTCTGAAATCGAAGAAGCATTTAGATTAATTTTAGGCACATCAATGACCAAAGAGTGATGAAGGTAAACTGAAAAATTATCTAAAATGCGACTGCCCATTGAGTAATAAGAGATTAATGCAACTATTCAAAAAATTATGAATAAATGCCTTTTGTATTACTGGAAATCAGTTCAAAATCACAAAAAATCGACATAAATAATGTTAACAAGCTGAAAAGTTATCAATACTTAATTTTTAATTTTAAAGTGTTACATAACTGATTGGTCAGGAGGGACTGAAATACTGCTAAAGTGACCCACCTTTCAAACTGGCAGGTGTCAAGCTGTGTAGTTAACATTTATCATGTATTATAACAAACAGGAGACATACATTCACTCAAATTTTTGTGACTCCAGCCAAGAAAATTATAGCATTCTTCTACAAAAAAGTATGCCTCTTGATACACAAAATTAAGCACCTCCTTGATTAAGTACTCTGGGTTTAAAGGGATATACAGGCAAAAGTTTTATGCTTTCTTTCTCATTCCTTCTATGAAAATACTATAAATGTGATCGAAATAAATACAACGATTTGTCCCAGTAACAAAGATTTCCTCTTCTTAAATGAAAAACCGGGTGGTTTCCTAACTTGACCCACGTGGGTCTAGATAGAAAATTTAGATTTCGCGCTAAATTTCGCAGTAATTGATTGGACAGTTGAAGTAACTGTCTCGTGATCTACGGCAAAAACAACACAAAAGAAACGACGATTGGTTGTTTTTGCCACGTGACCTATTTGAAAATAACTTGGTGATTTCGTTTACGTTTTACTTTTTGTTAAAGAACTTTCAAATATTTACGATCAAGCCCGCATTTCACTACTAACATACTGGGAATTTAAAGTTCTTCATATTGAACGTGATTTGAGCAAACAATATCAGTTTTTATTTTTTGGGCACTCATTTGCCTGTGTATCCCTTTAAGATGTACTCAAATATATACGAATCATTTTAAAAGTGACTAATACTCACAGAATTCTCTGAACTTGGAATTTTTAGCCAAGCCGGAGCAAAGTCATGCTTAGGAGCGTTGTTTGTTGCCATCCTAAACCATTGCTATAGCAAGGCTACAAAAGAAAAAATCTAATTTATACAAAATAACAAAAGCATTTATAATCAAATATTTAAATAAGAGAGATATGATTGCCCTGGATCGCTCACCTGAATACTTTGGCTTTGGGTCTGCTGATGAGCAAACAATAGAAGTTTTTTTAAGGTTCTCACTATATAAAGTACATGCAGCACGGACTTTGACATTGTTAACATTGTCGCCGGTGTCGGTATAGTCACTGGGTGACCAGTCGGGGTGGACTGAACACCCGAAATTTTGGGTGTCCGCTAAAATGACCAACGTGACAACCACCGAGGGGTATGAACACCGCGTGTCGTGGGGATGGAACGCCGCGCGTCCCCGCGATGTTTTGACTTGGAGATTACTGCATTTAAACATACTGTGTGTACAGTATTTTTGTTTTACTCGTTATTATTTTACTTACATCTATTTTGTGGCCAACTTCAGTTGGTCAAATTAAAACCAAATTTCAAATACATTTGCGGTGTATGTTTATTGAGTACTTTTTGGAATTTTTTAAAAACGCTTGTTATTATATAGCCAAATCGATCTTTAATTTTGCCAAGCGCCTAGACGATACAGATGTTGAAAGCAGTTAAACACGTGTTGATTCATTTTCTGAAAATATGATCAACTGTTTCTGGAAATAACTGCTTTAAATTGTTTTTTTGTGTAAACAGATAGAAGCGTTTTTACACAAATGCATCGGAATTAGAGCGGATTTGTTCGAATTTTGACTGTTTAAATTGGGTCTATTAACTTTTCGCAGTTTGATTATCAGAAATTTATTTGTGAGTGGATTAACGCAAACACAGCACCGATTGAAGACCTGAAAATATATTAATTGCAGCAATTAAAGTTTATTAGCAAGATGTCATGTAGGTGTGTAAATCTATTCATTATCAGCAGTTACTTTTCTACAAATACCCTCAATTATACAACCAAACATCGATCGTCAACAAACAAAAATTAAACCGGATGAGTTATTAAAAAGAAAAAGAAACAACTTCAACTGGTAATAATTACGTGTACTTTGTAACTATTTTGAAAAAAAAAAATTTTAGGCAAGTTAAATTGAGTTGTGGCTTTGTTTTTTCGAACACTGCAAACGCCGCGATCCAACGCCGCGACACAATGCGGTACTGAACACCGCGAACGGCCATGCTGACCACCGCATTAAATACGAATGAACAGTCGATGCGCTGGTCATTTTAGTCCTCAACGCGGACAGTAAAATCGCGGGGACAGGTGTTCGTTGTCAAAGTCTGCGCTGCGTGTACTGTAAATCTATATGAATTCAAGTTACCCCCAAGGTAAAGTCAATTTTGACCCGAGGGGCATAATTTGAACAAACTTTAGCAGACCTCTAGTTGATGTTCTAGGCAAAATATCTAAGTTCTAGGCCTTGTGGTTTCAGAACAGTTGATCTTTTAAGTCTTCACTTTATAAGCCTATGTAAAATCTGGTGACCCTGGGGCCAGGCCATTAATGACCATAAAGGCTTAATTTAGCAACCCCAATAGTAGATAATGGCTTATCAGTTAAACTGGAGAATTTTGCAGAATTCTGATACCAGTGTTACAAAACCAGCTATAAAATCATTATTTATTATGCAATTGAAATACAAATAACAAATTTCAAAAGCACACTAATTTCTCTTTTTACTGGTATTAATTTCATAATTCTGTTCCAATGTCTTGTGCATATCATCTTCAGATCAACATTAGGAAGGGGTAATAAAAGCCAGGCTTCTGTTTATTGCTAATTATTTTGAGTGGTTTTTGACACGTACTTGTTTATTTCGGCGACCCGGGTGGGAAGATACTAATTAATACTCATTAATTATGCATCAATGGATTCCTTAAATGTTGACGTATCCAGTGGTACTTAAAAAATTTGCATATCATTACCCTACGCGTAGAAAATAGGCCTCAAAGTTGGGCCAGTTTTATTTAAGTCACATTGAAAAAAACAAAATTTTGAATATATTTCCAGAAAATAGACACTTTACAGTTTATTTTGATACCAAAATTATGCCATTATATTAATATTTAGATACCCGCATTAAAGTTTGAAAACACGCCTCCCGCCCTTTGACACGCGCGTGACCTCGACTGAACTCGCTAGAACACGCCTCCATTTTGGATGATGAAAGAACCGTTAATATTTCAAGTGATTTAGAATCTTAACATGCGGTTCTGGTGGAAAATTATCGGTAAGTTATTTATTTTGTTAATATAATAAATATTTTACGCAAATATTGAAAATTTAATAAGATATTGAAAATGTTTCATCAACTCTTCGCAGCCGACGATCGAAATGCGGATCGGTCGTTGTAGTCCGTTGGATTTTCGTGTCAGAATGGTTAACAGAGCAAATTAATTTTTGTTAAACTTGTTCGTATATATCCAGAAACGCCTTATGGAAATCTTCATGCTCAAATCCCCGCAATATTTACTAAGTTTGATCGCTAATTTACGAAAATTTAGCGGCATGTTTCGTACACATTTACATTCGACCCATACGCATTACCACTACTATCATAAATTGTTTAGAGCGATCTTGTTGAAAAATAGCTGAAAAATTTCTTTCTCTTTTATTTTTTCAGCACATATGCCAAGATGGATAATCTAAGTCCTCATTGTGATGCAGCTGGAATAACAGTAAAACATGTAGAATCCTGTGACTCTGTCCCCAAAGTCAACAATCTTTCAAATGGAGTTGTACTTGAACTTTTTCAATTCTCAAAAAAATCTGGACACACTTTTGCAGACTTTTGGAATTCTTTGACAGTAATCTTAAGTGTGTAAATTCTTCAACAGTTACTTCAAGAGTAAACAGTATCTTGGATAAGAAGAAAAAAAACTTGTGGCAAAAAAGAAAGTGAAGGGTATAAAAAATGCCTCTGAATTTTTGCAAAAAAACTTTTCATTTGAAACACATGTATCACAGTCACCATTGCCTAACGTGCGCACACAACACTAAACCACCCGAAAAAATCAGAAAAGAGGTGGGTTTTTTTGCAGAAAAGCGGGTGTTTTTGTGTGGCCACCAAGAGATGACATTCAGGAAGTGAAACCTGAGTTTATTATTGAGTCAGGGTTGATACCAGACTGTATTAGCTCTGGTCGACAATGGTATTTCACTGACCACCAGAAGTACCAAGATCTTTATGAAAACTACAGTAAACTCTTTTTCTAAATATAACGCAGGCATGCAGAGAAAAAAAAATAAACTTAAGATGACAATGAAGAAAGTGTAATTTTAGTTGTGACATGTAGCAGTTACATGTATTTGAAATCAAATTCAAATTATTTATTGCTTCAAGAAATTGGCAGATTTTTTTATAAGAAATGTGACTTGTTGTGTGATTTTTTTTCTTTTTTATCTTAATTTGTTATTCATTATCATATTATGCCAGGCAAAGTTTGGTTTTGATAAAGGGAATTTGTATTTCGCATTGAATACGAGTACCCCTAATAATTTGAAAATAAAATTGAAAAACTTCTCAACTGCTGTTATAATTCACAAAGTTCTAGAAGAGATACCTACATTCTAAGCAGATCTTTGAATTCTACAGGAAAAAGTCTATTAGAATGCCAAATTTCAGACCAATACCTTTGCTAGAACAAAAGTTATGACTAAAATTGTTACATCTCGTTTTGCTTCGGGTCCGTGAACTGGAAGTTTTATTTAAGTATTTATACAAGGGAAAAATTCACTGCACATCCAGAAGTTCTAAGTTTTCAAACCGTCATAACTTTTGAACTAGAAAAGATATTTTAAAAATTTAAACTGTTTTAGAAAGGTCTTGATGAGAGCTACAAAATAGATAAATCAAATTAAGGAAATAATGAACTTCAAAATTTGACTGGGGTTGTTACTTAATTTGAACAATCTCTGCAGAGGACTATTAGCTGATATTCCATGCAAAAAATCTTAGTTCTTGGCTTTGTGGTTTCAGTTAAGATTTTTTAAGGTTTTCCCTAAGTTTTCCCCTGATCCCTGGGAAAGGACCAATTTTGACTTATGGGGCTTCATTTGAATAAACTTGGTACAGGACCTCAAGCTGATGCCCCATTAAAAATATCTAAGTTCTAAGTTTCAGACAAAGAGATTTTTTAAGGTTTTCCCTATATACAGTACGCGCCACAAGGAACTCACATTTTCTGCTTTTTTGCGTAAAATCACATAAAATGCACAAATATTCAGCTTATCCAGGTGAGTTCTGACCCTAATTAATTTCGCGTTGGTCGTCAAATATCGCCGAGATATTTCGTGATGTCGAGACATTGAGGACATCCATCTTTTGCCTTGCTGTCGCGGCAGATATTTCTTTTTCCTCATCCGTGCAAAAAAAAAGAAAATGTGAGTTCCTCATGGCGTGTACTGAATATCTCTCATAAATTTTGCTTATGTGTGAAATAATGTCAATTCCGGTAGTAATGGTCAATTCTGGTAACAAGTGGGACCGCCCATCATACTCTTGTATTTCAGCACTGACTCCTTATGTTCTGGAAATGACCCTCCAAAATTTGGGGTCAAGGGTCATTGACCCTTGAGTTTCAGAGTCTAGTGGAACCCCTGCATACAGAATTATACCATTAAAATATGTCTGATTAATGAAATGATACATAAATAAATGTAAATATTCTTCTGTTTCTATCAAATGCTTTGTTATTCCCTGCACATGTCACCTCAACTGTGCTGTTCTAATATAGCAAGCTAAGCGAAATATTTGAGTTTTAGGTTCGGTGATTTCACTGAAAAAATGTTATACTAAAACATACAACTTTTTACATAAAAAACTGAGGCTGATTTGACTTTTTTCTTGCCGGTTTGAACTGGGGACAATTTGACTGTAATTTTTTTGACTGGCCATTAAGTCAATACTTTGTACAGTACATGCAGTGCAGACTGACAACGAACACCCGTACCCGTGATTCAACTGTCCGCGTTGAGGACCAAAATGACCACCATGTCGAGTGTTCTTAATACATGTTGGACAGCGCGGCCGTTTGCGGTGATCCGTACCGCATCATGACGCAGCGTCAGGTTGCGGGGTTTGCATTGTCCGAAAAAAACGAAGTCACAACACAATATTACTTTCCAAAAAAACGACAACAAGTAATTAGTACCAGCTGAAGCTGTTTCTTTTTCTTTTTAATACCCCATTCGGTTTAACTTTTATTTGTTGACGTTCCATGTTTGGTTGTATGATTGAGGGTATTTGGAGAAAAGAAACACAGCCGATAATGAATAGATTTACACACCTACATGATATCTTGTTAATTAACTTTAATTGCTGCTATTAATATATTTTCAAGGCTTCAATCAGTGCCGCACTTGTGTTAATCCACTCGCAAATGTATTACACGCAAATAAATAACAAATGATAATCAATCTGCGAATAATAGATCTAATTTAAACAGTCAAAATTCGAACAAATCCGCTCTAATTCTGACGCATTTGTGTACGAACGCTCCTATTTGTTTACGCAAAGAATTACCATTCAAAGTAATTGCTTCCGGAAACAGCTGATCATATTTTCAGAAAATCAATTGTCTGTTTTTTCAATCAACACGTGTTTAACTGCTTTCGACATTTGTATTGTCTAGGCGCTTGGCAAAAATTATTGATTGATTTTGCTATATACAAGCATTTTTCAAAAATTCCAAAAAGGAAAGTACACAATAAAGCTACACTGCAAATTTATTTGAAATTTGGTTTTAATTTGACCAACTGAAGTTAGCCACAAAATGCATGTATCGCGGAAAGTAAAATAAGTACGAGTAAAAAGAAAACCACGTACATGTACTGTACGCACAGTATGTTTAAATGCAGTAATCTCCAAGTCAGAACATCGTGGTATGCGCAGCATTCTTTCACTGCAACACGCGATGATCTAACCCTCGGCGGTAGTCGCGGTGGTCATTTTAGCAGACACCCGAAATTTCGGGTGTTCAATCCACCGCGACTGGCCACCCAGAGAGGATACCACCCCTGCGACAATGTTAACAATGTCAATGTCAAAGTCCGGGCTGCGTGTACTGTACTTTAACCATTCTCCATATAGTGTACTGATCTTTTATTTTAACCCCAGTCAACATCTATTCAGACTTCTTTACTTCAAAGAGAACTTTCCATGTTAAAAAACTTTTTAATGAAACTTTTTATGAAATACTCACCAAAGTGGAGCTTGTATACAGCTTACAAATCTTGTGTTATGTTATCCTCAATCTGTGGTTAGTTGGTGAAACTGTTCTATGAATGTATCAAAATTTAAATGAACGAATGTTCAGTATTATTTGTCCATTTATACAAAGAATCGATGAGTTGGTGTTATTCCAAAGATGATTAAGGCACTTAAATACTTTCTGAGCACAAGTGAGAAACCCTTCTTATCCTGAGTTTTTAAACAACAGCACCAAAACTAATGACAGTCTGTTAACTTTCAGAGCTGTAGGAGAATTCAAACTTCAGAACTTTATGAACTGCAAAGCAACAAGTGCTTGCAAAGTTCAGTGTATGCTATAAAATATCTTCCTCCATATTTCGAATTTGCAACACAACAAAAATAAGGTTCTTCACCTCTGATATTCTGTTGATCGGCTCGTTCAAAACTTTCAATGGCACATCTTGAGTAACATAATTAGTATGCAGACACACTTTCTTTTAATGATATTTCACTGGTATACCTACATTCTACGGCTCGTGACACAGACAAATGTAAGGTAAATACAGGCATGTTATTGTTCACATCGTAGGAAAAACGCGGTGTGAAAAAAGGTCACATTTCATTCTGTGTTTCTTTACAACTGGGTTCTGAACCGGGGTTAAGAACGTTTTCCAGGGACATCTGAATGCTTTCAGAATTATTCAAACAGCTCTTTTTGTACTGACAAAGTAAAGTCTAAGAGAAAATTACTGAAAATAGTAATATTTTTAGTTTCCAATTCCCTCCATCAAAATGGCGAATAATTTTTCCCACAGTTCTATTTTCACCGGAAACCCGAATCGCATTTTGTTCTTATTATGTTTCGAACATGTATAATTACTCCCAGCATCATATTAACAGAAGTTTCAAATAAGAAAATATAAGGTAGCCTTTATTTTCAGTAGGTAAGACATGTGAAACAAAACAGCATATGCTCTTCAGAACTCACTTTTAGTACTAACAAGACAGCGTTATGCTGAAAACTTATTCGGTCAAATGACCATGAGTCAATATAATGTTGAAATTAGACTGATGCCGTGTGTCTTAAGTGCCACAACTATAGCATTTCTCTTACATAACATTACAAAGTCTTACTCTTACTACATTATTTTAATAAGTATCTTAGGTCTTTGTTTAAATGATGTCTCTTTTTCGCTCCCACTGGCAGAATTATGTTCGGCTTCCATGAATAGACTTGTATTCAAAGTACGATATCTTATTGTATTTTGACTCACGGATATCAATGTAACAAGAAACATAACAACTATCTTGGTTTCATTTTGTAAAAGAGTGTTGTGTTGTTTATCATTGCCATGTACCAGAAATAAATGCCCAAGGTGGAATGTCGACCTATATTGCTTTTATGATAAACGATGAAACTACCATGATGTTTTGCATTTTCATTGTGCATCATCTGACATTTGTCAATTAACTGGGTCAAAACGAGGTCTGACCATCTTATTAGAATACAATAATTTTGAAATAAGGAGGTATATTATGTCAAAGAATCCGACATCACAACAAGGGATGACTTTTCTACAGTATGGAAAATAAAATAATCAGTATATCTTGAATTTTGACTGTTACATGAAAGAAACTTTTACACTTTAGCAAGGGCATATGGTTCAAACTGGACCAGATTATTATATATTTAACACTCAAGTGATGCAGCGCTAACGTTATCTTCATCGCTATCTGTGTTACCACTAATAATTTATTGATATCATACTTGCTTTATAAGCGTCACGTACATCTCTTTCTATCTTCTCACTAATCCACTCATTCCAACCAACTCTCTCATGTGTATCACCTTTTACCTTCTCACTAACCTACTAATTCCAACAACTCTCTCATCAACACTGCTTTCTACATCCTCATTAATCGACTCATTCCAAAAACTCTCTCATCTACACTGCTTTCTGCCTCCTCACTAATCTACTCATTCAAATCATCTCTCTCATCTATATCACTTTCTACCTTCTCACTAATCTACTCATTCCAACTAGCTCTCTAATCTTTATCACTTTGTACCATGTCTCTAGTCTACTCATTCAAACCAGCTCTATAATTTATATCGCTTTCTACCTTGTCCCTAATCTACAAATTCCAACCAACTCTCTCATTATATCACTTTCTACCTTCTCACTACTCTCCTCATGCCAATCCACTCTGTCACGTATAACGTTTCCTACATTCTCACTAATCTACTCATTCCAACCATCTCTCTTATGTATATCACTTATACTTCTTACTAAAATACTCATTCCAACCATCTCTTTATGTACACCACTGTCTACCTTTTCACTAATCTACTCATGCCAATCAGCTCTGTCACGTATAACGTTTCATACCTTCTCACTAATCTCCTCATTCCAACCATCTCTCTCATGTTTATTACTTTCTACTTTCTTACTTAAATACTCATTCCAACCATCTCTCTTATGTATATCACTCTCTACCTTCTCACTACTCTCCTCATGCGATCAACTCTTTCACGTATAACGCTTCCTACCTTCTCACTAATCTACTCATTCCAACCATCTCTCTCATATATATCACTTTCTACCTTCTTACTAAAATACTCATTTCAACCATCTCTCTCATGTATATCATTTTCTACCTTCTTACTAAAATACTCATTCCAACCATCTCTCTTACGTATATCACTGTCTACCTTCTCACTACTCTCCTCATGCTAATCAACTCTGTCACTTATAACACTTTCTAACTTGTTACTACTCTACTCATTCCAACCATCTCTCTCATGTATATCACTTTCTACCTTCTTAATAAAATACTCATTCCAACCATCTCTCTCATGTATATCACTTTCTACCTTCTTACTAAAATACTCATTCCAACCATCTCTCTCATGTATATCATTTTCTACCTTCTTACTAAAATACTTATTCCAACCATCTCTCTTACGTATATCACTGTCTACCTTCTCACTACTCTCCTCATGCCAATCAACTCTGTCACGTATAACGCTCTCTACCTTCTTACTACTCATTCAAATCATCTCTCTGATGTATAACACTTTCTACCTTCTCACTTATCAACTCATTCCAACAACTCTCTCACCAACAGTGCTTTCTACATCATCAATCGACTAATTCCAACAACTATCTCATCTACACTGCCCTCTACCGCCTCACTAATCTACTAATTAGAATCATCTCTCTCATGTTTTACCACTTATTACCTACTTACTATTCGACTCATTACACCCATCTCTCTAATCTATATCGCTTTCTACCTTGTTACTAATCTGCTCGTTCCAACTATCTTTCTCATGTATATCACTTTCTACCTTGTCACCAATCTACACATTCCAACCATCACTCTTATGTATATCACTTTCTTCCTTCTCACTACTCTCCTCATGCCAATCAACTCTGTCACGTATAACGCTTTCTACCTTGTCACTAATCTACTCATTCCAACCAGCTCTGTAATCTATATCGCTTTCTATCTTGTCAATAATCTACTCATTCCAACCCTCTCGCTCATGTTTATCACATTCTACCTTCTCACTAATATACCCATTCCAACCATCTCTTTCATGTATATCACTTTCAACGTTCTCACTATTCTTCTCATTCCAGCCATCTCTCTTATGTATATCAATTTCTACCTTCTCACTACTCTCCTTATGCCAATCAACTCTGTCACGTATAATGCTTTCTACCTTGTCACTAATCTACTTATTCCAACCAGCTCTGTAATCTATATCGCTTTCTATCTTGTCAATAATCTACTCATTCCAACCCTCTCGCTCATGTTTATCACATTCTACCTTCTCAGATATATTCCCATTCCAACCATCTCCTTCATGTATATCACTTTCTACCTTCTCACTAATCTTCTCATTCCAGCCATCTCTCTTATGTATATCAATTTCTACCTTCTCACTACTCTCCTCATGCCAATCAACTCTGTCACGTATAACGCTTTCTATCTTGTCACTAATCTACTCATTCCAACCAGCTCTGTAATCTATATCGCTTTCTATCTTGTCACTAATCTACTCATTCCAACCCTCTCGCTCATGGTTATCTCTTTCTACCTCCTCACTAATCTAATAATTCCAACAATCTCTCTCATGTTTATCACTTTCTACCTTCTCACTAATATACTCGTGCCAGTCAACTCTGTCACGTATAACCTTTTCTGCCTCCTCACTAATCTACTATTTTCAACCAACTCTCTCATGTATATTACTTTCTACCGTCTCACTAATATACTCATTTGAACCATCTCTCACATGTTTATCACTTTCCACCTTCTCACTACTCACCTCATGCCAATCAACTTTGTCACGTTTAACGCTTTTTACCATGTCACTAATCTACTCATTCCAACAATCTCTCTATTCTATATCGCTTTTTACCTTGTCACTAATCTGCTCTTTCCAACCAGCTCCCTAATCTATATCGCTTTCTACCTTGTCAATAATCTACACATTCCAACAATCTCTCTTATGTATATCACTTTTTACCTTCTCGCTACTCTCCTCATGCCAATCAACTCTGTCACGTTTAACGGTTTCTACCTTTTCACTAATCTGCTCATTCCAACCATCTCTCTTATGTATATCACTTTCTACCTTCTCACTACTCCCCATTCATGCAAATCAACTCGGTCACGTATAACGCTTTCTACCTTGTCACTTATCTACTCATTCCAACCAGCTCTCTAATCTATATCGCTTTCTACCTTGTCACTTATCTACACATTCCAACCATATCTCTCATGTTTATCACTTTCCACCTTCTCACTACTCACCTCATGCCAATCAACTTTGTCACGTATAACGCTTCCTACCTTCTCACTAATCTACTCATTCCAACCATCTCTCTCATATATATCACTTTCTACCTTCTTACTAAAATACTCATTTCAACCATCTCTCTCATGTATATCATTTTCTACCTTCTTACTAAAATACTCATTCCAACCATCTCTCTTATGTATATCACTCTCTACCTTCTCACTACTCTCCTCATGCTAATCAACTCTGTCACTTATAACACTTTCTAACTTGTTACTAATCTACTCATTCCAACCATCTCTCTCATGTATATCACTTTCTACCTTCTTAATAAAATACTCATTCCAACCATCTCTCTCATGTATATCACTTTCTACCTTCTTACTAAAATACTCATTCCAACCATCTCTCTCATGTATATCATTTTCTACCTTCTTACTAAAATACTTATTCCAACCATCTCTCTTACGTATATCACTGTCTACCTTCTCACTACTCTCCTCATGCCAATCAACTCTGTCACGTATAACGCTCTCTACCTTCTTACTACTCATTCAAATCATCTCTCTGATGTATAACACTTTCTACCTTCTCACTTATCAACTCATTCCAAACAACTCTCTCACCAACAGTGCTTTCTACATCATCAATCGACTAATTCCAACAACTCTCTCATCTACACTGCCCTCTACCGCCTCACTAATCTACTAATTAGAATCATCTCTCTCATGTTTTACCACTTATTACCTACTTACTATTCGACTCATTACACCCATCTCTCTAATCTATATCGCTTTCTACCTTGTTACTAATCTGCTCGTTCCAACTATCTTTCTCATGTATATCACTTTCTACCTTGTCACCAATCTACACATTCCAACCATCACTCTTATGTATATCACTTTCTTCCTTCTCACTACTCTCCTCATGCCAATCAACTCTGTCACGTATAACGCTTTCTACCTTGTCACTAATCTACTCATTCCAACCAGCTCTGTAATCTATATCGCTTTCTATCTTGTCACTAATCTACTCATTCCAACCAGCTCTGTAATCTATATCGCTTTCTATCTTGTCAATAATCTACTCATTCCAACCCTCTCGCTCATGTTTATCACATTCTACCTTCTCACTAATATACCCATTCCAACCATCTCTTTCATGTATATCACTTTCAACGTTCTCACTATTCTTCTCATTCCAGCCATCTCTCTTATGTATATCAATTTCTACCTTCTCACTACTCTCCTTATGCCAATCAACTCTGTCACGTATAATGCTTTCTACCTTGTCACTAATCTTCTCATTCCAACCAGCTCTGTAATCTATATCGCTTTCTATCTTGTCAATAATCTACTCATTCCAACCCTCTCGCTCATGTTTATCACATTCTACCTTCTCAGATATATTCCCATTCCAACCATCTCCTTCATGTATATCACTTTCTACCTTCTCACTAATCTTCTCATTCCAGTCATCTCTCTTATGTATATCAATTTCTACCTTCTCACTACTCTCCTCATGCCAATCAACTCTGTCACGTATAACGCTTTCTATCTTGTCACTAATCTACTCATTCCAACCAGCTCTGTAATCTATATCGCTTTCTATCTTGTCACTAATCTACTCATTCCAACCCTCTCGCTCATGGTTATCTCTTTCTACCTCCTCACTAATCTAATAATTCCAACAATCTCTCTCATGTTTATCACTTTCTACCTTCTCACTAATATACTCGTGCCAGTCAACTCTGTCACGTATAACCTTTTCTGCCTCCTCACTAATCTACTATTTTCAACCAACTCTCTCATGTATATTACTTTCTACCGTCTCACTAATATACTCATTTGAACCATCTCTCACATGTTTATCACTTTCCACCTTCTCACTACTCACCTCATGCCAATCAACTTTGTCACGTTTAACGCTTTTTACCATGTCACTAATCTACTCATTCCAACAATCTCTCTATTCTATATCGCTTTTTACCTTGTCACTAATCTGCTCTTTCCAACCAGCTCCCTAATCTATATCACTTTCTACCTTGTCAATAATCTACACATTCCAACAATCTCTCTTATGTATATCACTTTTTACCTTCTCGCTACTCTCCTCATGCCAATCAACTCTGTCACGTTTAACGGTTTCTACCTTTTCACTAATCTGCTTATTCCAACCATCTCTCTTATGTATATCACTTTCTACCTTCTCACTACTCCCCATTCATGCAAATCAACTCGGTCACGTATAATGCTTTCTACCTTGTCACTTATCTACTCATTCCAACCAGCTCTCTAATCTATATCGCTTTCTACCTTGTCACTTATCTACACATTCCAACCATATCTCTCATGTTTATCACTTTCCACCTTCTCACTACTCACCTCATGCCAATCAACTTTGTCACGTATAACGCTTCCTACCTTCTCACTAATCTACTCATTCCAACCATCTCTCTCATATATATCACTTTCTACCTTCTTACTAAAATACTCATTTCAACCATCTCTCTCATGTATATCATTTTCTACCTTCTTACTAAAATACTCATTCCAACCATCTCTCTTATGTATATCACTCTCTACCTTCTCACTACTCTCCTCATGCTAATCAACTCTGTCACTTATAACACTTTCTAACTTGTTACTAATCTACTCATTCCAACCATCTCTCTCATGTATATCACTTTCTACCTTCTTAATAAAATACTCATTCCAACCATCTCTCTCATGTATATCACTTTCTACCTTCTTACTAAAATACTCATTCCAACCATCTCTCTCATGTATATCATTTTCTACCTTCTTACTAAAATACTTATTCCAACCATCTCTCTTACGTATATCACTGTCTACCTTCTCACTACTCTCCTCATGCCAATCAACTCTGTCACGTATAACGCTCTCTACCTTCTTACTACTCATTCAAATCATCTCTCTGATGTATAACACTTTCTACCTTCTCACTTATCAACTCATTCCAACAACTCTCTCACCAACAGTGCTTTCTACATCATCAATCGACTAATTCCAACAACTCTCTCATCTACACTGCCCTCTACCGCCTCACTAATCTACTAATTAGAATCATCTCTCTCATGTTTTACCACTTATTACCTACTTACTATTCGACTCATTACACCCATCTCTCTAATCTATATCGCTTTCTACCTTGTTACTAATCTGCTCGTTCCAACTATCTTTCTCATGTATATCACTTTCTACCTTGTCACCAATCTACACATTCCAACCATCACTCTTATGTATATCACTTTCTTCCTTCTCACTACTCTCCTCATGCCAATCAACTCTGTCACGTATAACGCTTTCTACTTTGTCACTAATCTACTCATTCCAACCAGCTCTGTAATCTATATCGCTTTCTATCTTGTCACTAATCTACTCATTCCAACCAGCTCTGTAATCTATATCGCTTTCTATCTTGTCAATAATCTACTCATTCCAACCCTCTCGCTCATGTTTATCACATTCTACCTTCTCACTAATATACCCATTCCAACCATCTCTTTCATGTATATCACTTTCAACGTTCTCACTATTCTTCTCATTCCAGCCATCTCTCTTATGTATATCAATTTCTACCTTCTCACTACTCTCCTTATGCCAATCAACTCTGTCACGTATAATGCTTTCTACCTTGTCACTAATCTACTCATTCCAACCAGCTCTGTAATCTATATCGCTTTCTATCTTGTCAATAATCTACTCATTCCAACCCTCTCGCTCATGTTTATCACATTCTACCTTCTCAGATATATTCCCATTCCAACCATCTCCTTCATGTATATCACTTTCTACCTTCTCACTAATCTTCTCATTCCAGCCATCTCTCTTATGTATATCAATTTCTACCTTCTCACTACTCTCCTCATGCCAATCAACTCTGTCACGTATAACGCTTTCTATCTTGTCACTAATCTACTCATTCCAACCAGCTCTGTAATCTATATCGCTTTCTATCTTGTCACTAATCTACTCATTCCAACCCTCTCGCTCATGGTTATCTCTTTCTACCTCCTCACTAATCTAATAATTCCAACAATCTCTCTCATGTTTATCACTTTCTACCTTCTCACTAATATACTCGTGCCAGTCAACTCTGTCACGTATAACCTTTTCTGCCTCCTCACTAATCTACTATTTTCAACCAACTCTCTCATGTATATTACTTTCTACCGTCTCACTAATATACTCATTTGAACCATCTCTCACATGTTTATCACTTTCCACCTTCTCACTACTCACCTCATGCCAATCAACTTTGTCACGTTTAACGCTTTTTACCATGTCACTAATCTACTCATTCCAACAATCTCTCTATTCTATATCGCTTTTTACCTTGTCACTAATCTGCTCTTTCCAACCAGCTCCCTAATCTATATCGCTTTCTACCTTGTCAATAATATACACATTCCAACAATCTCTCTTATGTATATCACTTTTTACCTTCTCGCTACTCTCCTCATGCCAATCAACTCTGTCACGTTTAACGGTTTCTACCTTTTCACTAATCTGCTCATTCCAACCATCTCTCTTATGTATATCACTTTCTACCTTCTCACTACTCCCCATTCATGCAAATCAACTCGGTCACGTATAACACTTTCTACCTTGTCACTTATCTACTCATTCCAACCAGCTCTCTAATCTATATCGCTTTCTATCTTGTCACTTATCTACACATTCCAACCATATCTCTCATGTATATCACTTTCTACCTTCCCACTACTCTCCTCATGCCAATCAACTCTGTCACGTATAACGCTTTTTATCTTGTCACTAATCTACTCATTCCAACCAGCTCTCTAGTCTATATCGCTTTTAGCATTTTCACTTATCTACAAATTCCAACCATCACTCTCATGTATATCACTCTCTACCTTCTCACTAATATACTCATTCCAACCATCTCTCTAAAGTTTATCACTTTCAACCTTCTCACTAATCTACTCATTCCAACCAGCTCTCTCATCTACACTGCTTTCTACCTTGTCACCAATCTACTCATTCCAACAAGCTCAGTCATCTATATCACTATCTATCTCCTCGCCAATCTATTGATTCCAGCCAGCTCTCTAATCGACACTGCTTTTTATCTCCTCAAAAATCCGCTCATTCCAACCATCTTTTTCATTTAAATCCTTTTCTTCCTTGTCACTAATCTACTCATTCCAACCAGCTCTCTTATCTCCACTGTTTTCTACCTCCTCCCTAATCTACTCATTCCTACAAGCGCTCTCATCTACACCCCTTTCTACCTTGTCACCTAATTTCTCACTCCAACCTGCTCTCTCATCTACACTGCTTTCTGCCTTGTCACTAATCTACTCATTCCAACCAGGGCTCTCATCTACACTGCTTTCTACCTTGTCACTAATCTACTCATTCCAACCAGCTCTCTCATCTACACTGCTCTCTACCTAGTCAGTAATCTACTTATTCAAACCATCTTTCTAATCTATATCACCATCTATCTTGTCACTAATCTACTCATTCCAACCATCTCTCTTATGTATATCACTTTCTACCTTGTCACTAATCTACTCATTCCAACCAGCTCTCTCATCTACACTGCTCCCACCTTGTCACTAATCTACACATTCCAACCAACTCTCTCATCTACACTGCTCTCTACCTTGTTACAAATCTACTCATTTCAACCAGCTCTCTCATCTACACTGCTCCCACCTTGTCACTTATCTACACATTCCAAGCAGCTCTCTCATCTGCTCTCCTTTCTACCTTGTCACTAATCTACTCATTCCAACCAGCTCTCTCATCTACTCTCCTTTCTACCTTGTCACTAATCTACTCATTCCAACCATCTCTCTAATGTAAACTGCTTTCTATCTTATCCCTCATCTACTCATTCCAACCATCTCTCTAACGTAAACTGCTTTCTATCTTGTCACAAATCTACTCATTCCAACCAGCTCTTTCATCTACACTGCTTTCTACATTGTCACTAATCTACTGATTCCAACCAGCTCTCTTATCTACTCTCCTTTCTATATTGTCACTAATCTACTCATTCCAACCAGCCCTCTCATTTACACTGTCTCTACCTTGTCACTAATCTACTAATTTCAACCATCTCTCTCATCTACACTGCTTTCTACATTGTCACTAATCTACTCATTCTTACCAGCCCTCACATTTACACTCTTTCTACCTTGTCACTTATCTACTCATTCCAACCATCTCTCTCATCTACACTGCTTTCTACATTGTCACTAATCTACTCATTCCAACCAGCCCTCTCATTTACACTGTTTCTACCTTGTCACTAATCTACTCATTCCAACAACCTCTCTCATCTACACTGCTTTCTACCTTGTCACTAATCTACACATTCTTACCAGCCCTCACATTTACACTCTTTCTACCTTGTCACTTATCTACTCATTTCAACCATCTCTCTCATATACACTGCTTCTATCTTGTCACTTATCTACTCATTCCAACCAGCTCTCTCATCTACACTGTTTTCTACCTCCTAACTAATCTACTCATTCCAACCAGCTCTCTCATCTACTCTGCTTTCTACCTTGTCCTTAATCTACTCATTTTAACCAGCTCTCTCATCTACACTGCTTTCTACCTTGTCACTTATCTACTTATTCCAACCAGCTCTCTCATCTACACTGCTTCTATCTTGTCACGTATCTACTCATTCCAACCAGCTCTCTCATCTACACTGCTTTCTACCTTGTCACTTATCTACTTATTCCAACCATCTCTCTCATCTACACTGCTTCTATCTTGTCACTTATCTACTTATTCCAACCATCTCTCTCATCTACACTGCTTCTATCTTGTCACTTATCTACTCATTCCAACCATCTCTCTCATTTACACTGTTTCTACCTTGTCACTTATCTACTCATTCCAACCAGCTCTCTCATCTACACTGTTTTTACCTCCTAACTAATCTACTCATTCGAACCAGCTCTCTCATCTACTCTGCTTTCTACCTTGTCCTTAATCTACTCATTCCAACCATCTCTCTCATCTACACTGCTTTCTACCTTGTCACTTATCTACTTATTCCAACCATCTCTCTCATCTACACTGATTTCTACCTTCTCAATAATCTGCTCATTCCAACCAGCTCTCTCATCTAAACTGCTTTCTACCTTGTCACTAATCTACTTATTCTAACCATCTCTCTTATCTAAACTGCTTTCTACCTTGTCACTAATCTACTCACTCTAACCACCTCTCTTATCTATATCACTATCTACCTTGTCACTTATCTACTCATTCCAACCAGCTCTCTCATCTACACTGCTTTCTACCTTGTCACTTATCTACTTATTCCAACCATCTCTCTCATCTACACTGCTTCTATCTTGTCACTTATCTACTTATTCCAACCATCTCTCTCATCTACACTGCTTCTATCTTGTCACTTATCTACTCATTCCAACCATCTCTCTCATCTACACTGCTTCTATCTTGTCACTTATCTACTCATTCCAACCAGCTCTCTCATCTACACTGTTTTTACCTCCTAACTAATCTACTCATTCCAACCAGCTCTCTCATCTACTCTGCTTTCTACCTTGTCTTTAATCTACTCATTCCAACCATCTCTCTCATCTACACTGCTTTCTACCTTGTCACTTATCTACTTATTCCAACCATCTCTCTCATCTACACTGATTTCTACCTTCTCAATAATCTGCTCATTCCAACCAGCTCTCTCATCTAAACTGCTTTCTACCTTGTCACTAATCTACTTATTCTAACCATCTCTCTTATCTAAACTGCTTTCTACCTTGTCACTAATCTACTCACTCTAACCACCTCTCTTATCTATATCACTATCTACCTTGTCACTTATCTACTCATTCCAACCAGCTCTCTCATCTACACTGCTTTCTACCTTCTTATTAATCTGCTCATTCCAACCAGCTCTCTCATCTACACTGATTTCTACCTTGTCACTAATCTCATTCCAAGCAGCTCTCTCATCGACACTGCTTTCTACCTTGTCACTAATCTACAGATTCCAACCAGCTATCTCACGTATAACACTTTCTACTTTGTCACTAATCTGCTAATTCCAGCCAGCTCTCTCATCTACACTGCTTTCTACCTTGTCACTAATCTACTCATTCCAACCAGCTCTCTCATCTACACTGCTTTCTACCTTGTCACTAATCTGCTCATTCCAACAATTTATTTATATTACTTTCTTCATTCTCACTAATCTACTTAATCCAACCAGTTTTCTAATCTATATCGCTTTCTACCTTGTCACTAATCTACTCATATCGATCTCCATAGACTCCTCTGAAGTGACGGATGTATTGTCATCTTCGTCACTGCGGCTAGACTCATTGTTATTTATGGGCTCAAAAGTATCCTCATTCACTGATACGTCTGACACTGCGTCTTCATCCGAGTCTATATCTGAATGCGCCGATTTTTTTTTAAATGTCGAAACCTATTATTCTTTCTCCCAAATGTTTTTAAACAAATATCGCACTGAAACATCGTCTTTGACGTTTTAAACAAGAATGAGGAGGACTAAGGGAAGCATTCAACTTAGAACTTGACCTAAATTTGCGATGTTGTCGAGTTCACCGGTGTTCTATTTCGGTTTTCTTCCAGAAGATGGCGGACCCTGTCTAGGTTTTTTACTCTTCCTGGTTTTATCACCTACTTTTGAATTCTGACGTTTGCGTTTTGCACTGGTGGGTTTTACTTCTTTCTGACCAATAATTGATAGATCGTTAGGTGTAGCTTGACGTTCGGACATACTTTTAGGTATAGCGGTTGTCTGCTCTGCCGGTAGAACCATTCTAATATAAATTTTAGACTGAAATCTCTGACCTCTTTGAAACCCGCTCCTTTTCATCTTCCTGTTACTTATCCTCGTAATGTCTTTGTTAACAAATAAGTCCATGTTTCTAAAGCACTTCTTCTTAACTCTTCGACATCTAAGCAGTCAGTCACTGGCTGTCATGCAGATATGTTTTGACATCTAACTTTCAGTTCAAGTCGCTAAGATATTTTAATTAACATCCTCAAAAATCTCGCAAAGGTCAGAGGTCAGAGATCTCAGTCAGAAATTCATATTAGAGTGGTTCTACTGACAGAGCAGACAACCGCTATAGCTAAAAGTATGCTCGATTATTAAATTACATGGCAATTATGACAATTTATCTTACCTTAGTAGCATTTATGCTTAGCCATTTAAATGTGAAAAATTAGAGAAATATTATCAGTGTTGGATATTAAAGGTAAAATTATGATATCAGTAAAACAATGAAGCTATTTTCTTTGTTGAATCTGTTCTATATCCACAGTTTATCATTTTCTTTTGTACATACATGGGCATAACCCATTTCTTTACACAACTTTCATTATGTTAACGCTCATACCTCTCTCTCATTTCTCACGCCTACTCTTTTACTCCCCATGCACGTGGCAAAGGGAAAACGTACAAAAGTACCCAGTCACGTGGCAAACGCAAGTATACTGGTATACCTTGGGTATGAAAGGGCTGATATAAATTTGGTATGACCCCCCCACACACAAACACACACAGACCATTTTTACCCTACTTAGACGGTATTTGCTGACAGCAATCTGTGTAATGGTACAATTCTCTTTACAGTAGCCTCAAAGCCCTCTAAAACCTGTAGAATTATGCATTATGTCGCACTGACTGAAGTCAATGTAGGAAAAGGCTCACCTGTGCATTTTGTTTGAACTCTCCCTCGGAATAATATTCGTTAAAGTAATTAATATCAAATGCGTGTTCTTAATTTTTATATTAGTGACAAAAAGCCCCAGTGTCAAGAGTTTTACTTTTTGAAATACTTTGATGCAAATAAGTGACCTTTATAAAGTAATTTCAAATTTTATAAAACACATTATTTAAAAAATGTATTAAATTCCAAACAGGTCACGCAGTCTTGCGAGAAAATAGAAAAACGTGAAAAGTACTCAATATAGTGTTGGAGAGTGGGGTTTGGCCTTTTTTGAAAAGGCTTCATTTGTAACAGATAACAGTAGGAACAGTTGTATGTTGCTGTTATTCATAACTTTTATGCTAAAAAAAACTCTTGTGGAAGGGCAGTAAAAACGGGGGACAGGGGCAAGGTCACAACCTCAAGTGACTGTGGAAAAACTCAGTTTATAAGCGTCCGCGCCGAAGCGCGACGCCATTTATGGAATGAGTTCAGATTTTGTGAAAGGGTAGTTGTTGTTGTTATTGACTGCCATTCATGTCGCGATATGGTTATGAATAACGAACTGGAGAATTTTGCAGGAAATGAAATGAAATGCAAACATATTTAACAATAAATTGCACTTTTTTCAAATTTATTTATGAAAAAAATATTTAAGATAATAAATAAACCTTAGCCATTTCTTATTACGAACTGTTATAATGATATTATTATCATATTTGTTTCCGTAGGTTCTTTCCGGTTAATTAATCGCGCACTTCGTTTTTTGGTGTTTGGTTCCCGAGTAGTGCAATGAAAGACTAGAAACAGTCTATACATATTTTACGACTGGTCGAGACAGTCACGTGATTTCAATATCCCGCCATTTTTTGGCAATCATCTACGCAGTGATCTCCCCTTACAGGATTAGATGAGCGCAGCGTAACCGGTGCGCGGAGTTTGATTTTTTGGAGCTATATGTTTAATGAATAACGAACTCGATTTTGCAGGAAATGAAATGAATGCAAACATATTGAATAATAAATTGCACTTTATGTTTGGTTCCCGAGGTCAGCGCAATGAAAGCCTAGAAACAGTCTATATATATTTTACGATTGGTCGAGACAGTCTCGTGATTTCAATATCCCGCCATTTTTTTGGAGCTGCAGCAGCTTAGAGTCAAGACAGTAAGATTTTTTTAGGAAATATGCATAAAAAAGGTTGCCATATTTTTAGTCCAATTAGCGGCATGCAATGCAAAGCTATGGCCCTGATTGCACTTCTGACATTTTTTCGCCGCAAGAAGTTGATTCCATTTTGTTTCAAGGCTATCGATTTTATGGTGATTTGAGTGGAAACCTGGGCATGATTAGGTATCTTAGTCATGTTGATTTGCCAAATACTGTGACATTTAACAATAGAAACTTTCGTCTTGCAATATATTCCATAATTTCTGTCCCACAAATACAATGTATTATTGAGAGATTTTGTAATTTTTATTCTGAAGTGTGCCAAATAATAGTTCTTGACATTTTCCTCATACCTGTCTAAAAGTCAGTCTTCCCTTGAATTGATAAATAATGATTCACCATATCACGCTCGACAACGCGACGCGACATTGCGAAAATGCGATACGACTGCACGACAATGCGAAGCGACGCGCGACATTGTCAAACGAAATATTCGGGTTTTCGTTTCGTATTGTCGCGCTATAAAAGCGCGAAATATCGCATTGTCGCTTCGCATTGTCGTGCGTCGTATCGCATTGTCGAGGTGTTGCGTCGCGTTGTCTAAGCTGATTTTTTAGCTCACCTGAGCATGCTCATGTGAGCTTTTAGGATCCTTGATTGTCCGGCGTCCGTCCGTCCGTCGTCCACAATTCATTCAAACGACATCTCCTCTGAAACCACTGGGCATAATTTAATGAAAGTTTAAAATTGGGTCATCTGGGGTCAAAAACTAGGTCACAGAGCCCAAATATGGAAAAACCTTGTGAACACTCTAGAGGTAACATTTTCAGTCCAAATAACTTAGAATCTGTCAGAAAGGTTGTTTCAATGATTTATAGGTTAAATTTGAATATGGGTCATCTGATATCAAAAACTAGGTCACAGAGCCCAAAAATAGAAAAAAAAAACCTTGTTAACACTCTAGAAGCTACTTTTCTGTCCAAATATTCTTCAATTATCAGAAAGGATGTTTTAATGATTTCTAGCTCAGATTCGAATAAAGGTCATCTGGGATAAAAAACTAGGTCACAGACCCCAAATAATGAAAAAACCTTGTTAACACGCATTGAGGTAACATTTTCAGTTCAAATAACCTTGAAATTTGTCAGAAAGATTGTTTTAATGATTACTAGCTCAGTTTTGAATATGGGTTATCTGGGGTCAAAAACTAGGACACAGGGCCAAAAAGTGAAAATCATTGTTAATGCTCTAGAGGTTACATTTTCAGTCCAAATGTCCTTGAAATTTGTCAGAAAGGTTGTTTTAATGATTTTTAGCCCAGATTAGGATATGGGTCATCTGGGATCAAAAACTAGGTCACAGAGCCCTAAAATGTTAAAACCATTTTAACACTCCAGAGGTTACATTTTCAGTCCAAATATCCTGGAAATTTGTCAGACAGGTTGTTTTGATGATTTCTAGCTCAAGTACTAATATGGGTCATCTTTGGTCAAAAACTTGGTCCCAGAGCCCAAATATTGAAAAACCTTGTTAACACTCTAGAGTTAAGATTTTAATTCCAAATAACCAGTACATTTGTCAGAAAGGTTGCTTCTATAATTTCCAGCTCAACTTTGAATATCGGTCATCTGGATTAAAAAACTAGGTCACAGAGCCTAAATATCGAAAAACTTTGTAAACACTCTAGAGGCTACATTTTCAGTCAAAATGTCCGGGAAATTTGTCAAAAAGGTTGTTTTCATGATTTCTAGCTTAGGTTTGGATATGGATCATCTGGGGTCAAAAACTAGGTCACAGAGCCCAAATATGGAAAAACCTTGTTAACACTCTAGAGGCTACACTTTCAGTCCAAATAACCTTGACATTTGTCAGAAAGATTGTTTCAATAATTTCTAGGTCAAGTTCGAATATGGGTCATCTGGGGTCAATTAACCAGGTCCATAGCAACTTTGTTAAAAGCAGTCATATTCAGGTGAGCGATATAGGGCCATCATGGCCCTCTTGTCATGTTTTTCCTATATAACTATATGTAAACCAAGTGAACCCTGGGGCGTGGCCAATTTTAACCGAGGGGACATAATTTGAACAAACTTGATAGACATCCACTAGACAATGCTGCATACCAAATATCTAAGCTGTAGGCATTGAGGTTTCCAGTAAGAAGGTTTTTAAAGATTGCCTTTTTTACATATTAAGGGCCCCCGGGGCGGGGCCAATTTTGACCCCAGGGCCAACATATAAACAATACTAGTAAAGGTTCTCAACACAATACTCCACACCAAATATCTAAGGTCTAGTCCTATTAGTTTCGGAGAAAAAAGATTTTTCATGTTTTCCTATATAACTAAATGTAAATCAATAGAACCCTGGGGCGTGGCCAGTTTTGACCCAGGGGACATAATTTGAACAAACTTGATAGAGGTCCACTAGACAATGCTGCACACCAAATATCTAAACTCTACGCCTTGCGGTTTCTGACAATAAGATTTTTTAAAGTTTTTCCTATATAACACTATATAAAACATTTGACCCCTGGGTGGGGGGGGGGGGGGTATTTTTGACCCAGGAGCCATGATTTGAACAAACTTGGTAGAGGTCCACTGGACAATGCTGCACACCAAATATCTAAACTCTAGGCCTTGCAGTTTCTGACAAGAAGATTTTTTAAAGTTTTTCCTATATAATTCTATGTAAAACTAGTGACCCCTGGGGCAGGGCCATTTTTGACCCAGGGGTCATGATTTGAACAAACTTGGTAAAGGTCCACCTGATGATGCTTCATACCAAATATCTAAGCTCCAGGCCTTGTAGTTCTGGAGAAAAAGATTTTTAAAGTTCCAACTTTGAAAATCTATTTTTAGCTCCTGTGGCCTAGAAATGCAATGGACCTGAACCATTTGAACAATATTTGTAAAGCTTCATGCAAGTAACATTCCTGCTAAGTTTCAGCAAGATTGGCCTAGCAGTTCAGGAGAAGAAGTAGTTTGAAGAAAAAGTTGACGACGCACGGACGGACGGACGACGGACATCAGGCGATCACAAAAGCTCACCTTGAGCACTTTGTGCTCAGGTGAGCTAATAAAAACGCACACACACACTAGTTGGTATAAATCCAAACTTCACAGGAATGTTTATCACAAAAGCTAGTTGTGCACACCCAGTTTTTTAAGTGCTCTAAATTTTGAAAGACTTACGAGACGTTTAGTTTTTCACATATAAAGAATATAGAGATAAATCTTTTGTGCACTTTATCTCAAAAACGTATAGAATAATATTACTAGAACTAAAAAGGTCAGTGTTCAGTTCTGAGCCTAGTTGAGTATACTCATTATCATTATTTCCAGTGTTTTAAATTTTGACAAAGTTACGGGACTTGTGTATCTCCCATGAAGTCTGTATATAAAAATCTACTCACATCATCTCATAAACTGCTGGTATGAATAATTGCATAATGATTACATCCTGTATGTGAAAGAAGAATCTGTAAAAACTCAGTTTTTTCCATGTCTGGTACCTTATAGAAAATTGTACGTTTTTTTTCGAAACCTGGTTCAGACCAACAGATATAATACCAGACCTGCTTACACACACCCAGCCACCAACCCGCCAACACACACTTCTCAGATATGACCAAACGGCCCAATACAGAAGTGGAGGTATCTTGATGTACATCAATTACACCACTGTTGTCTGTCAGTAAAGGACAGAACACTCTTACACCACTGTTGTCTGTCAGTAAAGGACAGAACAATCTTACACCACAGAGGACAGAACAATCTTACCCCACTGTTGTCTGTCAGTAAAGGACAGAACAATCTTACACCACAGCGGACAGAACAGTCTTACACCACAGAGGACAGAACAGTCTTACACCACTGTTGTCTGTCAGTAAAGGACAGAACAATCTTACACCACAGAGGACAGAACAATCTTACACCACTGTTGTCTGTCAGTAAAGGACAGAAAAATCGTACACCACTGTTATCTGTCAGCAAAGGACAGAACAATCTTACATCACTGTTGTCTGTCAGTAAAGGACAGAACAATCCTACACCACAGAGGACAGAACAGTCTTACACCACTTTTGTCTGTCAGTAAAGAACAGAACTGTCTTACACCACTGTTGTCTGTCAGTAAAGGACAGAACAATCTTTTCCAATTGAAAATATGACTCTAATTTTATCTCCAAAAGAAGACTGAAATTGCACATTACTGTCATATTTGCAAACATTCATCCAATAACACTGGCCTATAAATGTATTCTTAAAAAAACTTGAGAAGCTTATTAGCAAGCTACCATAGAGTTTTTCTGCAGTATTAGCTGGTAAGTCTAACATTAACAGTTCAAAACCTATTCCATTCAAATTGGACAAAATGCGTCATACTTATTGACATTTAGAAATAGTATAACTTTCCACGTTGACAGAGCAATGCAGGTTACAGTCCTACATTGACACAACAAGGCAGGTTTCAGTCCAACATTGACAGAGCAAGGCAGGTTTCAGTCCCACACTGACAGAGCAAGGCAGGTTTCAGTCCCACACTGACAGAGCAATGCAGGTTTCAGTCCCACACTGACAGAGCAAGGCAGGTTTCAGTCCCACACTGACAGAGCAAGGCAGGTTTCAGTCCCACATTGACAGAGCAAGTCAGGTTTCAGTCCCACACTGACGGAGCAAGGCCTGTTTCAGTCCCACACTGACGGAGCAAGGCCTGTTTCAGTCCCACACTGACGGAGCAAGGCAGGTTTCAGTCCCACACTAACGGAGCAAGGCAGGTTTCAGTCCCAGACTGACGGAGCAAGGCCTGTTTCAGTCCCACACTGACGGAGCAAGGCAGGTTTCAGTCCCTCACTGACAGAGCAAGGCAGGTTCCAGTCCCACACTGACAGAGCAAGACCGGTTTTAGTCCCACACTGACAGAGAAAGTCAGGTTTCCGGTCCCACACTGACAGAGCAAGGCAGGTTTTAGTCCCACACTGACAGAGCAAGGCAGGTTTTAGTCCCACACTGACAGAGCAAGGCAGGTTTCAGTCCAACACTGACAGAGCAAGGCAGGTTTCAGTCCCACACTGACTGAGCAAGGCAGGTTTCAGTCCCACACTGACGGAGCAAGGCAGGTTTCAGTCCCACACTGACGGAGCAAGGCAAGTTTCAGTCCCATACTGACAGAGCAAGGCAGGTTTCAGTCCCACACTGACAGAGCAAGGCAGGTTTTAGTCCCACACTGACAGAGAAAGTCAGGTTTCCGGTCCCACACTGACAGGGCAAGGCAGGTTTTCAGTCACACACTGATCTGACTCTTTATGTGTAACTGTTTGGTATGTTCTTACTTATGATTTGGGATTGTTCGATTCACATCAATAGATTATTGGTATTGCTTATAAACAAGCTATTAAGGTTCTGATTGCTCTGCCTGAAGATACAAAAATAAAGAAAAAAAGTAGGATAACTTTGACATAATTACCAGTTTCCACCGTCATGTATCATACCAGGCACCTACCAGTAACACTGATGCATTAATGATCAGTGGTTTAAATATCATCAGCAAGGTGTTGAAGTTCTCAGAGATTTGTCCTGTGATACTAAAAATGGAAAGACTCAGGTAAAGAGAGTCTTGTTTACTGTCAGGTAAGCCTCAGGTATAGAGAGTCTTGTTTTCTGTCAGGTAAGCCTCAGGTATAGAGAGTCTTGTTTTCTGTCAGGTAAGCCTCAGGAATAGAGAGTCTTGTTTTCTGTCAGGTAAGTCTCAGGTATAGAGAGTCTTGTTTTCTGTCAGGTAAGCCTCAGGTATAGAGAGTCTTGTTTTCTGTCAGGTAAGCCTCAGGAATAGAGAGTCTTGTTTTCTGTCAGGTAAGCCTCAGGAATAGAGAGTCTTGTTTTCTGTCAGGTAAGCCTCAGGTATAGAGAGTCTTGTTTTCTGTCAGGTAAGAGAGTGTTATCTAGCTGTTGTAGCCAATACAAGCAGCTGAAGTGACAAAACATTTTAGGGGGGATATATTTATTAGTTTCACGAAAAGTCTATAGACTGTATTTCTTGACAGGAATAGTTTTCTATTTCTCGCGACGAATTGTTTTGGTTCGAAATGTATTACACATGAAACAATTTAGCTGATACTGTATCTTTAGAGTTAGGTGTCTCTTCTAGACTTATCATTGTTGTAGCATTCCTTAATTCATTTGAAATCCTACCAATGAACATATTAAGTTACATCAGTCAGACATGAGAGAAGTTTCACCGTATATGCTATACAAATCATGCCATCGCGTGGTACATGATGAAATGGAAAAATGCAATGAATATCGATTTAACAAGTTAGATTTTGTTGCTATTTCATAGAAATAATTTTACATTATACAGAAAAAAAACCCCGTAAATCTAGTCCTTAAAGTAACTTGATTGTATGGCTCTGTGAAATGTTTGTCAAAGTAATCACCTTCGTTTTCTGTTTAAATGTACGTTATTAATGTTTTATGAGCAAATGCAAATAGATGTACTTGGAATGTATTTGAATTCACAACTGTAATACTGATATACATGAAGTTAACATTTGACCATCAACCGTGGGGTATAGGGAGCATTTAGCTATTCAAATTTATTTTCATACAGTGTGTACATTTTTCAATATTCTGATCACAAAGTGCAGTCCCTTGTGAGCTAGACTCATTTAGCCCCAAAACAATATATATTTCATCCAATCAACATGCGAAGCCTACTCCTACTTACAAAGTATAAAGTCTTTTGGAGCATGCGTTCTGAAGTTATTGATATGAAACCGCTTGGTAGTCCAACCGACCGGTCTACTGAAATGTGCAAAACTTTATTCTCCCGCTTCTTCTCTTTGGACAAGTCTTATCATTGTGCCATCTCCTCTATATCTATATAAAAGTACACCAAATCCCGCTAGAGAAAAATGTATGAATATATTAGTGAACAGCCCATAACTATTACAGTGACCCTAAAATTTCGACAAACCAGTGACCCGTAAACTGCAAAACTATGTCTCTCTTATAAGCTATAGTTGACAGCAGTCATTTTTCTTTTTTTATAGAACATATAAACATATAGAACATATCAAAACATTTTTTTATAGAACATATAAACATATAGAACATATCAAAACATGATTTTTATAGAACATATAAACATATAGAACATATCAAAACATGTTTTTTATTGAACATATAAACATATAGAACATATCAAAACATGTTTTTTTATAGAACATATAAACATATAGAACATATCAAAACATGTTTTATAGAACATATAAACATATAGAACATATCAAAACATGTTTTTATAGAACATATAAACATATAGAACATATCAAAACATGTTTTTATAAAACATATAAACATATAGAACATATCAAAACATGTTTTTTATAGAACATATAAACATATAAAACCTATCAAAACATGTTTTTTTATAGAACATATAAACATATAGAACATATCAAAACATGTTTTTATAGAACATATAAACATATAGAACATATCAAAACATGTTTTTATAGAACATATAAACATATAGAACATATCAAAACATGTTTTTTTATAGAACATATAAACATATAGAACATATCAAAACATGTTTTTTATAGAACATATAAACATATAGAACATATCAAAACATGTTTCTGACTTACTCATCTTATACAACTGCATGCGTGTTTTTAGGTATAATGTCCACATAGCTGACTGAGTAATTATTAATTGGCCTAATTGATGAAAATTAAGCATATACTTACTTAAACAAAAGGTATACAACACTGTGTTTCCTACTACCAGGGCCTTAATTGAGACCCTGCAGCTACGTTATTTTTTAAAGTCAGTAAAAGATGCATAAACACAACATTGTTATTTGTTTACTTTTTGATGTTTTTTACTTTCACTTATATACAGTAGACAGTACAAAGGAAAAGAAAAGATACATTTTATTTTAGATCGACGCAGTCGATTAAACGACGAAGTGATGAATAAGCCAAATACTAGTTCTTTCAGCGTTTGTTAAAACATTATTAACCATTCTCATTCAAAACAAATGTTTGTGTTTGCTTGACAAGCACCCCATGCCCATCCTTCCGAAAAAGACTTGTTATTATGTTAAAATAGTACATATATGTGTTTTGTTGCTTTTGTCACATTAATTGCATTTTCGTTTTTTTTTCTTTTATATGAATGTCTACTACTGTATGAGACAACTTTTGGGTTAAGATGTATGCTGGAATAAAACGCACTTTTAATATCTTCAGTAACGTTAAGATAATGTTTGCTTTTTAAAGCTTCAGTGAAGCATTCACAAAACACACAAAACTGTTTTGGGCTAATATCTGGGACTGAAATTAATGCCAAAATCAAACATCACACGCTAGTGGTTCATTTCAAAACTCTTATAAGGCGACACCATTTTTAATTTTCATAATTACTTTCAAAGACAAATATTTATTTTAAATTTCTATGTCACGATTTTATGAATAAGATCAGGTTTGCCTGGGTAGAGGCGTAACCAGTTGCCATGGTCCTGCCTATAAAAGGAGATGATCTGACCACTAAAAGGCACTTCTTCCAGATAAGCCTGAAAAGAAAAGGTAAGGTACTTATATTTATATTTCAGTCACTATGCGGTCTTTTGTATCATTATTTTCAACGTTTCTGCTAATTTTGTTGTGCTTAACCTTGTTACTTTGAAAAGTGTTGCGTAGGATGTCATAATGATTTTGATATATGGAGAGAAATGGTTTTGTACACACAACGAATTAATTTCGATGCAAGATCTTATTTTTTATTAGAGAGTGACAGCTCGTCGCATTTATTCTTATATTGTCTGAGGATTTTCTACCTTCAAAACGTCACGTGGGGTGGAGGTGCTATGTGTTTGCCTCTTAACGCATTTGGTCAATACAAGATGTCTGTTAAAAGATTAAACAAAACAAAACTAATAATAATAGAAACATATATATATATATATATGTGTGTTTGTTTAAATTATTTTTAAAAGTACGTGATATGTTTAGTAAAGTTTTGTTGCCTTGAAACGTCTTTTTTGTGATTTGCTATTAATAGTCATATTTAAGGTTAATGGTTGCTTAATCACAAGGTACAACAATTGATAAAAAGATATATAGAATTACCTTGAAAAACATTTTCCTACTTAAAATTAGTGGTCAAAAAAATGTTGCTTGCAATCAATTAGGCAAGGCTTAATATTCAACGTTTGAGTTTATCAGATATCATAAAGGCATTATTGCAATTTTATGTCTTACTGCATTTAATAAAAATAAATGTGACATAAAAAATACATGAAAATTGATTTTGTTGACTAGATGTACCGACATGGATAAATGAAAAAGCAAAGAAAAAGTCCAGTCGTAATTCTTCAAAATGAATATATTCTTACGGCTCGGAATAAACATTCATTCTGGGTTTCGTCTTTCAAAGGGATCACGCTGGTTTAAAATATGTAACAGGAGATTTATCAATTTAACTTTGAAAATGTTTATCGAGTTGTTTAAATTAAATGTGTTAAAAAGTTCACAGAAAAGCTTTGTACAAGTGTACTTTGACCGTACTTACTTCTCAAGGATCTAATTAATTGAACTTCTTTGGAAATGATTAGTGGACATATATTCATGGCTAAAACTTTATTTATATTGTGGCCTAAGCCTTTATACAAATCCTACTTTATTTGAATGAATTATTGAAACTATTTAAATATAAACTATATAGATCTATTTGATGTGCTATATTTTGCTCTTTGCTTCTATTTTGTACGACAAGTCTTTCGTGTTATGTCATCATTGGTCCTCACTGACCTGTATCTCGAGTACAGAAATATACTGCCAAAATATGATAAACCTGTATTTCTAAAAAGAAAAGAAAAAAGGACCAAATGGTAGAAAAAATTATAATCTAACAAACAAACAAAACAAAAATAACGAAATAAACTGTATGACAACCATAAAACACTGCATTAAGAAATTAATTAAAGTTGCAATTAAATTAATATATAGATAAATCAAAGAATATATTAGAAAAAATAGTAAGAAAGAAAAAAGAAGAAAGAAAGAAAAAGAAGATATTAATTGCTACGCCTTTTTATCTTTAATTCTTACTCTAGTGAAAATCATTAGAGGGCTTTCAAATGTATTTTTTATAAAAAGTTTTTATGTATTTATTTATTTATTTAAGGCATTATATTGTTCCTTTTACATAATGATTGTTTCGTTTCAAGTATACGCAAAGATATCATTGTCTTTTGTTTTAACAAAATTAATTTTTCTAAGTTTTATGGTCGATAAATGTTGCTGTTGTTTTTCTATCTTAAACGTAAATTTATTTTCCTTTTAACTTTAGAAAAACGACTAAGCATAATAATCCTATGTTAAAAGTCATCTACTTTATTTTTATTTAGAGCTATACTTATTTATTTTCTTTTTCATATAACCGACTCCAGAATGCTGACTGCTGCAGTTCTTGTTGGCCTTTTGGCCTTTGTGAGTGGCCATGGCAATATGATGGGTAACTTTGGCACTGGCATGTACGCACAGAATATGGGCTATGGCATGGGTCAGATGAACAATCATGGGAATATGGGCTGGGGTATGGGCCAAATGAACAACCATGGCAATATGGGCATGGGCATGAACAACAATCAGATGGGTGGAATGGGACAACTGGTACGATTAATATACTTTTTCTTTGTAAATCACTTATTCAGTCAAAAGCCGGCTTCAGTTGATATTCAAAAAAACCTGAATAATTTCAGTTCAAATACTCATAAACAAAATTTGATGCATTTAGTATCTTAAAAAATCCAAGTTATTTCAATAACGCAATATACTGTGTCACTACAAAATAATGTTTTAGCCAAACATTTGAGCTATTCCTGAAAAGAAGTACAAACGGTAAAATGTTAAATGTTGTACCATTAAATGTATTTAAAGGACAAGAATATAACACACCGTAACAGTATTGATGTAGATATCAACAAAATTATATTATTGTATATAAAATGTATGTGTAATGTTTGCAGAAAAACAATCAGTTCGCTATAGTGTCAGTCCCTTTTATTGATCAGTTTTACACTTTTGTAACATATAAGTAAGTACACACTTAAGATTTTCATCTTGAAATAACGGGACAACTCATACCGTTCTATTGCATGATATAGATTAAGTGTGTGTGTGCGTGCGTGTGTGTATTGTTTTTTTTACAATTTTATGTGATTTATTTCAGCTTCAGCTTCTAGCTGGTCACATGGGTGGCCAAATGGGAGGTCAAGGCGGACAAATGGGTGGAAATATGGGAGGTCAAATGGGTGGAGGAATGAACAATAATCAAGGAATTATGGGTGGTGTTATGATGCTTCTCCTCCAAAATCTTCTGTAAGTAAAACTTACCGTAACACTACATTTAACCAATGGATGAGGATTTAAGAACTGCACTTTCTATTAGCCATATCATTATTAAATCTATCATTTTTCAAAGCAACCTTCAAAACTATAAACAGTAATCGCTAGATGGTGCGGACAGATATATTTCACTAGACCATAACGCTAGCAGTAATACTGAAATGCAACACACATAACTTTGAAAATTAAAAATATTCAGCATATACTGCCAAGGTACACGTGTATCTGTGATTATATTGACGAAAATAATACGATACAAATAAAAGAAAACAATTTACACTTTTGCTTCCAGTCAGAACCGCGGTGGTCAGGGTAACCAAGGTAACCAAATGAGCAAAGAAGAGATGGAAGGTGTTGAGGAATTGATGAAACAGAAGATGATGATGGAGATGGCAGACATGTTGTACATGTACATGAACTTCAAGGTATACAGAACATCTTTTTGAAGAATTCTGTCAAAATCTATCGCTACTGTACATAATCATCGCAAATGCAGCCATATAGACAATAAGCTGACAATTCAATAAACACATGCTTCCAGGACAGCCTTCTTCGGAGACATTTTTCTGTAACATAAAGAGATCCATGCAATAAATTGTAGTATTCTATCATTCGCAGTCTAAGATAGTTTTCTTTTAAGTCCTTTCCATCATACAACTCGTATCATTCTTATCCAGTTAGTTTAAACGAAAATAATTTAGATAGAAGCATAGTTCAGTAATCTTAACGTTTTTTACTGTTTGTAAAATGTATTTAGAAAGTTTTTTTTTTATAATTATCTCGGTACCACAATTTTCTTTTGTGTAAGAACAGGGTGACATTGTTCATTTCAGGAAAAGGAAGAAGAGTTTGCTGAATCGATGGAGTCCATGTGTTTCATGGTGAATGCTACATATGAGGCATATAGAAGAAACGGAACTAACGTGTGGCAGGTAAGTCTACTGGAACGCGAATAGGACACTGTTTAAATTTTTCTGTTTATTTAATTACACACAACAAAGTGACATTATTTTTATTGAATTTTATTTATTTATTTATTTATTTATTTATTTATTTATTCACTCATTTGATTCATTGATTGTGTAGAAAACTGATGATGCTATGATGGAGCAGCTTGGAAAGCAGGTGGAAAAAATGAACGAGGGTCAGAAGATGGACTTTGCTGTCGAAATGTTCAACAATGAAATGCAAAAATACAGTGAAATCTTCCTCAGGTGAGTTGTATTCGTATTTTACTGTTCACATCATGTGACAATGCAGATTCTTAATAAGCGGTCGACATGGATAAACATTAGGCAACGACGTGTCTGAGACGACCTATGGATTTATTCACCTTCATATATGTTCAGTGTAAAACATTTTGTTCAACACCCATAAATTTAAAGAGGCTGTACTCCAGATTTGACATAAAAAAAATTCATAAATTATATATTTAGATGCCATGAGATTATAACAACATTATATTTTACTTCAAAACTGATTATAAAAGTCAAAATAGAATAAAAAAATATTTTCGCTCCAGTCTGATTTGAACTCTGGATCCTCATGTTAACAAAATATTTCCAACGCTTTTACTGTCACCACCATCGCCGCATGTGATATTACAGTTATTTACTTTAAATCTTAATACGATATAGTTATACCGTCGCGTTACGGTATAGCACTTTGAAAGGGAAAAAAATAAATTTATAATGTAATTATTTGACTTATTTTTTGCTAGTAAGTTATTTTTTAAGCATTAGTCATAAATATTACAAGAAAATTATAATACAAGAAAACTTTCTTTTTTTGTCATCTGAAGCACAGCCCCTTTAAAAGTATGTAAAAGTATTTCAAAAGAGGACCTCCTGCTGTATTTAAATGTTTTTATTCATTCCAGATTTGCAACTTGGGCTTGCATGAGTGGTGACTCTTTCGCCCAGGCCTACACAAAGATGGAAAAAATGAGCAGAGGAGACGGACAGTGTGGACATTGATCTAAAATAAACAGAATGAATATAGGGATTCAGTAAAATGTACCATGAAATATACTATATAGACGAAATACAATGAAATCCCGAGAATCAGTTCAAATGGTGTGGTTAAATTCAAACATTAAAGAAAGGCATAGTGAATACGAATGATGAGATACTCGTGTGCATTTGCTTTTTTTCCTTTGCAAGTGGCAGGCCAGCATATGTAGATTAGAATAGAACTTGATCTATAAACTGTTTACTAAATGTTGTACGTCTTTTAAGCTCACTTATAATAAAATCCAAATATATATTATTGTATTTTCTTGATGTATTTTTACTCTTTGCTATTGATGTTGTATGTTTTAACTATGTTGTCCCAAATATCTATCTGTTGGTCCAGATATAGCCGTAAATCTTTCGACCAAGTTGTCTGAATGTCCAAAACAGTCCAAATTGTTTTCTCTACTTTAGTGAAACATAGCGATCACAGCCCGGTTTAAAGATATATGCATATGAATTTACACCAAAACAAAAATCGTTTTATGACTCATAAAAACCTTGTGAAGTCCAACAAATGTAGTTCAATCAATGAACAAGTCAAGTCAAGTCAAGTCATTTTTATTGGCATAAACATACAAACATGTTCATCGCCACAGCACATATGAGGCGGTTCAATTATACGTAAATGATGTTACACAATAAATAATAAATATTTTACAGAAAAGCATGATGCATGATGTAATATTAACATTGTAAGTCTATCAGTCAGTTAGCAATACTTCTTTTTTTTGCATTGATTCGTATACATGTTTTGCAAAATGTACAATTACTCTTTTATTTGATGTCATCATAAAAGTTTTAAACAAAAGAGTAACGGATAATTCTGATTATCAAAACGACATTGAGAAGAATGAGCTATAAAATTGTAAGAAGTAAATTGTGAGTAATTATGTACTTCACATATCAAATATATATTGTTTAATTTCTACAGTCACAGACTTCTGAATCTTTTTTATTATATCATTATCATCCTAATGTTAATCTTTTTATTCCTTTACTTAAATCGTACAGCGTTATTTTTATGGACGGATGATGATTTGTTATGGAAGTGCACGATTTCAATGTTTATATGAGTAAAATTTACATTTAAGATATGTAAGCTTTTAGTCAAAAATGTCCCGTTACCAAAGATTTGTTTTCACTACCCATGGTTATACTGTATTATTGGTTGATATATGTGTGACTCGCCACTGGCTGCCTACTACTTTTTTTAAAACAAGAGTTAGAAAAAAAAACACCATTACGAAGTTGATTTTCATCATACTAAAATAATTACTATCTGGGACCTCCGTTTAAATACAATCTTTTGACAACTGACAAATTATAATTATGTCGCGGGGTCAGAAAAATCATTTACCCAGGGCTGGACTCGAACCCGCGACCCCCCGCTTGCAAGTCAGGTACTCAACCAACTGAGCTACCAGGGCTGGTGATAGTACGTTAGTAACCATATCACCTATATCGGTTCTGTGACATTCTCCCCTGCTCTATAAGAATTCGTCCTCGAATTCACAGACATAGAGACTTATAATGGAAGCACATGCGTAGCAATGTAACAGTCACAGACCACGTTGGGCGCCAATGTCGCGGGGTCAGAAAAATCATATACCCAGGGCGGGACTCGAAGCCACGACCCCCCGCTTGCAAGTCAGGTGCTCTACCAACTGAGCTACCCGGGCTGGTGATAGTACGTGAGTAACCATAACACCTATATTAGTCCTGTGAACATTATAATCAAAAGGCAGACAAATACCCTAAATATGACCCAAAATATAGTAAAGTTACAAGTTGAAATAATGCACCATGGCAACCTAGTCATAGATCATTTACAGTAGTCCTAAGCTGTCGATGTGTCATATCAACCACCATTCAGCAAGTCAGTTACAATAGTAAATCATAAGTTTGAGAAGTACTCGGGGAATCGTTCCTTCACTGTGTTAAACTGTAAATGTTCATTATTTAATGTAGGCATATCATGCATATAACAAATGATGCTCATGTTAACTTTGATTTTTCATATAAAACTTTCCTACATGTTGTCTGGTTCCCGGTCGTACTTTGCTATGTAAAAGGTAGTGGTAAGGGGCAGGCAATCTAGACTTTACTGCATGCAGAAGTGACCAAAGTATTTTACGAACCGTACGGAAATACCCGAAGTTTTACGATTGGCAGAATGACTTATATTGAAACCGTCCGAGGTGTTCCGAGTGCCATTTAACTGTTTCCGGTTATTCTAATTCGCGGGAGTTGTTCAGTTTATAAAAGAATATATATATTCTCCCAACGGGTAAGACTACAATTTATTTAATTAAATATTGTTTTAAATGAAATATGTTTTACGTCTTAAGAAATGCAGCAACGTATTTGTTAAAAACTTTCAACTAGAATTTTAACAAAGAAAATGAACCTGGAATCAGCACTGTGCTGATCTGTACTGTAGTCCAAATAATTGTACTCGAAAAGTTAAATATCGTGTTAATTTTTTTAACTTCACCTTAATACTGCCAAAGGCATTCCTGACTATAATCACTGTTGTACACCATTCACCGAAATAGCACATCAAAACGCCGAAAACGGAAGTACAATAGCCAACAAACCCCAGGTAATTTTTCAACTTATTCCTGCATCATATCTTAAATCGATTTCCCCAAACTAAACAATATGGTGAAGCTTGATATGTCTGATTTAAGAGCAGTATTTGCTTTTTTCTGCAAGTTGGCTATTTTTTTGTGTAATTGGCGATAAATTGACTTATTGTAGCCTCGTTGTTGACTTTTACGAACAGTGTTGATATTTTCCACTAAATCAACCCCAAAACGTGTTTACTGTATCAAAATCCAACTTGAATTTTAAAATATAGACTTCCTTACACTTGTGTTAGAGCAGTCATTCACCAACTGGAGCTACCTTTTTACTAAATTTGTGTCAGTGTCTAGCACGGTTCTGTATGGGGTCTACATCTACATCATGCATCATCTCAGTCACACTTGACTATTACACGACTATTTGCGAGTGTATTGGGTGTAATAGGTTAACAAATGCCATTTTCTGCAAATAGCAAATAAACTTCAATACCAGCCCATACACATAAGCTGATTAAGGAATTGTGATTAGTGTCATAGAGGGCAGGGAGCATAAAGCGAAATATTATATTAGTTTGCAAAGGATACAAAGTGTTTAATTGAATTTTAAACATTATAAAAACATGAATATTAGTGATAGAATGCCATTTCCGCCCACTTACACTGCTTTTTATTCGTGATGACAGCGATTTTTTTGGCCATTTTGGGAAAGAGTCCGGTACCAGTAGAACTGGGAAAAATCGAGACGTTTTTCTCTGTATTGGGAATTTTCAGTAACAACAACAATATTATTAATTTTCTGTTGTTTCTTTTAAATATAAACAATAAGAAATACTTAGGCTACATAAAGACTTTCAGGTCTCAGTTTTTTGTATTGTTATATTTTGCTTTAATTTTTGAATTTACTTATCTGTGTGGTTGTACCTTTAAATATGAATGATTCACTCATAATATATACATTTCTACAGGAAAGAAGTGATTAAACTTTACAATTGAATAGTTTAAACTGTTACTGCTTAAATCACTAACTCTATGCAGGCTATAACACAGGGGCCGCGCTGTCAATTGCCACTATTGCCATTTGGCAATTTTGCGATAAAAGTGGCTCCAAAAATTCACGAGTGGCAACAATCGTAAAAATCGGCGAAAAAATTCAAAGATTGAGAAGGGGAAAAGTGTAACTGTAAATCACCGGGAGTCACTTCCCTTGAAATGAGCAGACTGGTTATCCGATAATTGCGATACCAGTCAGCATTGTGAAGTCAGATACGTAATCAGTCTATTGTTTGAAACACTTGCCTTTGTTTGCCTCCTGCTGTGAAAACATGTATTGATTGACTTAATTTGGAATGCCAAATGGGTGTCATCATGTTAATTACGTTCCACACTTGTCTGTTCATCAACGGGTGATTGGTATGCTTGCAGCCTTTAATGGGTTTATGTTACTTTGATGTACTATAATGACTGGCCATCACTGAAACCACAAGGCCCTGAGCCATAAGATTTAGTACGTAGCATTCTCTAGTGGACCTCTATAAAGTTTGTTCAAATTATACCTCTGGGTCAAATTTAGCCTCACCCCAGGGGTCAGTTGATTTTACATACAGTACAGCTCCCGCAATATGTACACATTTTGTGCTTCCTCCGCGATCGTGGTCAACGCGAACTTCTGACATCGCGGAGTTTCTCCTAGAAAAAACGCTCAGAATCTCAGCGAATAAAGTTCATGCACAATCTCCGTGTTAGAGCTTTTGCGCGGAGATTCTCCATGAATATTCTTGTGTTTCATCACTAGAGTTTTAACAAACTATTTCCCATTTAAAGGTGAAAAAAAATAATTATAACGTTTATACACGTGAAATCCTTTCATCAAAAACAAACAGTCAGCAATGTGTGATGAAATTACCATAATGTAACTGTACACTTTACACCTGTCAGTTATGTGACTACGGTAAAATTCAATCAAATACATTAATTTATGTGATTTTTTAAACGCTTGTTATTATTTAGTAAATCGATAAATACTTTTTGCCAAGCGCCGAGATGATACAGATGCAGTTTAACACGTGTTGTTTAGAAATCGGTCAACTCATTTTCTGAAAATAAGATCAGCTGTTTCTGAAGCAACTGCAACTGCTTTGAATTGTCATTCTTTTCGTAAACAAATAGGAACGTTCGTACACAAATGCATCAGAATAAGAGCGCATTTGTTCGTATTTTCACTTTTTAAATTAGACATATTTATTTTCGCAGTTTGATTATCATTAGTAATTTATTTGCACGGCACCATTTAAAGATTTAAAAATAAATAAATTGCAGCAATTAAAGTTGACATGATGTCAGGTAGGTGTGTAAATCTATTCATTATCGGCTGTATTTCTTTTCTATCCTCGTTTCACGCATTCAACTTATTAATGATCGTTTCTAACGGAACCAAACTTTCTGTTCAGTCAACAAAGCCATCATTGCCAAAATTTAAAAATATCCACATATCTGTTAAAGATATTAATTATCTTATTAAGAAAATGTAATTGAAAATCGATTTTCACGAGAAAAGCATGCTACATGACTGTAGTTCCCGCTTTAAAGAGCATGTGGTGTCTGAAGCTTTTAAAGTGAGGTGAATATCATTTACAGAAAATAACTGTCGCTCAATGTTAAAGGTCACAAGTTATATTTAGGAACCAATTAGCGGTTGAGACGCAATGTATCATGCGTGTACAGATCATAGGCCATGAGACCAACACATGGTCTTATGTCTTTCAATAAATTAATGTGTCAAAACATATAACAAATCGAAATATTACTATTAGGCATCTTAAAACATGAAGATAAAAAGAGTAAGTAAATATAAAATTTCACTTGTCATACATACACCTCAGTCAACTGAATGCATAAACAAATCGTGGAGATTCACGAGGATTGATAATCTGCTATTTCACAGTAAATACCGTCACTTACCAGACAAAACTCGTCTCCGCGACGCCTCCGCGATTAAGGGAGTTTCTCAGAGATTCTCCGCGATTTTCCTCCCAAGGTCCGCGGAGTTAAAGAGAAAAATGTACATATCGCGGGAGCTGTACTGTAGGCTTACAATGTATATAGGGAAAACCCTGAGCCTTAAGATTTGGTATGTAGCAGTTTGTCTAGTAGACCTGTACCAAGTTTGTTCAAATTATGCCGCTGGGATCAAATTTGGCAAAAATAGGTTTAAATACATTTGTACTGTACCTCATACAGCTTTCATTTAAAGACCAATATCTTTGATATTCGGTATATAGGATCCTTGCATGGACCTCTACTTATGGGTAGGGTTTTTGGTCACTGGGTCAAGGTCAAGGTCACCATAGCTTATGATAGATTTTTCTAATTTCTGTCATAGAGCCTTTATTTGTTGACTGATATTTTACATATTTACATATTTATATTTACAGAACTTACATATTTTCAATTAAAACATGAAATACTGCTTAACTGCTAACCTACAGCGAAAATACTCAGGTGAGCAATCTAGGGCCATCATGGCCCTCTTGTCTTTGAGATATTTTTGTCTAGATTTTTGTCTTCTTGTTTATTGTTATGACAAAGACTTTTTTTAATCTTTTACAGACTGCTCATGATGAACTCAAGGATAAAGTTTAAGATAGGACCAGCTGCTCGCCACTGCATGAAAAAAACAAGTCCATATACGACTTTACTAATTGATATAACTAATAGCATGACAGATGAGGATGTAAGCAAGTTCAAGCTAGCGATTCAGACTGAAAAATTGGCATCAAAGAGGCAACTTTGTCATATGAAACATGCTGCCCATGTGATTGCACACCTGGAAAATGTAAAATATATTTCAAAAACATGTACCCAATTTTTAGAGGATTTGTTGATAAAGATTGGTCGAAAAGATATTTTGAAATTGATTGATAAATATCATGAAGAAAGACTAGATTCAAACTTAAATGGTAAGTTTCTTCAGCTTCATATTTTCTTTGTATAAGAAATGCTTGTTTGCTATGATGATCTCTATCAGGCGCATAGCTACCAGTACGCAGAATACGCAGCTGCGTACACATTGGTCCAGAAAATCTTTTTGAATAGTTGTTGGTAAATATTCCATAAGAAAAAGTAAAACAAAAATCCAGTCAAATTGGTAAAAAAATATGACTTATTTTATGCCAAAAATCCGCCAAAACGCTCCTGAGTCGATCTACAGAAAAAAAAATTCACCCCCCTACAATTCTGCGCACACCTTTGAAAGCCCTTGCTACGCCCCTGTCTATGATATTTTTGTACTCTTTTCATCAACATCCTGCATTATACAAATTCCCTACCATTCATAAGCTAACCTGAGCACAGCCATATCAAGATTTTTGAAACCACTAGACCTAGAACTAAGATTTTTTTGCATGGAGTATAAGCTAGAGATTTTCTACCAAGACTTCTAATCATGCCACTGGGTTCCTCTTTTCTAAAGTGACTGACTCACAGAATTTAGCTGAAATTTTTTCCTCCTTTAAAATTTAAGAAAAGTTAATATACTATGGAAAAACCATAGTATTATGCTTCTATACACCATGAAAACTGAAAAAAAAGTTTTGATTTTACTAGGATTTGAACCCATGCCCCTTTCGATCTGTAAAATCTATCTACACAGAGCCACAGAGACAAGTTGTAAAAATTCGTGAAATTTAGTAATATAACTTGAGTATCTACCCCGTGCAAGTAACTAACGGGGTAAATTTTTATGCCCCCGAAGGGAGGCATTTAGTTTCCGTCAGTCCGTCCGAAAACTTTAACATTGGCCATAATTTCCTTATTAGTAAGTGGATTTACTTCATACTTGGACACAACACCCCTTTGGACAAGACCTTCCCACTGACCTATATTTGTTTCACCTTGACCCCAGTTTTACCTCCACCTTGAAGATCCAAATGTCCAAAAACTTTAACATTGGCCATAATTTCCATATTAGTAAGTGGATTTACTTCATACTTGGACACAACACCCCTTTGGACAAGACATTCCCACTAACCTACATTTATTTGATCTTGACCCCTGAATGACTGGTTCTCAGCTCAAAGGTCAAAGCACCACTACGGGGGCATAGTCATCTTACAGTGACAGTTCTTGTTTGCTGATAAAAGTGTGTAAAACTTTATATTTTGATGTTTTTCTGTAGCAAAGAATGAGTCAGTAACTTAGTTTAGATATGTTCTTCACTATTACAGCAAGAATTTTTAGATCTATAAACATTTTCTTTTATTTTTTCATCATCAGCCCATCTGTGAGTCGTGCGCTTTAAATCACAAGGCAGTGGGGAAAGATATTTTGCATGCAGCATCATCTAGAGATCCTCTACCATGATTGCTCAAATTATGCTCCTGGGGTCATTAATGACCCTGCCCGGAGGTCACTTGATTTTAGGTAGGCTAATAGAGGAAAGATTTAAAAATTCATCTTGTCTCAAACCATATGCTTTAGAGCTTAGGTATTTTGTATGTTGCATTGTATAGTGGACCTCCACCAAGTTTGTTCAAATTTGACCCTGTGGTCAAAATTGGCCCTGCACCAGGGGTCTTATTTGTGTAAAATATAAAATCTTGAAAATCTTCTTGTGAAAAACCTCAGGGTTTAGACCTTATAGATTTTATGCATGGAGCATATCTAGAGGTCCTCTACCAAACATGTTCAAATTATGCCTCTGGGGTCATGAATGCCCTGCCCCAATGTCACTTGGTTTTACATATAGGCTTTTATAGAGAAAACTTTGAGAATCTGTTTGTCTGAAACTATATGCCAAAGAGTATAGATATTTTTTATGTAGCATTGTATAGTAAGTAAGTAAGTAAGTAAGTAAGTAAGTAACGTCTTTATTTAATGAGGCTTACGCATTCGGTTTCCCGATATTCTATGCGGGCCTCAACATAATATAGTTTTATACAGTCAACATATATATACAGTATATACATACACATCATCATATTAATTAATAAAACATGATTTTTTGTATTATGAAAACAATGTTATCTGACTGAATGACTGAATTATCAACATAAACACATATATGTATACAGCAAGACAATAATGAGATAATATACAGGTAATTTAAATTCACCATTAGCATTGTTCTAACATGGAATATCTCTACAAAATTTATTTAGGAAATTGCCACTGAATATAGGCAGCTTGAAATTTCCTCAGAGTATCAAAATTTCGGATATGTGTTGGTATGCCATTCCATATTTTGGGTCCAGAGTAAGTAAATGATTTCCTGAAGAGTTCTGTTTTTGGTTTTGGTAGTATTAGTTTTTCATTTTGTGCAGATCTTAGGTTTAAGTTGTGTCTTTCATTTACTGTTTGGAATTTATTTTTCATATACTGTGGAAAGGATGGTTCGTTTATAGATTTGTACATGAGAATTGACTTTTTGTACCTAATGCGTTGGTCAAAGGACATCCAGTTTAGTTCTTTAAATAATTCAGTTGTGGGAGTGTCAAAATTTTTGTTTAGAATTATTCTAGCAGCCCTTTTTTGAAATTTGACAATATCTGAAAGTAATTCATTGCTGCAGTTTCCCCAAATAGTACAGCAGTAGTCCAAGTACGCTAGTGCAGGGTTCTCCCTAGGATTTTTTTAAGGGATAGCTCATAAAATTCAGTAGTGTCGAGTGCGGGAGGCCCATTATGCTAAAATGGCCTGGGGTGAAACCTGTAGTGGGTATGTACATGTACATGTACCAAGCTTGTTCAGAATGTGTCCTTTGGGTCAAAATTGGCCTTGTCTCAGGGTTCTATTTGTAGAAAATATATAAGGTCTTATAAAACTCAAAACCTGTTATTTTGCTTCTGATCTTTATTCAAGAGCAGATTCACAGCCAATGTACTCATTTGAGTGACCCAGAGCCAATATGGCCCTCTTGTTTCAAATTTTGTCCTTTCAAAATTGGCCATGGGGGTCCTATTTGTGTAAAATATTTAATCTTTCAAAATCATCTTGTCAGAAATCATAAGCTCTAGAACTTAGTTATTAAGTATGTAGCATTGTATAGTTGACCATGTGTAACATGCTATGAGAAAAAATTCTAGATGGCCATTGTCATCGATAAGAAGTGAAAATTGGCAAAAGAAACAACCAAGTGGTATGTGGGTGATGGTTTGATACCCTGAACTATTTCTTTTTCACAACATTACACTCTTACGGTTACCAAAATGCAGAAGTAGACACAAAAGCTGACACAATCAACAATATGGCTAACTGCAGTTTCCAGCATCTCTGTCAACAGAATTCAAGTCGATTTTGCGTTGGCACAAGAGGTTTAATGATTAACATTTGCTGCAAATTGTAATTTCATTTTGCATTCTCCACTAAGATTATTATCCCCCCCCCCCTGCAAAAGGCTAAGGGGATATTAGAAATGGTCTCCGTCCGTGCCTCTGTTCCAATTTTGTCCGGAGCTCCAAAAGTACAGGAGCAATTTTCTTCAAATTTCATACACTGACAGAGCACATTGGGAGGAAGTGCATTGTGCAAGAACAATAACTCTCCCTTGCCTATTTTAAGAGTTATTCCCCTTTATCAGATTTACTTGTAAAAGTTCGTCAGAAGCAGAACTCCAAAGGTACTTGAGGGTTTTTCTTCAAACTACACTGACGTAGCACATTGGTAGGAAGTGCAGTGTGCAAGAACAATAATTCTTCCTTGCCTACATGTAGAGTTATTCCCCTTTATCTGATTTACTTTAAAAGTTTTGTCCAGAGCTTAACTCCAAAAGTATTTGAGGGATTTACTTCAAACTTTATACACTGACAAAGCACATTGGGAGGAAGTGCATTGTGCAAGAACAATAACTCTCCCTTGCCTATTTTTAGAGTTATTCCCCTTTATCAGATTAACTTGAAAAACTTTGTCGGAAGCAGAACTCCAAAAGTACTTCAGGGTTTTTCTTCAAACTTAATACACTGATGTAGCACATTGGTAGGAAGTGCATTGTGCAAAAACAATAATTCTACCTTACCTACTTTTAGAGTTATCCCCCCTTATCAGATTTACTTGAAAAAAAATTCCAGAGCATAACTCCAAAAGTACTTTTCTTCAAACTTAATACACTGACATAGCACATTAATAGGAAGTGCAGTGTGCAAGAACAATAACTGTACCTTGTTTATTTTTGAGGGGTTTTCTTCAAACTGCATACGCGCATTAATTCATTAAGTTTTTGAAAGTACAGCTTTCAGGTAACTTCTTCCCGGCAGGGGGATTAACCATGTGTAACATGCCTCTAGTTTATTTTGCATCTGTATTCTGTTTCTGCCATGTTAAACGGCTGTGAATTAAACCGTTTACATGATACACAAACATCAACTTACAGCTTTTGTACAGATCCTACAATAATACAAACATAGTGCAATATCATTTTGCTCAACTAAGTCACAGGAAATAAGGGTCGCAAACTAAACTGGGGAAAAATTGAACTGGGTGTGGGACTCCAACTGTTTATCAACCTTCCCATACCCCTACACCCTGGTAATAACAGCAAATAACAGCAAAAAACGTATCACACATTATTATTTTATCACAGATACAACTCCCAGCAGAAGTCAGTGCTGGAACTGGAATTATCAGCAGTGGTTGATGAAGAGATTCAGCAGTTTGAACTAGAGGAAAGCTGTTCTAAGTTTCACTTGATTCTTTCATTTCATTTATTCATTCAAAACTTTCATCATCTTTAACACTGGACAAACTTAAAACAAGTCTTTGCTAAGCATTTTTTTAAAATGCTGACCTGTTCGCTAGGAGAGTTAAGTGGCATGATTGTGCACCTTCAGAAAACTGTTATACAGTATAACCTGCCCATAACCACACCTGGTCGTAATGACATCCTATATTAACCGACATGATTCGTCGGTCCCATTGTTTTTCCTATTCAATGCCTGTTTAAATGACCTGCCTGTAACGACACCTGTCTTACCTGTTATCCGACATGCCATTTAGGTCCCGATAGTGATAAATGCACTATAATTACACTGCTTTATCTGACACATCAAAGATGCCACGTTTGCAGTCAGTTACTTTTGGGTAAAAGCAATTTACGCTGACAAATCAATTATGTTATTGTTGTTGTCAATGGTCATATAATTATATGCATGAGATAAACTTTGGTGATGAATTTCGCTCAGTGTTTTGTACATGTATTTCAACATAATATTAAGAATCATTTATAGGTTTTAGTCACAAAGTGCTCAAGGGTGAGCTATTGGGATCAATGATTATCCGGCGTCTGTCAGTTTGCATTGTGCATCGTCAACAATTTGACTTGAACAACCTTTACTCCTAAACCACTAAGCCAGCTTTGACAAAACATGTGTGGGATATTCCTTGCATGAAGCTCTACCAAAGTTATTCAAAGAATTGAATTCCATAAAGAACTCTGGTTGCCATGACAACAGAAAGGAAAAACTTTGAATATCTTCTTGCCTGAAACCACAAGGCCCTGAGCCTTAAAATTTGGTATGATACCTCTGGGGTTAATTGATTTTACATAGGCTTATATAGGGAAAACTTTGAAAATCTTCTTGTCTGAAACCACAAGACCCTGAGCCTTAAGATTTGTTACGTAGCATTATCTAGTGGACCTCTACCAAGTTTATTCAAATTATACCTCTGGGGTCAAATTTGGCCCCACCCAGGGGGTCAATTAATTTTACATAGGCTCATGTTGGGAAAACTTTGAAAATCTTCTTCTCTGAAACCACAAGGCCCTGAGCCTTTCGATTTAATATGTAGCATTGTCTAGTGGACCTTTACCAAGTTTGTTTAAATTATGCCACTGGGCATATAGATTTATATAGTGGGAATCTTAAAAAGCTTCTGATGTTGGCTCAACAGAAGACCCAAAGGCAAAGTATTCAGGTGAGCTATCTAAGGCCATCATGGCCTTCTTGTTTAAGGAACTGCCAGACTTTGTTTCGTAAAGAATGAAATAACAAGACTTCCTCCTAAGAATACAAACAATCAATGGATACTGTCAATAAATGTTAATGTTCCATTGATGTTACTATATATATCAGAAAAAGTTCCTTAATTTTCAAGATTCATTCATATCAACTGAACTGCAAAATAATAAGAGAGAAGAAAATACATGTAAACACAAGTGTAACTGTCTGTAATTCACAGTAACAGTTATGTCAAATGCTTGTTTAAATAAACCTAGATATTTGTGATTTTCTGTTAGGCTCTTTCAGTTTGTTCAATAAACATTCAACATCACTACCTTAACATGAGTTTTGAATTTTCTGTCAGAAGTATGAGAAATACTGGTGAAGTGACAGCATGTGGACTGCCATTTGTTATTGTAATCCTGTTTTGTTGTTAATACAAAAGTTTCTTTTCTACTGTTTACACTGTTGCAGTTGTAACTGTCATACAAGAAAGGACACTAACTCTCAGCCTCATTTTAAGGTCAGAGTCACACTTTGACTGCAGTTTTGTTTGTCTTGGCTGTAACTTGGCCTTTGTTGAAGGGATTTAAAAATAACTTGGTAGAAATATTTGCCTCAATGAGACAGTATGTCATAAGCATAAACCAGGTCAATGGCTCAAAGTTCAAGGTCACTGAGGTAATTGACTACAATTCTGCTTGTCTGGGCTGTAACTTGGCATTTTTTTATAGGGATTCCAAAATTACTTGGCACAAATGTTTGCCTCAATGAGACATAGTGTCACACATATGAACAAGGTTGGTAGCTCAAAGGTCAAGGTCAATTTGGCAACAGTTCTGCTTGTTTGGGCTGTTACTTGACCTTTGTTGAATTACTTGGCACATATGTTTGCCTCAATGATATGTAGTGTCACATGCATGAACAAGGTGGGTAGTGCAAAAGTCAAGATCACACTGTTGGAGGGATTTCAGAATTACACAATCTGATTAAAATCGGCTCCTAAATAATGCCCCAATATAATAATTAGGATCTGAACATCACCAAAAGAAGGTCACCTTCTCGTGACCTTTCAGTCAGCCAGTCAGTGCCTTGCTTTCAAGTTTTTTCAGGTGAATCAGTTCCTATTCTTAACCACTTGACCGCATGTGAAAATCTGTTTAACTGGTATTGCTAATAACTCAGTCGTTTTCTGCTATAAATATATTGTAGTTGCACTCTAGTCAAAGTTAATTGAGGAAATCTTGTAAAATACTGAGATAATTGAATGTTTGAGGAAATTTCCAGCAGCTGTAGACATTAAATTTTGATAGATACTGCATCTATACCAAAATAAACAGGCCCTTTTTCGTGAATAGTTCGTCACCATTCTTATACACTGTTTAATATTCATTTAGTAAATACAAACTGAAACATTAATATCAATCAAAAAAAAATTCATCTATTCCATGAAACAAAATATTTTCAAAATATTCAAAATGATTTCAACATGCTATAGAAGTTTACAAACTTAACATACTAATGTGCTGTGTATACAGATTAACAGATTTAAGACGTGTCATAAGATGCAGTCTTATTGGCTGTGATATAAATAACAATATTGGAAAGCCAGATTAATAAGAAGATAGAATTAACTGTAGTTAGATCCTGTATTTCAGTCAGATTTAAAATTACATGACACAGAATCTTGCCTTATGAAGTAGGTGTGTCATAAGCATGAACCAGGTTGGTAGCTCTAAGGTCAAGGTCACACTTTGGAAAAAATTATGCTTGTATGGGCTGTAACTTTGCCTTTGTTGTAGAGATTTCAAAATTACTTGGCACAAATGTTCACCTCAGTGAAAAGGTGTTTGTTTTGCATAAACCAGATTGGTTACTCAAAGGTCATGGTCACACTTAGAAGTCAAATGTCATGTTTCATTACAATATATTAAGCTGGCATGATAAGCTGTATAAACATAATTTTATTAGCTCGACTTTTTTTGAAAAAAAAATCGAGTTATTGTCATAGTCATGGTGTCATTGCCTTTGCCGTTGCCGTTCCCGTCCGAAAACTTTAACATTGATCATAATTTTTTTATTCCTTGATGGATTATCTTTATACTTGGACACAACAACCCTTTGGACAAGACCTTCAAGATGACCAGACTAAACTTGACCTTGACTCTTAAATGACCTTCATATTCAAGGTCAAAATATTGAATTTTGCTAGAATTTGCCATAACTTTATTATTAGTAGGTGGTTTCTCTTAATTCTTGGACACAACAACCCTTTGGAGAAGACCTTTAAGCTGACCAGACTAAACTTGACCTTGACTCATAAATGACCTTCATATTCAAGGTCAAAATACTGAATTTTGCTAAAATTGGCCATAACTTTATTATTAGTAGGTGGATTCTCTTTATGCTTGGACACAACAACCCTTTGGACAAGACCTTCAAGCTGACCAGACTAAATATGACCTTGACTCATAAATGACCTTCACCTTCAAGGTCAAATTATAGAATTTTGCTAAAATTGACCATAACATTAGTATTTATGGTTGGATTTGATTTATACTTGGACAAAACAACACTTATGACAAAACCGACATGTTGAATAACTCAGATTTGACCATGACCTTAAAATTACCTTGACCGTCAAGGTCAGATGATTGAATTTTGCTTAAATTGTCATAACTTTCTCATTTATTTATAGGTTTAATTCAAACTTGGACTAAACAACAGTTGTGACAAATCCGACATTATGATTATTTCAACTTTGACCTTGACCTTTAAATGACCTTGACGGTCAAGGTCAAATCATTGAATTTTGTTAAAACTGGCCATAATTATGTAATTTATGGTTGGATTTGAATCAGACTTTGACAAAACCACACTTTTTCGTTTCGACTTAAAAAATGTCATCGCATGACCTATATTTTTGACCTACTGACCATCTTTCTGGTTTTGAGCTACAGCAATGAAATTTGGACTGTGTGCACAGTTTTTTATTTCGATTTCAAAAATGTCATGGCATGACCTATATTTTTGACCTACTGACCTACTTTTTGTTTTTGGAGCTATGGCAATGAAATTTGGACCATATACACAGTTTTTTGTTCCAATTTCAAAAATGTCATAGCATGACCTATATTTTTGACCTACTGACCTAATTTTTTGTTTTGTAGCTACAACAATTAAATTTGGACTGTGTGCACAGGTAGTCTTTCCGATTTCAAAAATGTCATCGCATGACCTATTTTTTTTGACCTACTGACCTACTTTCTGTTTTTGGAGCTATGGCAATGAAATTTGGACCATGTACACAGTTTTTTTGTTCCAATTTCAAAAATGTCATAGCATGACCTATATTTTTGACCTACTGACCTAATTTTTTGTTTTGTTGCTACAGCAATGAAATTTGGACTGTGTGCACAGTTTTTCTTTCCGATTTCAAAAATGTCATCGCATTACCTATTTCTTTGACCTACTGACCTACTTTTTGTTTTTGGAGCTATGGCAATGAAATTTGGACCATGTACACAGTTTTTTGTTCCTTTTTCAAAAACGTCATAGCATGACCTATATTTTTGACCTACTGACCTACTTTTTTGTTTTCAGCTACAGCAATGAAATTTGGACCATGTGCACAGTTTTTCGTTCCGATTTCAAAAATGTCATCGCATGACCTATATTTTTGACCTACTGACCTACTTTTTGTTTTTGGAGCTATGGCAATGAAATTTTGTCCATGTATACAGTTTTTGTTCAGATTTCAAAAACGTTACAGCATGACCTATATTTTTGACCTACTGACCTACTTTTTTGTTTTAAAGCTACGGCAATGAAATTTGAACTATGTTTACAGCTTTTCGTTCGGATTTCAAAAATGTCATCTCATAACCTATATTTTGACCTACTGACCTCCTCTTTGTTTTTGGAGCTATGGCAATGAAATTGAATTGGTCCATTTCTGTGATATGCATCATTACATTCATAAAAATTTCTTTCATCTTTGAACCCAGATTAGTGCTTTAGGGCCATTGGCCCTCTTGTTTATTAATACTTGGACAAAACAAGGCTTATGACAAAACCTACATGTTAAATTATTCAAGTATGACCTTAACCTTTAAATGACCTTTACAGTCAAATTTCTAATTATTGCATTTTGCTAAAATAGCCATACTTCCGGTTTTATGGACGGATTTGATCTATACAGGGACAAAACAACACTGAGAATAAAAGAAACGTGTTAAACAATTCAAGCATTACCTTGACCTTTAAATGACCTTGACATTACCTAACTTGGCTATATCTTTGTTGTTAATGGATGTAGTGTCTTCATGCTTGGACATAACTACTTTTTAGACAATACCTCCAGAGAAGGTTAAACTGAACTTGACCTATACCTTTAAGGTCAAATTTCTGAATGTTGCTAAAATTGGCCATAACTTTGTTATGTATAATTATATTTCCAAATGATGTATCATTTGAAATCCCTTCACCACAATGTGCTTCCTCTGATGTGTTTGCCTTTGGAAATAGAAAAAAGTCAAGCGTGGCCCCCGCTTGCGGTGGCTCTTGTTTATCGAATTAACCCAATTTGTTTCCATTTACTTTTACTTGGCAATGTTTTTCTAGCTCTGTCAAACGACATCAAGGAGCCATCAGTGTTACTGATAATTGTTAAATTTGATGATAAATCCATTACATGTCTTTTGTCTTTCATAGCAGTTATACACAGGTGTGTCCCGTGGCCCTTTTGTTAGCTAAATTAAGGCTCATTATATATGAACTAAATTTACTGAAATCCAGACTTTATGATCAATGATTATATACATTTTATCTACAATAGAGAACACTTCCAAGAAAGAGTCAGATCTAAGAAGACAGCCATTCACCAAACTCCGTGAACTAAAACCATGTAATGTAGATCAGGAGATAAGGGCACAATTTACTCAGCAGACTGCAGTGAAAGAAGTATACTGGAACAGACAAAGGTATTATGGTTCATGTTATTTAGATGTATTTAGGTTCTGAAAAAGTGTAATATTCACAGTTTTTGTCAGTATCATCCAGTATTTTGTATATTGATCTTAATTTTTAGCTCACCTGTCCATCCATTGTCCACAATTGTTTCAAATGATATCTCCTCTGAAGCCAGCAGGCCAGATTTAATAAAACTTGCCTGGAATGATACTTGCATGAAGTTCTGTCAAAGATATTCAAATGGTAGATCTGGGCCACAGGACCTAAAAATAGATTCAAAAAGTGAAAACTTAAAAAAATCTTCTTCTCTGAAACCACAAGGCCTAGAGCTAAGATATTTGGTATGACGCATCATCTAGTGGTCCTCTACTAAATTTGTTCAAATCATGACCCCAGGAAGAAAATTGGCTCCGCCCCAGAGGCCACATGATTTAACATTGGCTTATATTTATTTAAAATCAAAATAGACCCCACCCCAGGGGTCACTTGGTTTTATATAGACTGACATTACAAGGGCCATCTGTAAAGTTTGTGAACAGCGTTATTGACATGAATAATCATAAACATTTTATGCCAAAAGGTTACATACATGTAACATATTGACTGAGTATATGCCAAATATCAAAGTGAAATATTGACAGATAAAAACATATGCTTCATAGATCAAACACACACATAGAACTAGGGAGCACTTCAATGTACATTACATTGACGCCATGACGTTATTCTCACACATAGTCACATTTTTTCGAAGTACTCACCCCTACATGTGATGCATTTTCTGTGTCTGTCCACCCATTTCAAGAATATATCATTAAACTAGTTACCGTCACATGTTCTAAAGAAACTGCGCACCACAATTCTCATTTCCTCTGTTCCATTTAATTGTTTTCCTTTCAGCTGCTATTTCAATTTTGGGAAGAAAATCCATTGGTGCTAAGTCTGGACTAAAGGGACTGTGTTCCAACTTCTCAAAGCCTACATTAAAATATTGGCGAATTGGCCATTGGCAAATTTTCCCATATTTTGGGTAATAAAAATTCCATTTATTTGGCTAAAATCTTGGCTAAACATTTTTCAGATGAATTTTCGTAAATTTTGTTTACTCCAATAGAATGGTTGAAATAACTGATTTACAGCGCTTCAAAAACAAGAAAAAATCAATACGCCATCTAGCTAAAATCTCGGGTCACAAGGTCAAGAAATGTTTTTAGCTCACCTGAGAACAACATGCTCATGGTGAGCTTTTGTGATCCCCCTGTGTCCGGTGTCCATCGTCGTGCGTTGTCAACAATTTCATAAAAACAACATCTCCTCTGAAACCGATGACTGCACATTAACCAAACTACACAGGAAAGATCCTTGGGTGGTCCCCTTTCAAAGTTGTTCAAATGGTTCTGGTCTGTTGCACAAGTAGGTCACAGGGTCAAAAAATAGTTTCAAAAATGCAAATTAAAAAAATCTTAGAGAAAATCTTGTCAGAAAGTACAAGGCCAAGAGCTTTGATATTTGGTATATGACATCATCTATAGGTCCTCTACCAAAGTTGTTCAAATTATGCCCCTTGTGCCAAAATTGGCCCCGCCCCAGGGGGTCATAGGTTTTCCTTATATGTACATGTATATAGTAAAACTTTAAAAAATCTTCTCCTCTGAAATGACAAAGGCTAGAGCTTTGATATTTGGTATATGACATCATCTATAGGTCCTCTACGAAAGGTGTTCAAATTATGCCCCTAGTGCCAAAATTGGCCCCGCCCCTAGGGGGTTAGGGTTTCCTTATATGTATATATTAAAAACTTCAAAAACCTTCTCCTCTGAAATGACAAAGGCTAGAGCTTTGATATTTTGTATATGACATCATCTATAGGTCCTCTACGAAAGTTGTCCAAATTAAGCCCCTAGTCTTAAAATTCGCTCCGCCAGAGGGGGTCATAGGTTTTCCTTATATGTATAAAGTAAAAACTTAAAAAATCTTCTCCTCTGAAATGACAAAGGCTAGAACTTTGATATTTGGTATATGACATCATCTATAGGTCCTCTACCGAAGTTGTTCAAATTATGCCCCTAGTGCCAAAATTGGCCCCGCCCCAGGGGGTCAGGTTTTCCTTATATGTATATAGTAAAAACTTAAAAAATCTTCTCCTATGAAATGACAAAGGCTAGAGATTTGATATTTGGTATATGATATCATCTAGAGGGTCCTCTACCAAAGTTGTTCAAATTATGCCCCTAGTGCCAAAATTGGCCCCGCCCCAGGGGGTCATAGGTTTTCCTTATAGGTATATAGTAGGGATGTCAACGAATACCTAAATCGGTGTCTGGATATCCGTATAGACTATCCAGATACTCGTATAAAATCGACGACTATACGATCTCAATGTTCCAATTCCTATGCCAAACATTACAATTGACGTCTATTTTACATATTGTTCCGGTAATCCTATTACATGTGTTTAGACAGTTTTACAAAAATAATAACTGTCATTACGTGTAAATAAAGTTAATAAAACATAGACATGTTGTTTACTGTTTTTATTTTCCTTTTGTCTCTTGAAGTATATTTTCCCGCCAATACGCACGTGCGTTATGTCTAAGTGTCTTACGAAAATGATATGCATCCGTATTTTGTTTTTGTGGCATTGTCTGTCTTTGTTTAAAAAATAAATAAACTATGTAATTTAAAAATATCATTTAAAATCACCGTAGATCAAAACGCTGTTTTATTTTTATCCTCAAGTCTAAATCACATTATCGTTTTTGTATACCAGTACATGTATTTATGCAGCTTACGTGACCATGTGAGCGCCAACAAAATATAGAAAAACAAAGATTTCAAATGTGTCAGAAGTTTAAAATTGGTTTAATATTTTTGAATGGTTCAAAGTTTTTAATGCGAATGCTTTAGCAAAGAATGATTATTTGACAAATTAAATTCATAATGCTTGTTTTAGCAAATCGTTGGTTGGATACATCATTTGAGTAATCACATTTTGATAGGATATTCTATTATCAGTCTTGCGTTAAAAAATCAACATAGAATCATTTGCGGAAGTTACCGTGAAACCCTTAATTGGCATGTTTGACACTGCTAATTGGTTAACTAAGGGGCAAGATATTCTAGTATAGGTTATATAAACACAATGGATTAAAGTAATTGCTACACAATAGGATGTCACATTAGGTGCCAGCAGTTTGCAAGATGAATAAACACATTAAATGGCGTGCGACAGATAGACGCTTTAACAATAAACCGATCGAGGGATATGCGGTGGTAAATAGACGCAATATAATGTTCAGCATTATGAAATTGCAAAATTAATTTTGCCAGTGTTTGAATTTTTTATCAAAGTTAAATTTCACCCTGTTTTTTTTTCAGTTTTGTTTTTTCATTTTGTATACGAATATTCGGATACCAAATTTGTATCCGGATACCAACATAGTATTCGGATATCCGAGTACTCGGATACTCGTTGACATCCTTAGTATATAGTAAAAACTAAAAACAATCTTCTCCTCTGAAATGACAAAGGATAGAGCTTTGATATTTGGTATATGACATCATCTATAGGTCCTCTACCAAATTTGTTCAAATTATGCCCCCAGTGCCAAAATTGGCCCCGCCCAATGGGGTCATAGGTTTTCCATATATGTATATAGTAAAATCTTCTCCTATGAAATGACAAAGCCTTAAGCTAAATTATTTGGCATGAAATATTGTCTAGTGAACCTGTTCCAAGTTGGTACAAATTGTTTCTGGGGTAAAAATTGGGCCTGCCAGGGGGTCATAGATATTCATTATTTGCATATAGTAAAAACTTATAAGAAAATTATCCTTTGAAGCTTCAAAGGCTAGAGCTTAGACATTTGGCATGAAACATTGTGGAGCTTAACAGTGATTCTTTCAAGTATGGCCCTAGGGTCAAAATTGACCCTGCCCTTGGGATCATGGGTTTTCTTTATATACATATAAAAAAAAGTGATCTCTGGAACTAAGAATGCTAGAGCTTAGATATTTAACATGAAACACAAACAACAGTCTGTCCTCAGTTGAGCGCTTTGGGGCCAATGGCCGCCTTGTTCGATTTTTTGGCAAGGTGTGAATGTTTTACACAATTGCTCATTTTGTTTTGACACTAGGGTCGCTGTTGAATTAAAAAACAACCAAAATGATGAAACATAGGATTATGCGATAATTCTTAAGAGTGACGGACATAAATTAAAATCGAATTTGGTGTGATTGAAGAAATGCATCGGCAAATTGAAATTATGAATATGTACATATAATTTGAATGAAATTCACCTGAAACTTTGTTTCTTTTAATGTGTTTGTCTGACATAATTATTTTTTTACGATTAACAAACACCATAATTACTTGTATCCCCATAAATATGTGAAGATATTGACGTTGAAGCATATGCCACAATGGTTTCACCGGCAATGAAACGTTCATTAGATTTGAGCATTTCTGATACGTCTCTTTCAAAAAGGGCTAAATTTGACAGTTTTTTATTTGTTCATGTACTGTTGGAAAATACATTTAAGCTGGTACTAGTTATGCTTAAGTATGATATGATGTTTGACTATGTTTCATGTAAGTTACATGATCGTGCTTTTATGAATGTATGCATTATACATATGATATTTTAATAAAAGAATAAAATGATAGCAATTACCAGTCTTCACTTCATTTTCCAGATTTGCAATTAAAATTGGTTAAAACTTTTGGCTAATTGTCGGTCAAATTAACTACATTTTTTTTTTTCATTTGGCAAAGAGCTTGGCTACTAGAATAGAAATCATATCCCAGCACGCGCCATGCGCATTATCTTGATGAAAAGATCATAAAGTTTTAGTTTCTTCAGCAATTTCAGACACTATGATTTTCTTCTGTTCTGATTCACAGTCGCTTAACCTCGCTCACTGATTTCTCTTTTAGTTTTGGTCTGCCGGATCTACTATTATCACCAGTAGAATCTCTGCCATCAGCAAAATGCTTATGCCACTTGAATATCAACGATCTTAATAAATTTTGAGAATTCTTATCACTTGAAATGAAATTAGATGTCTGCGTGGGTGTAAACCCAGCATTAACACAGTACTTGATAACAGTGCGCTGCTCTATACATTCCGACATTGCCATATCTTTTTGCTCTGAATTCAAATAAGCACAGTGCTTTAATGCTCAATAACTTTGTTATTATGCTTGCAGTGATGCAAAAATTTGGCAGCAAATGTCACAAATATTTGTTGCAACATCCAATGTCTTTCTGTACACTTCTGATGATTTTTCTACAAAGTATAGCACAAAGACTACAACAAAATGTATCTGCTCAATGGAATAATTTCAAAGTGCTCCTTGGTAACTCGTATCCAGTGATTATGTGTGAAAGTGACAATGTAAAAATAGAAATTGAGTCAATAGATGTTAGTTATTGTCATGACAAATTTTTAAAGCCATTGAATCAATATAACCCAAAGTGTTAGGTTGTCCACGAACTTTAGGGATGACCCTCGTATTAGGTAAAAACTGTAAAAGTCTTCTTGTCAGAAACCACAAGGCCTGGAGTTTAGATATTTGGTATGTGAATGAAAGTAGTTGCAGTTGTACTTAGGTGAGTGGTAAAAGGGCCATCATGGCCCTCTTGTCCTATTTGGGTGCTTCCCAGTATTTATGCAAGGTGTCAGTGTTACTCTTTTTTTTTTTTTTTTTTACGAAATTGATGCTTATTTGTTGAGCTATTTTTCAAATAAAGTAAAAGCCATCAAGGTTTATGGTCAACAGAAGAGTAATAGAAAAAATGTAATATTAATAAGTGAAACTACAATATGAAAAAGTTGTTCCATTGTAGATCTGATCCAGATGGACTTTCTAATAAGGGAGGTAATGAAGAGAATGCAGGTGTCTATAATCTTGTTTCAAGCCCGATGGCTATAGACAACAGTCAAGGCAGTACAACATCTGCATGCAGTCAGGACAGCTTGAAAATGTCGATCTCAGATGAAGAGAAACTTGAATGTTTGAGTGATAAGCTGCAGGGATTGGGTACATATGAGTTGCCTAGTGATGTGCTGATGTCATCTCAGTGATGTGCTGAGGTCATCTCAGTGAAGTAACCATGTTGCGGGAGCTTGAAGCACTTTACATTTTTAGTTTTTTTCTGAATTTTACTCTGTGGACTCCCACTATTCTGACTATAACAGTTCTTACAGTATTATATATATCAATTGTTGTTTGTTAAAAATTAGCCACAGTATTAACTACAAAAAGGTAATTTTGAAGTTATACAAGCCTTTTGCAAGCTATAAATGTGCCATTGATAGTTGTTGAAATAGCTTTAAACTCTTAACCGTAAGGTATTAGATTTTATGTAGGTTAAGTACAAATCAAACATTAATTGGGAAAAAAAACCCCAGTCTATTTTGGTTTGTAAATTTGACTGTATTACGCCCAAAATGACCATAGTTGTCGACGGGCCATAAAACTCCATTCATTCATTGACTGTATTAAGTAAATTACAGTTTAGGCATTACCAGTTATTTCAGAAAAAAATTGTTGGCAAAAAAAAGGACTACTTTTGCTTATTAGAAAAAACAAGTTTCAGTTTAATGTTGACACATTAAGATGTACACGTAACTGACTTAATATTCTTCCCTTTTATTTGTCGTAGTTTAATACATACTCATTGGATTCACATTATATTAGCTGTTTGTTGTTAACCACAGGACAGTGTTGATTTTGTAAATACCCGAATGATTGTGAAGTCTTGGGAGTGTTCAACCACCAGTGTGTTCATAGAAAATTTATGCATATCAGAAAAATGTAACAGATTTATCAGTTGTCATAGCAATATTACAGTATGGCCATACCATGTGGTAAATGATGTCATTTAGGCGCTCTCAAGCGGCACTTTTTTTCCACAATTCGGAGGACAAAACTTATGTATTTTATTTCTTCATCAGTGTTAATGGTATATAGTGCATGTGAAGCGGAAAATTATGCCCTACATGTTGGTCCTGATAATTCTTTTGTCAGAATGATGTACAGATTTTTCTAATATTCGGAAAAACTGATGTGCTTTTCACAATAGCAAACATATTTTTACTAACTGTTTATTTCCCGGATGTTAAGAAAAATTGTACATCTGACAAAAGAATCATTAGGACTTATATGTAGGGCACTTTTTTATGCTTTGCATGCACTATATCCCCGAAATGAAATACTTACAGCAGTTTTCTCCTCCGAATCAAGGCAAAAATGTGCTGCTTGCGACAGCCTGAATGACATCAATAAATGACATGGTATGGCCACACTCTTTTAGTATGTTGATAGGTAACTCCTTTAACATTTTAGTTCATTGTGTCAATGTTCATATATTCCAAAGTTGTGTTCAACCACAAATGTGTTCAAGCATGTGTAAGAAAAGGTAGATGCAGATTTCTGCAAGGCATCAATCTCAGTTGTACAAGATTTTGTATTCTTTTTTTATTATTGTTTACTGAAGGTATCAGTCATTTCCGTAAGTTGATGTTCAAGTATGTTATTTGCTTTGTAAAGCAATATTACACTTTCCATTTCATCATGTATAATCATTATGTGTGTTAAATATATATTTAGTATACATGTAGTTAAAACAGGTATTTAAGGTAGTGTGAGTGTGTTGTAGTACCTCCATGTAGAAGAGTACTCAGTATCATTAATTTTAACTGTTGAGCGAACTTTTCACTGAATGCTGTGGGTTCTAAAAACATGCCCTATAAAGGTCATGGCCTGTTTTTTTGCTGTATGACTATAAAATTATGGAAAACTTGATAGATAACTTTGAAAATCCTCTGAGAAACCACTTGCACAATTTTTAAAATAATTTCCTGCAAATGCTCCTTAGTTGACCCTTTATCTAATTCCTTTGAGTAATGTTGGCTTGTTCTAATAATTTGGCTGAAAGGGACCAGGGCAAATTTTCAGTATACAACTATATAGATTGACTTTATTGAAAAAAAAAATCACATTAAAATCTGACAATCCAAAATGTTATGTATTAGTGTTCTGTTGAGAATCAAGTAGGTATATAGAGGATGTTAGTTGAAGGTAAAAAGAAATCCCATTAGAAATCTGACAATCCAAAATGTTATATATAAATGTTCTGTTGAAAGTCAAGTATATAGGTATATAGAGGATGTCAGTTGAAGGTTTTGTCAAAAGTATAATTATACCCCCAGATAGAATATCTGGGGGCTACATTAGATTCACTTGTGTTGGTCCATCTGTCTGGCTGTGCTTAAACAAAATTTGTCTGGACTGTTTCTCAGCAATTATTTGTCAGACTTTAATTATACTTCGCAAGATTCATTCGTACCAAGCCTAGTTGTGCATGTCATTGTTGTGTTCCAGTCCAATGAATTTTCTTTTAGTTATGGCCCATTGATTTTGTTTGCATATATAGGATAAAGTTTGTCCATGCTGTTTCTCAGCAACTGTATGTCAGATTTTATTATACGCCCAAACAGAATTTCTGGGGACTAAATTGGATTCACGTGCAGTTGCCCGTCTGTTTGGTTGGCCGGCCTTAGCATAGTTGTAGCACATTGATGTTTGTTTTGGTTTTTTTTTTCACATGAAGGCTAACCTTAATTATCAGCAGCTGTTTGATTTATATGAAAAAAAGGTTTGCTGGAATCACAAGACCTGACTATGGTTTTGCATATGGTTTGCACATTTTGTACTGATGATTATACCTTGAATGATAGCTCTTTCATACTGAAATTTGAGTTTTGAATTTTTCAGCCAATTTTTTTTTTTTGTACTACAGCAGGCAAACTATACATGTAGAAATAACTGTGTCAGTGTGGTATCTGGGGGTTTTTCATCACATTTTATGATAGATCTGGTTATAATTTAAAAAGTTTTGTTCCAAGTATTATCGTAATTTTAAGTAATTTGTTCCAAGAAATGATGATATTAAATTGAAGTCCGATTTGTTCAAAGTAAAAATAATGGTTAATCAAAATTATATTTGTTACAAGTCAAATTAAGTGTTAATTGAGGTCAGTTTTGTTCCAAGTAATTGTTAGTTAAAGATAGATTTTTCCAGATTGAAAAAAATATATATGCGTTCCTTGTAAATCTTGTGAGCCTTGTTGCCTAATATTACTTGTACATGTAAAAATGTTACTGCAAGTAATGACAGTTTGTTGAAGTGAAGCAAGCATCTCAGAAAGAAGAATGGTTAACTGTCAAAGATAACTTTCATTTAACAGTTTCTACTATAGTTTACAAACAAATAATGAGAAATCTTTCTTGAACAGCAGTTTTCACAACCTGTAAAAGTGAATGTTGGGTAAAAGACTATACATGTTGTGAATGGAGATACTAATATATCCAGTAAATGAGTTGCTGTTTTTGCTTTAAAAGCAATTTTATGTACATTGTAGTTATCAGAGTTACTTATGACTCAAAGCTTTAGTAAATACATTAGACTTTGCTGTGAGCAATTACAAGTAGTTGCAAAGACAACACTAAAGTGATAGTAGACAATACGGTAATTGAGACATCAGTTTTATGTTGTAAGATTTATACAATGTATTTGAACCATAGGTCTGGGTAGCAGCTGGATAATGGTTTTAAGCACTATCTTCAAGATAGTGTTATTTGTACTTTGAATCTTGTATGAAACGTGTTGTCAAGTAGGTAATATTGTTGTGTAAGAAGTAGTTTGTAAGCTAGTGTAGACAATATTTATTGTAGTTAGGTTTTGCATCAAAGCAGTTATTTATCTCTTGAAGAACAACTCTTCCTGAAGACTTCTTGTTGAATTGTTTGTTTGCTTCCAAAGCAGTTATGGTTACTTTTGTATAATTAGAATTAGCTTCAGAAGCTACTCTGTGAAACTGTTGATAAGTTATTAAAAAGATCAATATCTGTCATTAACTTACTTTTGTACAGTCAGTGATATATGTATAATAATTTTACAAGCATAATATATATAACCCGTGTGTTTGTTACTTTTTGTTCCTGCCCAGCTAAACATTGGCTCGGCAGATATTGTGTACACTATACATTGTAACTCTTCAGATAGTTTCTGTAAAAACTCTGTTACAGAACTTTAGTAGCTTGCTATAATTACCGTAGTTAGAATTCAGAATAATTTATTATTAAATTATCAGCAGTGTAACAGGCATTTTTTACTAGTTACACGTCTGCTTAACATTTTTTGTTTTTGTTTAAAATTGAACAGGCAGTCACCTTTGGCTTTACTGTAAACTTTCTGTACTATTTATTGACCTTTGTTTAAGTAGAACATTAATTAGTGCTATGACTGTGTTTTGTAATGCCTATTTGCTGTTCAGCTTAGCTATAAATTTGCTAACAATATTTATCTTTGAGCTTCAAGTACAAATCCAGCTGTGGCTTTGAAATTTATATTCAACACTTTAAATGTGTCAAGTATTTAGTCATGATTTTATAATGAATCGTGTTTACAAATTGTAAACTGTCCTTTCTGAGAGAAAGAGAGGTCGAGGTCTTACACTTCCATAAGTTTGAACATGTGATCTTCAGCTATATATAACACCCACTTAAGTAAACATTTATTTTGAAAGTTAATATTATAAAACCAATCTCCTTTATGTGAACATTTACCTTGAAAGATTATCTAAAAATTACACCAGTAAAGCAAGTGACCCTTGAAGGTCACTTACATCTGGGCTATTCTTGTTGCCAGAAAATGATGGCTTTGCTCAGTTGATCAACCCTGATAGGTAAAGATTCAGAGAAAAATTATGCAATTGAAGTAATTTTTTTGCCCCCCATCAAAGATGAGGGGTACATTATTTTGCAAAGGTCGGTCGGTCGGTAGACACTTTCGTTTCCAATCAATATTTAGAGAACCCTTGGACCCACCTTTCTCAGACTTGGTGTATAAGTTGGTCGTGACTAGTAGATGACCCATATAGTTTTTAAGGTCATAGGCCAAGGTCACAGTGACCTAATGAAAAGCAGAACGGTTTCTGATCAATTACTATAGAACGCTTGGGCCTAGGTTCCTGCTTCTTAGTTTTGAAGGTTGGTCATGACCAGTAGATGTCATCTGTAGTTTTTCAGGTCACCAGGTCAAAGGTCAAGGTCAAAGTCACCTTGAATAGCAAAACGGTTTCCAATCTATTACTATAGAACGGTAGGGCCAGGTTGTTCCAACTTAATTTTTAGGTTGGCCATGACCAGTAGATGACCCCTGTAGTTTTTCAGTTCACCAGGTCAAAGGTCAAAGTCAGTGACCTTGAATAGCAAAATGGTTTCCAATCAATAACTGTAGAAGGCTTGGTCTCAGGTTCTACAAACTTAGTATTTAGGTTGGACATGACAAGTAGATGTCCCCTGTAGTTTTTCAGGTCATCCGGTCATAGGTCAAGGTCACAGTGACCTTGAATAGCAAAACAGTTTCAGATCAATAACTATAGAACCCTTAGTCCCAGCTTGTTCAAACTTAGTATATAGGTTGGTCATGACCAGTTGATGACCCCTATAGTTTTTCAGGTCACCAGGTCAAAGTCACAGTGACCTTGAAGAGCAAAACAATTTCTGATCAATAACTATAGAACCCCTGGTTCAACGTTCTTCAAACTTAGTGAGTAGGTTGGTCATGACCAGTAGATGACAGCTATAGTTTTTAAGTTCACCAGGTCAAAGGCCAAGATAATGGTGACCTTGAAAAGCAAAATGGTTTCCAATTAATAACTATAGAACACTTGGGCTCAGGTTCCTAAAATTGGTATATAGGTTTGCCATGACTACTTAGAGCTTTTCAGGTCAAAGGCCAAGGTCATGGTGTATTTGAATAGCAAAATGGTTTCTCATCAATAACTATAGAATGTTTGGTCCCAGCTCCTCAAAACTTCATGGCTGCCACTAGGTATAAGGCGCTAGGGGGACATAAATGTTTTACAAACATCTCCTGTTCTTGTTTTTCTTTTAGTGTAAATATTTAGCAAGTATTTAGCTGTGATCTTGTTGTAACAGTTTAAGTGTTTAAGATTTTCCCCAGTTTTGGTTGTCTTTTAGAACTCAGTAGTATGACACTAATTTTTTATATGCGCACTTCCAAATTTCCTGTTACAGACTCTTGGTTAGTAGTAAACAGGGTAGTTGTAGAAAAATGGTTTCTGATGAATAACTAGAGAATGCTTTGACCTAGGGTCCGTAAACTTACAATGCTGGTTAATAATGTCCCATAGATGTCTCATATTGCTTTTTGGGTCACTTGGTCAAAATTCAAGGTCAGAGTGACCATTAACAGAAAAATAGTTTCCAATCAGTAATTAAAGAACCCTTGGGCATTGGCTCCCAAGTCCTGCTATGCATGTTGGTCTGTTCAGGAGATGACCCCTGTTGTCTTTGAGGCCACTAGGTTAAAAGTCAAGTCATAGTGACCATAAACCATAAAGAGGAAAACAGGTTCTGATAACTTGAGAACCCTTGGGTCTTGCTGCCTTAAAACTTCCTACCTATCCACCCTTCCACCTTCCTATCTTCCCATGCAGTTCCAGTATCTTTTGTGTTCTGCAGTATTTGAAATTTATACATTTAATAACTAAATTGTCGTAGACATAATCTGCAGTTCTTCTCATTCATCTACCGGGTTACTCGATATCAGAATCCCCTGTCATTTGCTTCTTAAATACAGATCCATAAATTAACAGACGTATGTTGCATTAGCTGTTTACAAAGTGCTGTATGGAAAACATATTAATTGCAGAATAAATATGGCATGTACAGATTATGGTGTTAAACTGTTATTGTATCTCTTAATTTTATGGTCTCTTTTACATGCTGTATTGATTTTCTTCTTTTTGTAGATATTTTGGTTTGATGATTCATTTTGCTATCGTAAGTATTTCAAAGTTTCTAATAAAGTTAATTTTGTGATGTGTTGTATTTAATGACCTGTACCTATCTTTCCCATACACTCCTGCAAGAGTTTTCCTTCATGTATCGAACTGGCTTTGTCACAAAAGTTGCTGATTTGTTAATCATCCCAACCTCTCAAGATTTAAAAGTAGAGCTTTCTAGCCCCTTTACCATTCTGTAAAATGTTGGTAGCTGAACAGAGTTAGTTATCCAGATACTGGTGGACCTACAGTTTCAAGTGTGCAACATGTTTACCATCCTGCAATAGTGAGCTAACAGGGAGACCAACTGATAAAAACAAAAGAATCTTTTAGTGTTATTGACAGGGGAAATATGATGTAACAACTTCAACTATTTAGAACAAAGAGCAGTTTCAGACCCTTACAAATTATGACTTTTAGTTAGTATCAGTGCAAAATACAGGAACTACCATCATTTAAAGATGACTTGCCTTGTCATGTATTGTTATCAAAAAATGGGAAGGGAATTTCAGATACATGTATATTTACTGCAAGTTTAAATACCTTTAACGGTTGATAGAATTCTAGATCACAATTGTTACTATATGTCATTCAGGGAACACTTAATACTAGTATTTTAGAACAAGTGAAAAAGATTAACATGAAACAGAAGCAATATCTACCCACCAGCCTATAGATAGGCTGTGAACTGATGGTGCCAGACATTTCACATGGCACTGCATCAATATTTGGAAATAATCAAATTCAGCAAGAATATTTTTACAACTCTGTATTGAAACAGCACAAAGACTCATCAATATACCATAAAATATCTACACACCAAAAATGTTTTAAGAGGGTAGATAATTCAAAAATGAGACCTGACAGAGATATATTTCTTGTACATTGCACTTCTACTTCTTACCACGTATCTTTATGTTAAGTTTCAAGTCAAAAATTCATTATTAAACCAAAGAAACATAGATATAAAACTTAAAACTGGATAAGGAAAATTTATGACTCTTGGGAAATGCACCTCTCCTTGTCACTAGCTATCTATATTTAAGTTTCACAGCTTCATAGTTTTAAAGTTATGTTCTGCACAATAAATTATTTAGAAGGGAGATAATTTGAATATGGGACCAGGTAGAGTTTTGGTTCTTGTGCACTAGACTTCTACTTCTTACCGTATATCTTTATCTTATGCACTGGATAAAATTCATTATTGAAATTAAAGGAGCTTAAAAGGTACAGTTAAGATTTTTTGGTACTTCATTTCTCCTTGTCGCCGGCTATCTATCATTCAGTTTCACTGCACTTCACACATAAAGTTATGCTCCGGTCAAGAAATTTTTAAAAGAGGAGATCATTCAAAATTTGGACCAGTTAGAGTTATGGTTCTTATGCAGTGCATTTCTACTTCTTATAATCTTTCTTTATTTTAAGTTTCAAGTCAATCACTTTCATAGTCTTCAAGTTATGATCCAGACAAAAATTCATTATAATATGAGAAATAATGCAAAAACAGGAAAAGTTAGAGTTCTGCTTCTTAGGCTGTTCACTTCTCTGTCATCATCTATCTATATTTTAGAAATACTGAAACCAAGATTTTTGATCATGATGAGTTAACAGTCCTTACTGATCTTATCAGATTTCGAATGCACTAAATAGGGACATCAGGTTCATTCTTACAGCTCCTGTTTAAAATGGGTCAGACATGTACACAATAAAACAAATTTGTTCATGCTGATTTTAGTATCAGATACAAGAGCAGCAGTAACTATTAATACTGGTACCACCCCTAAGCTGGGTACCTTTTAATAATCTGCCTGGTACGAGACCCCAGGACATACTTAACGTAGGGCACATCCTAACCTCTTGGCTATCAAGACCAATTTGTATTAACATTTTTCTTTGTTTTGGAAATAACAGCTTTCAAATGTACCTGCAGAGTCATGTGGTTAAACAACATGTAACTGGAAGAACTCTCTTATTAGGCAAACCTTCTTTGAGCTTATAGCTGTCATCCTGATATTAACTCTGAAAGTTCATCTCCAACATGTCCACTACCCAAATCTGATATTGCTATATGATGTCTTTTCCCTCTGAGATGGATAGTGAAAAATAAATGAGGATCTGTAAAAATATCACTTTATTGAACACTAAACTAACACTCCATTATCATTGAAAGCACCTATCGAAACATTGTGATCTTTATAGTCGTGTTTATATGTTACAATGTTTTCATAAGCAATCTTAAATTAGGAGCATGGGACCTCATTATCCCCCACCAAATGGCGAGGGATATTCATTTAGCATTGTCAGTCTGTGCATCCAGAGACTAGAGTCACAACTTAGAAACAATGTGGAATTTCAAAACAATTTTTGTGTAGAAGTTGACTACCATAGGGAAATGCAACCCTGCAAGTATCTCTCACCTAGATCATGGAACCCTAGAATAACAGTCCTTTGTTTGCTTAAACTTCACAAAATTTGTCTGGAGCCACATCTTGGTTTGGAATAAGTGAGCAAAATTTCTTGCAAATGTTAAATACGAAAGGGAAATGAGGCTTTGCAAGTATCACTAACATGGGTCATCTGGAGTCAAAAACTAGATCACAGAGCCCAAATATCGAAAAGCTTTGTAATCACTCTAGAGGCTTCATTTTCAGTCAAAATGTCCTTGAAATTTGTCAGAAAGGTTGGTTTTATGATTTCTAGTTCAAGTTCAAGTTTGGGTCAAAAACTAGGTCACAGAGTCCAAATATGGAAAAACCTTGTTAACACTCTAGAGGTACGATTTTAATTCCAAGTAACTTGGAAATTTGTCAGAAAGGTTGCTTCTATGATTTGTAGCTCAGGTTCGAATATGGGTCATCTGGGGTAAAAAACTAGGTCTCAGAGCCAAAAAATAGACAACATGGCCATGATGGCCCTGTATCGCACACCTGAGTATGACTGCTTTTTACAAAAGTGGCTATGGACCTGGTTAACTGACCCCAGATGATTTGGACTGAAAAAGTAGCCTCTAGAGTGTTAACAAGGTTTTTCTATATTTGGGCTCTGTGACCTAGTTTTTCAACCCAGATAACCCATGTTCGAACTCGACCAAGAAATTAATGAGACAAATCCTGACCAAGTTTCATGACAATTGAGGCAAAAATGTGACCACTAGAGTGTAAACACACTAATTGTGGATGGATGGACGACGGACAGACAAAAGGCGATCACAAAAGCTCACTCTGTCACTGTGTGACAGGTGAGCTAAAAATCAGGCAAGTGGAAAATCAGACAATATGTACTACTACACTATGTATAAAATATTTTATCAAAATCCAATAATGTGTGTAAGAGGAATTTTGCGGACAAACTTTGTGACAGACAAACAGAAATGGACAAAATTACTTTGTGGTGAGACATAATTGTCACATTTGGCAACTGCTGAGCTGAAGTAGAAAGGTATCTTAAAATAATATATTTCAAGACCCAATTTCCACTCACACACAATGTCATTTATATAGCTGTAATAGGTTTTTTATTTTAAAAAAAAGAGTTTATTTTCAAACTTACATGTCCTAAAGTAATGAGCATTTTACAGAGGGTGGATATAAATTGAACAAATTTGCTTGACACAGTTTCTGTTACAATGAAAGCTAATTTTGATTGCTCATTACTCAACACTAAACAAAATGCATGTAACAGATTGCATTTTAAATGCATGTAACAGATTGCATTTTAAATGCATTTAACAGATTGCATTTTAAATGAAACAGGGAAGAACAACAGCTTAAAATAAACCAAGTAAGTATTATCATATGACAATGGTTATGTGGCGAGGTAAATAATGGCTGTACTTTTTAATATCATGTTCAAACACAAAATATATGCCAAACTAAATCCCATGATCTGTTCTCTGTAGACAACATTTAGGATGTCTTTGCTTGATACGTGAGAGGGAATCATAATGTCAGTAACTCTACGGATCTTGATGTTACATAGGGCTTTCAGTATGAGGTATAGATAAAGTTTAGACAGATGAAGGTCACAAATACTAGACATTGTGTGATGTTCGACTATGACCTTGTCAGAGGAAACAGGTGCAGAAACAGTCAGTAAAGACTTCCCATGTAACCATCAAAGTTTAGTATATGAACAATACTGCACTTCTACTCACTTGCCTATCAGCTTACGGTACTTTTAAATATGGCAACTTGCTCAATGTCTGTTTTAAGATATGGGGTACAAAAGTTTAAATCCAGCTCAGGTCAAGTCAAATTTCAGGTCACATTTGACCCACAATGTGAAAGGTAAAAGTGAATGACATAATGACACACTTAGATCCCCGCAGATGCTATTATAAAATTCAAGAATAAATTCTACACAGGACGGGGTACATGTGGTAGAAGTACAATACAATATTTCCATTGTCAGCTTTTACAGTGATTATGGGATGTCCACTTTGCAAGTCTGAATCCAGCTCGGGGCATGGTGATTCTTCAAGGTTATGAAAATAGTTTTCTTACTTTTGACATATATTTTGATATTATAAGTATCAATTATTATATTTCAATACCTCCTCAGAGTCTGATTGTCTGTAACATATTGTTAACTGTACACTTGTTTACAGATACTTGTCAAAAATAAAATTACAGCTCTTTTGAGCTATTCATACACAGAAAGCCTTCATGTTTGAAATAACTTTAGTCTGAACAAGGTGTCAAACCTGAACAACCACCGAGTAAAAACAAAATGAACAAGGTGATCGGTAAAACCAACATATGCTCCCCGAAGCAGGAGCCAAAGGGACATGTGCAAGGCAAGAACATACAGGGAAAGTCATAAAGTGGGCACATTTTAATTTTCATAAACAAATAAAGATGTAAAGTGAATGTTTACCGATTATATCTTTTTCTGTCTGCAAGGGAGATAATTCAAAATCGGGGGAAAATTTAGATATGCTTTATGTGCCCTGCACTCATTCTCACTGCCATCTACCACTATTTAAGTTTAAACTAATTATCAGCTATAGTGTCTAAGTAAAGCTCCAGACAACATTTTGTAAAAGGCAGGTTATTCAAAAACCTGGCAAAACAAGGTTACAGTTCCTCCACACTGCACTACTGCTCAATGCCATGTACCAGTGTGTGAAGTTTAAAGTAATTATCTCATATAGTTTTCTAGTTATGCTCCGTACAAGTTTTTTTTAAAATGAGAGATAATTCAAGAATGGGGCAAAATAGTGTTATGATTCTTTGGCACTGCACTCTGCCTCAATGCCCTCTACCACTGTGTGCAGTTTAAACAAATTATATCTAAGGGTTTTCAAGTTATGCTACGGACAAAACAGACGGACAGACGGACAAGGCGGCGACTATATGCTCTCCCTTCGGGAGCATAATAAAATTTACAATTTCTACAGCATAAAATTTTATTTAATATTAATATTACTGAACTCTACAATTACATTAACAATTATCATTTCTTCTTTTTAATCATGTCTGCATATGAAGAAATATCAAATGTTTTGGCTTTTTTAGTATCTTTTTTCTCCTTGGGTTTTGTTTGCCTTTGTGGAGTAAGCAGCATTTTTCTTCGCTCCTTCTCTTTTTCTGTTAATGTGCTAACATCCACAGGTAACTGTAACATGAGAAAAACAATTATGATATTACTATATTGATATGACTAATGATTTTCAATGAAATACATGACAGCATCTAAAAACAAAATCTCAGAACAAACTGAATCATTCATTAGTTAAACCAACAAAACGGAACATGAAAACTTCACTTTAAGTTATTAATTTACCATACATAATCAGAAAATTTAGAGAAAAAAGTAAACAAATTATCAAGTCGATAAAGCCAAATTTTCTTGGCACATATCAAGACACCATGAATTCATAAGGTATGTAACAGCTACATAATTATGAAGGTTTATGTTTCCGTACCTTGTTAATAGATAACTGATCATGGCCCTATATCGCCTAAGTACTACTGTCTCTAAAACATAATGGTCAAACATAATCTGTCATACTGAGATAAGAGTTTTAGTAATCTTTTTTTTTTTTATCACATGTAACTTGGTCCAACCTTGTGACAGAGATCAACAAGACAATGATTCTGAGTGTAGACATGCTTTCCCTTTGAGCTGGTTACATAGCTTTTGACCACATGTGAGCCAGTTTCAAAGTCATCCAAGAGATCAACAAAACATTCATTCTGACCAGGTCTTATAAAGATTGGGTAAACAAAACATACATTCTGACCAGGTCTTATAAAGATTGGGTAAACAAAACATACATTCTGACCAGATCTTATTAAGATTGGGTAAACAAAACATAAATTCTGACCAGGTCTTATAAAGATTTGGTAAACAAAACATACATTCTGACCAGATCTTATGAAGATTGGGTAAACAAAACATACATTCTGACCAGGTCTTATAAAGATTGGGTAAACAAAACATACATTCTGACCAGGTCTTATAAAGATTGGGTAAACAAAACATACATTCTGACCAGATCTTATAAAGATTGGGTAAACAAAACATAAATTCTGACCAGGTCTTATAAAGATTTGGTAAACAAAACATACATTCTGACCAGATCTTATGAAGATTGGGTAAACAAAACATACATTCTGACCAGATCTTATAAAGATTGGGTAAACAAAACATACATTCTGACCAGGTCTTATAAAGATTGGGTAAACAAAACATACATTCTGACCAGGTCTTATGAAGACTGGGTAAACAAAACATACATTCTGACCAGGTCTTATGAAGACTGGGTAAATGATGTGACCTTTTAGAAGCTTGTATGGTTTTTCCCGGATCTGAGCTGGTGACCTAGTTTAAGAACACATATTAACAACTGATGAACATTAAAAGAACAAACTGACCAAGTTTTGTGAAGATTGGACCAAAAATATGTCTGTAATGTTATCCACTGATATCAGCTAGTGACAAGACAGAGTCAAACTTCAAAATCAATACAAACATTCTGACCACTTGTAATCACTGGAGCTGGCGCAGTTTCAACCCCACATGACCCTGTTTCAAACTTGTATGAAAAATTGATAAGACAAACATGCTAAGCAAGTTTCTTGAAGACTGGAAAAAACATTTGACCTCTAGAGTGTTCACAAGGTTTCCTTGTGAACTAAGAGGGTGACATGGTTTTGAACCCTGTTACAAATTATTCAGGAAATCATTTGAGAGGGGTTGATCAAAAATAAAGCACTCAAAAGCATAATGTTGACAATATATGAAAGACAACAAAGGCTGATCACTCTTTTTTAAAAGATCAGGTAAAAAACCCCATACTTTTAGAATTCTTCTTGGCTTTTCATATCTGATATTAATGCTTGATCCATCTGGCAAGATTACTGCAGTTGGATACATTCGAACATAATGAGTCTTCTTGATTCTGGAAATTGATGCTCTGTTACTGTTGTAGCGCTGACTTGAGTGACTTCCAATATCTGATAACTGAGAACAAAAACTGCACGACACCTGTCTGAAAGGCCTGAAAAAGTAATTTAACTTGGAAAGTGAGATACAAAATGTATAGAATTCATAACAGAAGTTACTAGAAGAAGTACTTTTCAGATGTTATATTGAAATTTTAACTAATGCTTACCATAACTATGCACCTATCAAAGTTTTGACGCACTGAGCATATCTTTCACAGATATAAATTGTAGATCATTCAAAAGAAGTGGTTATTTTTAACAATTTGACCTGAAGTTAATGCTTTCACATTTTTGCATCCCTTGACATGTATTTGTAAAATTTAAATAATTAAATAACACGGAAAACTGACTACTGTACGGCATACAGTTTTAGACAATAAGATTTTCCAAGTTTTTCATTAACAACTTAATGTTAAAAAAGTAACCTTCAGGTCAGGGTCAATTTTGACCCTAAGGAAAAAATCTGAACTATCCTTGTAGAGATCAACCATACAATGCTACAAATTAAATATTTAAGGTCTTAAGCTTACAGTTTCTGAATTGAAAATTATCAAAGATCTTGTACTTTATACAAACAGGACACCTGGGCAGTGTCAATATCTAAGCTCTAGGGCATACAATTTCAAACAAGAAGATTTCTGGTGCATACTATTTCAGTTTACAATATTGTGTAAGTTGTGTAAAACATTTGCAGGTGTATTGCAACAGACTATAAATTTCACAATTATTCTACAAAATACTTGAAAAAACTTACATGGACCAAGAGAAATTATTTACCGTACAGATTGAAATAAACATTCACCCTCTGATTAATGCACCGACCCCTTGCTTTTATTAATTTATTTATAAAAAAACTAGACATCTGACGTTGTGAAGTTGGCGGTTATGCACAACCAAATCAGTGTTGTCAAGAACCAGTCAATTTTTGTGCAGGGTTTGTGCAGAGCTATATGATGACAAAGCTGTCTGGTTAATCAAAAATGGAAAGGTTGTTCTGAAACATTGTTCATTTCACTTGAAAACAACACATATATTGAAGAAGAAATTGAGATTAGACACGTGTGACGGACAATTCTTGGCTATTTTCGTCGTTTTTGAAATAAACAGGAAACTTCGACAGATTGTAATTAAAATACTGAAGTGACTGGGGTGATCTCCTTGAAACAATGTATTGGAAAAGTTGATTGTTCATGCTATGAAAAAATCTGAAATTGTTTCTCATGATTGATTCTTTCTTAGGAGCAGATGTGGTCCAGTGGTAACACACTGGACTGGTAAACCAGGGGTCCCGAGTTCGATACCTCGCTCCTCCACTAACATTACTAATAATGAGACGTTAAACCGAGGTCCCATGTGTCAGTGCTATACACTGAGCATGCAAAAGAACCAGGGGTGTCTCTGGAATGGGATGCTCTCTGTATCTTTCACTTCCCCCACAACATAAAATAACTAATCTCTGCAGGGGGCGGTCATATGGCCAACCGGTACCGACGATATATAAGCTCAAATAGATAGATTTTTGCAAAAAAATCGGCTTAGGTAGCATCTTCAGAAGCTAGTAAAGTGGGACTGGGACTTGATGTCACACTGAAATACTGTAGGATTTGATTTAGTTGTGTGTAACCTGGAAAATTTAGATGTAACAATCGTGAAAACATGTGACAATAAATGCATTTAGAAACCGAAATACAACAGTTGAATCAAATTGAAACAGAACACATTCAAGATTATCTGTGTGTAAGATTTTTATGAATATTTTTAATCGCACTGGAAATGTACATGTAATCTTACTCAAAAACCTTCATCTCACCTTGAATACCGCATCAAGGCGGCCATTTTGTTATTTTTTACACCATTAAAAATATTAAAATAGATTGTAGTAGATAAAAAAATATGATATTTTCAAAATAAGCTTCAAGCAGATATATCCGGTACCTTCTCTATTTATCTAAACCTAGCCTTTAATGGGAAAATACCAGTTTTCTTTTAATTTGAGAAAACATCTTCCTTTATTTTTTTCTTTTACTTTAAGCGACTTATTGTCATGTGATTAATCATGTGATTACGATGTCTGACAGCAACAACAAAGAGAGAGCACAAAATGTTGTTGAAATATTTTATTGGAGCTGCTTTATCAATTTCTACAGGTATTTATTTGATCTATTTATATATGCGTCGCTCCTCAGAGAAATATTTCGATGATTAACCATGATTATTCCAGTCTCAAGTCTTACGGAATATATCTGAGTACACTTTTTTCAATAAATCCATCACACTAAATTTCTGTAAAGAATGACAATTCCAAAAAGTAAGATTCTATTCTGGTAAGTGCATGAGAAGAAAATGACTGACTCTTATGAGAGGAAGAACTTTGCTCTTGTTTTGTTCCTTTTTTACATTTGAGGTTTAATCGAGACGTTTAGTCAAGACCGGTACCACAAGGGACAGTCTTAGGACCCACTTTATTTCTAATATATATAAACAATATCACTGAAAATATCGATTCCACAATCAGATTGTTCGCAGATGATTGTGTATTATACCGGTCAGTGTCATCAGCCAGTGATAATAAAATGCTACAAGAAGATCTAAATAAATTAGTTGAATGGGGTAATCTGTGGCAGATGGAATTTAATGTGGACAAGACTTATATATATATAGTATGCCATCATGAAAATGTCTGCAAAACATAGTAAAGGAAATTTTGAGTATGAAATGAAAGGTCAAACTCTTCAAGTGGGAACTCATCACCCATACCTTGGAGTGGAACTCTCTGAAAATATGATGTATAACCTGCATATCGATAACATCACTAGTAAATCTTCAAGTGTTCTGGGATTTCTAAAAAGGAGTCTTAAGCACTGCCCACTTAAGGTCAAGGAATGTGCATACCAAACATTGGTTTGACCAAAATTAGAATACAGTTCAACGATCTGGAACCCATACCAACAAAATCAAATTAAACAAATTGAACAAATACAAAGGAATGCCGCAAGATTTGTGCTAAATAAACCGTTCAATTTTCAAAACCCTTGGAGTGTAACATCTATGATACAGCAGCTGAAATGGCAAACACTGGCACTAGAACTGTATCAGATGTGGTGTTAATGTATAAAGTTATGAACAACCTCGTTGCAGTACCAACATTCTACCACCTGCAGCCAACAAGGGTTATAACAACAGGACAGTCATCAACTCAAATTATTGACATACAGTTGTAACTTGAACATCTATAGGCATTTATTGTTCCCAAGAACAGTCTCTGTGTGGAACAGTCTTCTTGCAGCAGTGGTTTCTTCAACAACATTGGACAGTTTCAAGTTGACTGCCCAACAATTCATTGTCCAGTGGTAGCTTTGACTTACAAATTTGTGTATAGTGTGAAAACATGTTGGACATTTTAAATCGCAAGCACGTTTTGAGAGCAACTGACACACACAACCAGTACAGCACGTTGCAGTTTTTAACCCCTCCACTCAGCATCATGTCCGCCTGCGGATAAAGTTGAGGAATGACGTTGAAGTTGAAGTGCACTTCCTTGAATAGCCTAATTTATTATGCTTAAAGCATTGAACAGCTTTTATAGATCTGATATTTTTTAGTTGTTCAACCTTTTAGGTTAACAACTATAAAATGTCAACCTATAAAATCGGTTCACCTTGGGAGGTGAAATAGTGAGACTATTCCTTGAACATTTTTATTCTCTGTTTACTGTGTTCACATTAAATATGAATATTTGTTTTTGTAAGAAAATGTTTGAACAGAGAGTTTAGACTGTTTAGTGGTATTTTAGAAATAGCAAATATGATAGAATGTAAGTAATTGCTTTAAGCATTTGAAGGGAACTCCGAAGTTTCTTTTACTGTACTACATGCATATTCATAGTGAATAAAATATGATATTGAACTTAAGGATATAAATTGTTTAACTTGGTAATGAATTTTTCAGCACTCTGTGTTAGCCTACAGTTTTCTGAAGATGATATACAGGTTGTTGTTGGCAAAACGTCATCTGTGAAGCTTACAGCAAAGTAAGTATGGTTTTAAAATCTGATAATCAGTTTGAAATGTTAGGATGCAGTGTGCAGAGTTTTAAAATAAATGCAAATAATGAATGCTTGTACATGACTGTGTGGTATAGAAGTAAAGGTTGTTATAAATGAGTCCATTGACTTTTTATCTGTGAAGGCTTATAGTCAGTCTGCTGGGCAAGACAAAAGTCTGATACTTGAACTATGTTGGATTCATGGGTTCATTTACAAACAAACAAAATGTTAAATCTTTTTGATGAAAGGGTACAAAATATTACAACAGTTTATTGCTAGAAAAGAAGATTTTTTTCAGCCTTCCCTATGTAAGTCTATGTCAAATCAAGTGACCCATGAGGCAGGGATATTAATGACTCAAGGGGCATAATTTGAACAATTTTGGTAGAGGATATCTTGTTGACGCTCCATGCAGAATATCAAAGCCCTTGTCCTCCCTATATAAGATTATGTAAAATCAGGTGACTCCCCAATAAAATGTCAACCTATAGAATCGGTTCACCTTCGGAGGGGAAATAGTGAGACTATTCCTGGAACATGACAGTTTATTGTTAGTATTGTTTCGTAAGTAAGGGTCAGTCATATTAAATTACAGGAGAAATTAACTGTAATATCAAAATGCTGTTCATTTATTTTCTTTCAGTAAAGCCATAGTGAATGAGACAACTTTAAGATTTACTTACCAGATTGGTAATGGAAAAGCTGAAGATACACAGGGATCTGATGACTACATAAAACCTCTACCTGATCTGTTTGTAAAGGCAAACACCAAGGTGGATAAACAAGTTAACATCAGTGGTAACAACCCAGGACATCTTATCATTGGACTGGAGTCCAACTCCACTGAATTTGAAAAGTATGTGTTAAATAATCTAATGTAATATTTAATGCTTTCAAATGGTTTTGATGTGAAAGAATGAAGCATGCTTTATATTAGCTCTGATTCTTTTTGCTGTTTTGGAAAACATTTTTTCTTATTCTGATTCTTTTTTTTTGCCATCAATCAGCCATTGGCTTCTTATTAATATAAGAATTCAAACTGATAATTTTGTTTAATTTGTTAGCTTTTTACGGTTTCTTGTTTTTTTTTATTTCCTTATACAGATGTTTACAAATTTATATCAATTGTTAATAATAATTTCCCTTTCTTTTTTTCAAAAATTGAGATAAAGATATGAATCAAACCAACTTTAAACATAGAAAAGTAATGAGTATTTCATGAAACTGTTGTAATCAGTGTCTTAATTAAATGGAGAAATATCAAGACTTTGGATGATTTAAAAAAGTTTTGGCATCTTAAAGGAATTGCTTGAATTTTCATTTCCCTGATAGAACAATAATCACAATATTTAACCGTTTACACTCTACAGGCTTTAATTCTTTTTTAGTTTTCAGTTTTACACAATCATGACTGCATAATTTGTAAAGGAAGTCTTTTAAAAATTTAAAGGTCTAGAGCTTAGATATTTGAAGTGTAACTCTGTCTAGTTGACCTATTCAGTGTTTGTTCAAATTATTTCCATGGGGTCAGATTGAACTTGGCGGAGGTGCTCTTGTTTTATACATTCCTTGTTTAAGCTATAGCATTGAAAGTTAACCATGTTTACAAATTTTGTGTTTGTTTGCATTGACCTTCTGACCCCCTTTCTAGCTTTATAAGCCATGGCAACAAAATTTGAAAGACTTGTACAGCTTTGTACACAGATTTTATTTTTGACCTTGACATACCCACCTATTTTTTTGCTTTTTAAATTTGAACCCTATTTACAATGATATTCAAGCTATTATGGCCCTTTTCTTACATTTCAGCCTAGACAATGTGTATGTTAGAGTAGATCTGGTAAGAAGTAAAGTTCTGGTGACAATCAATGCTATCATTGGTTGGATCTATTTTGCTGCATGGTCTATTTCCTTCTATCCTCAAGTGTATGAAAACTTCAGAAGGAAAAGGTAAGTATTAAGTGGATGTTTCAGTATTTGATACCTATGAGGTGTGTCCAAAAAGTTCATGGACACCCCTAATACGTGCTGACTGGGCATCATTATATGATTTGTAACTGTAGAATTATTAGATACATGTAGAATAGAAAATACATATTCTGTTAAAATGGACAAAATGAAATGTCTTTTTCATCAGCTATTCGTTCGTTTAAAGTGACATATGTGTTCAAAGTGACCATCACTGTTTTGAAATATACATTAACCATTTGTTTCTAATCACAGAAAAACAAAAATCGTTTAGGTTATAGCTAAATTAAATGATTGCATATAACAGTTTCATTCCTATTGGACATAGTTGCAAAATGATAAAATCTTTTTTGACTAGCCCAGTCTTTTATAAATTTTCAGTTAAACTTTGTATGATAATGTTTTGTATATTTTGAAGAAAACAATAATATGTTATTATTTGGTGAAAGTTACAATATTTCTAAACATATATAATGTTTCAAACATTTTTCATGACCATAAAATTTCCGTTCTTTGAAACCGCTGTACCACTGACCCGCTCCATTTGAAAGTCCACTTGTAAAAGTCCTTTTATTTGATTTGAATCACTAATATCATTGACAAGTAATACAGAAATATAATACAAAATTCAGTTGTATTGTAATGAGAGTATCATTTGGTAATGATATGAAAACTGATGTTTGAACAAATCATTTCTACATGTGTTTATCACAGATTTAATCTTTTTTTCTATCATTTTTATTCATGTGCAACAGTTGCATTGTATGCACATGTTTTATCCTAAAGTAAGATGTTTGACTAACAAGGAACTGATTTTGTTTAAGGAAGATGTAGGTTACAAAACATGTTATTTGTAAAATAATATTTATCTTTTAATTTATCTGTAATTCGAAATGTCAGTAGTCCTATATTTCAACAGAATAAATATCATTGAACTATAATTTTTAAAATTGGAGTAGCCTCCTTACAAAATACTTGGTACACATATAGAAAAATTCCATTTTCTTTTCAACATGTTTAAATCCAAAAGTATTGATTCATTGACAGCCCAAATTTATGCCAAGTTATTGAAGCTAACTTGCTTCTGAAGTTTGCCAGGTCAGCTGCCATCAGCCTTGAGACAGCATGTGCATGTACTGTAAAGAAATTCTCTTACTGTTGAGTCTGTGAGGGAAGACTGAGAATTTATTCAGTGATACTGACATGTACAAAGAGAGCTTAAAACTGCTTGGTCATCAGGTGTTTTTGACAATGGGCATGTCTTTTACTCCTGCTGTTGATTTCAGCCTAATACTCTTCAATCCAGACACAGACATTTAAGCCCTAACAACTTGCTGAAGGCACAGCATAACTTTTGAATAACTCCAGTGTAATGGGATATTTAAAAGGAACATCTGTAGCAAGTTTCATCCACAAAGTTTCTCTGCTCTTTATACATAGGCATAATGATGACACTTTGGAAATTTTCAAGGCAAATTCTGATAAACAGCTAAACTACTCTCAGTTCTCAGTGGTTAATGTTACTGTCTTAAATTTCCGGATTTTCAGTGCTGTGTTGAAAGGAAAACAGTTGGTATATGCACATTTAAACAGGACAGCAGAAGACATAAAGAAGTTTTATATTTCTATTTTGTATATTTTCAGTGTGCAAGGTTTGAGTTTAGACTACCAATGTTATAATATAACAGGATATGTTGCTTACTGTTTGTTTAATACCTGTATGTACTGGGTTCCTTCTATTCAGGTAAATTTAAACAACTATTTTTGCTTACCTCTTTGCTTTATATTTCAGTGTTATAGGACTCAACTTCGATTTCTTGTTGTACAATATCACAGGTTTTCTGGCTTATGGATTCTTTAATGTAGGCATGTTCTGGGTCTCTACAGTAAAGGTAATGCTTGCACATTATACCAGTATGTTGTCGTTATTATCTAATGATGAATAAATCTGAGATATTAAGGATCAAAGTGACCATGAAAATAAGATAAAAACCAGTCTGGTGTGTATTTTATTATCAAAATGAAGTTAACATTACTAAGCCTTTCACTTCAGTATACACATTATGATAAAAGCTTTACTCCTATTCAATAAAGATCAATATGATTAAAGTCTTTTTTGACTTATCTAGTCAAAAATAGATTTACAACTATATTGGTAGGTATAATTTCATTTCTGTCTATCTTAGGAGTGAAACAACTCTTTCGATAACTTTTAATTTAAATGATTTCTGAAGATACACATTGATTGAAGCCTTTATCTTTACTGTCATGACTGCATTTTTAACATAAAATATAGTTTTAAGGATTAGATGTTGATTATATTCTGGAGAAAAAAAAGAAATGCCTCATTCAAACCCATTGTACAATATTTTGTTAACTGTGATTCAAAATAATTAAAAAGAACAGTAATTATTCCATATTCACAGATTTGATCATTTGAGAGAATTAACAACCTTTGTCTCTGACATATGGAATGTGGCATAACATTGTCAAATGAGATTTGTTAAAACATCTTGCAACATGTTCTTACATTTGCCATCATTCTAAAACTGTCAAAACTTTTGCCCTCTCCTCAGAAATTAGCCTCATCTTTAATCAGAAACTGTGAAATTGTCAGAAAACTCTAAAAAATGGTTGTATGTCTACTAACGCACATGCCTGTATGAAATTCTCCCCCTAAGAACAAGCACAGGTTGCTGAGTAAACCTTGAGCAGGCACATGAATTTAACAATGGGCTGTTGGTATTTGTTGGTCAGAGTTCATGTACATGTACATGTATATTTCTAATGTTAAATTTGGACTTTTTTCATAGATAACACTTTTTTTCTCATCAGTTTTGTTTTAACATACACATTTTCATTTATTACATGTCAGAAGTAATGCTGATGGCTTGAAAATGCTTGTCTTTATTGGTGCTTATATTTTTAAAGAAAAGCAGAGTGGCTTTGTGAAGATTTTTAATCCACAAGGCGAAAGTTCCATAGTTTTTTGTGTTGCATTTGTATAGACTGTCATAGATCTTTTTGGACAAATTTACAGTGTTCCAGTTTTCACTGTATTATAAATTTTTCAAAGATTTTAGACTTGTTACCAATTTATTATTTCAAAAGTGTCAATTTTCTAATATTTCAGACAGAGTACCATTCCAAGCATCCAAGAGGAATTAATCCAGTACAGCTAAATGATGTCATATTCACTCTACATGCAATTTTTGTCACCATTATCACTATTATACAGTGTTTTATATATGATGTAAGTAATTCATAAATAATTAGGAAATAGATTTTAAGTTTGAGTTATATACTGTCAAATATAGCATGGTGTCTAGTTCAGATACTTAGTAATTTAATCAAGAAGGCCGTAGGCCTGAGTGATTAAATAATTATGCATTTGAATGAGAAACCGTGATATATACAATGGTGAATGGTAGATCATGAAAATGTTAAAATCTCTTTCTATTCTAATATGTTCATATATCTATTAGGGGCGCAGGTAAGTGCACTATAAAACAGTGACATTCGCAGTGACATCAGCAGTTGCTCATTTGTGTTCTGCATGATATAAGGTGTAAGATATATCACGGTCAATTTCTTTTTTGTTTATTGTTGACAAAAGCAGATAGTGTTAGAATTCGTAAATATTATAGATTCATATTCAAAAGCGATTTTACTGTCACACAGGAGTAAGAATACAGAGCCAACTGTTTTTCAACTTTTCCACTAGGAAATATTTCATAAGTTTCATATTTTTTTTTAAAATAATAATACAGAATTACAGATATATATTTAATGAAATATTTCCTATCAAATATAGTCTCAGTAATAATGTAGATGTTTTAAAAGGTAAATTTGACATTTGTAAAATTGCTTTTCTCTATATGTAAATATTTGGACATCAGATTGGATATTAGAATCTTCTTTAACAGGATATATTTTGAGTGATTTATTCTTGTTTATTTCCCTATTTTTATTTAGCTTAGTTGTGTTATAAGATATTTGAATTGGTTTCATCGCACATAGACACCCACGTAATATTTAGAACGATTCACTCTTGGGAGAGAACCTGTTACAATCATTACAGTAACTGTTACCCATCCACAGCTAGGGAGCAGATGAAGCTTTCAGTGTATTCTCCCTTTCACAACTACATGCAGGGCTTCAAACCTAACCCAGTGAATCACAAGTCCAAACTTCCTAATCACTGTCATATCAAGGCACAACGTATTAAAAATTGAAGTTTTATTCCAGAGGGGAAGCCAAAAGCTGTCAAAGATTTGTATGGTGCTTGTGATTGGTGCTTGGTTGTTTGCTGGCATTTCATTGGTTGTCACTCTGTTACACAAAATAACATGGTTGACCTATCTGTACTATTTCTCCTATATCAAGCTTGGAGTGACCCTCATTAAGTACATGCCACAGGTATGTGTTCTTTGATTAATGTCTACAAATGTCTCTGTTTCTTGTTTAGTAATAAACTGTAAACTGTTTGAAATCCATTAGAGACTTCTTTTCTTCTGTTTATAATTTTTGAAGAAATTGTAGAATGATTTAGTGGGTTGTTAGTGTATGTATGAAGCCGTATGATAGTTTCATATAATACATAAACATGAGATATAAATTCATATATAAACATTTACACATGATCACAGAGGACATCATTTATTCCAAACATATAAAGTATTAGCTACATCTTTTAGTATAGATTAGTTAACCAATCATAAACATTTGAATATCAAAATATAAATTAGTGGTGTAAGACCTATTGTTTTAAAGATAAAGATAAAAATTAATGATTGTGTTTTTGTTGGTCAGATATACACCATCTACAAGATTTTGAAATCATGACAGGTACCAAGAAATGATCTTATCTCTTTGAATTCTGTCTCTCACAGTGGACAGCTTTTTATTTTTATATTTCTTTATATCATGAATCTAATGCCATGTCATTTAGGTCAAAGGTCAGTGTCCTCAGCAGAACACGACAGGACCATGTTGTGTCCCTCTTTGTAGCATTATGCATGTTTTCTTTAAGTTAATTCATTAGTACATGATTAATGTAGACCTATGTTTGGATTCTATTAATAGGATAGATTTTAGGATGGTCATATTCAATAAATATTTGATATTCATTTTGTAGGCATGGATGAATTTCAAACGGAAAAGTACAGAAGGCTGGAGTATTGGCAATGTACTGTTGGATTTCACTGGAGGATCTTTAAGTTTACTGCAAATGTTTTTATTGTCTTATAACAGTGGTAAGGGAGTTTATACATTTTAGATTTCAGGCAATTTGGGAAAATATCAGGAAAATAATTAGAAAAGTACCAACAAATTTATAAAGACTTTATCGATGAGCATGTGAAAACAGAAACATAAAACAAAATTACAATGAATTACATGTTGGTTTCATAGAAAATTGTTGGTCTAAATAAAAAAGGCATTAACAAAAAATTCTTAACATGTAATATGTCAAAATAATTCCATGTGTCATGTTTTTACATGTATTCAAAATGAGGGGAGGTTATTGGAATCAGGGGTCTTTCTAGTGGTCAGGTTTAAAAACGCCTATGTAGATTAGGAATTATATTATTTTTAATGGCAAGGTCATCTGCTCCATCCACTTGTTCTGTTTGTATAAAGTAGTTTCATCATTGTCATATGATGTCCTAATCAGCTGTTAGTCTCATGTGAGTTATTGATGATTATATGATGATCAGAACTGTAAATCAGGTTGTGAAATAAAGGATCTTTGAGACCACTTAATGAAAGGTTAAATAGACATGGTTTGTAGGATTCATTATCATATTTATTACGAAATATACATTTATGATTATATATACATATATATATATACATTTCTTGATTGTTCATTTCAGATGACTGGGGTTCAATATTTGGTGACCCTACAAAGTTTGGTCTTGGCTTTTTCTCCATATTGTTTGACTTACTCTTTATTGTTCAGCATTACTGCTTGTACAGAAATAATGAGTCACATGGGTCGTTAGTAGATCATGAATATGAAGATAAAGAAATCCTCATCAATGCTGACTCGCAACACAGATCATATAATGGAATAGGTTAGGTGTGCACATTTTACCTGAAATATATTCAACTCTATCTATCTCTTCAACCTGTACAAAGCTAAAAATCTTTTCTGATAAATGATTTACTTATTTACTCACCATCTTGAAAGACAATACAGCATTCTAATAGAACAAATGGAAAAAAAAGAAAAACAAATTTGTATGGAAAAAGATCAGCATCAATGTTTATAAAACTTTTGTTCACTATATTCTGTGTAAAGAAGGTATCAAGTTCCAATCTTAGTAAATTTGTTAAATATTTTATATACAGATATTGACTATTTTAACTAGTCCATACTTATTAATTGTTGCAGTTACAGTTTCATTTTCATGACTTGCATGTGCAACAATACATATATATGCTTTATATTTGTAGCTTATATAGAAACATGAAAAGCACATTTCAGTACTGAATTTTTTATTCACTGAAATTCGTTAAAAGTTTGCAAATGTTGAATTCAGCTTAACAGGAATAGAATAATATAAATAAAGAAGGGTTATTGACGGGACCTGAAAAGTATTTCGACTCAGCCAGAAATTTGACTAAGCGATTTTGACGTACCGAGTGTGGACTGTATGTTAAATTGTTAAGTCTCTTGTCATATCTGCTGAATGCCCATTTAAACAGTGATTTACAAAAAAAAAAACTGTTTCTGTTGCCAAAAAGTTTGAAATCATATTCAAATTTTGATAACGGAAGATTTTCCTATAATTACTAATTACCTAATTCTTTAACCAATAGGCTCAAACATCTTTCAGTAGCTTGCAAAACCCTAAACTGATGTGTCCCAGAATGAATCAAACAACCAACAATCTTTATTAAAGTTACAGAGAAAGAAAAAAGAAAATTAACACATGCCATTTACCTATGTTGTTTCTAAGAATAATTGTAACAATTAATGAATGGACTTGGTACAATATAATTATATACCTTATATCCAATTCACAGGTAGTTAATTCCATTCATGCCATATAAAGGGCAAAATGTTTTAACCAAGTTGGCAAATTTCTCCATCATGATATTATTTTTCTCAAAGAAATGGTTTTACAAAGAATCATTTGAAAGAACATGAAACTGGGAAAGTTGTTTCTTTGTTGTTAAGCCTGGACTCTGAACATAAATACCAACATGTAAAATATATACATTCAGAAACATGTCTAAACAATGCATAGAATAGCATCACTATACACAATGAAACAATCCTACAGTTCCTTCAGTACTTTTTGCTAGAAAGGACAGATGCCACAAAATAAAAAATACTATTCTTTGAAAAAAAAAAATCTTCTGTGTCTAACTATTTAAGAATCACATTATATACGTCAAATTGTGAATAATTTGCAAACTTCGAAAAGCTCAGTACAAAAGTCTGGCATTTTTGTTTTTTCCTGCCATTTAGAATTCTATGCATGTAACAGTTAATAGCAGTGTAATGATGGATATAAGATTTTGCGAATGGTATTTTGTTGGTTTTTATATATGTATATAAATTCCAAATGACCTACATTTGCAATAATTACCTTCATTTGGCAACACCACAGAATACTAGACCACAGGTGATAGAGCCAGAGAGTGGAGACTTTGCCAACTGATTCCCTTGAATAGTTACTCCATGTATATCTATCACCATTTTAGATGTAGTAATACCTAGTTTAACTATTTCCTAAGAATATTAGAAATATTAGCCTTCAAATTCAAATGTTTTATTTGAATGAAATTTATGAGGTTGTTTCCTAGCTGTTTGAATTTTAGAAAAGAATATCACAATGAAAAGAGATTGTTTAAAGACAAATTTCCATTTAACAAGTTAGTATAGGTATTTTCAATTTTTGGCTCATATGTTGTTTTTTCTCAAAATTTACATAGCATCTCTCTCTTTGTCTACATTATACATACATTGTAATTATAAAGTTATTTTAGTTACATGAATTTTTAAAGTGTCACAAGTTACTTTTCATTTTGTTGCCCTTGTGTAACAGAATTATTGTTTGAAATCTTAGGTCTTTATTTGTTTCATTTTCCAGGATCAGTTGTATTTGTATTTGCCTCTTCATCTGTGATGAAAATATTCACAGTGATAACCACTTGTTACATGTTTTTATTTTCCCAACATTTGAGCTTTATTCCATTTCAGATTCTCGAAGTAACATTCAGTAGTTGTATATATTTTTCCAAGACCAGGACGTAGACATGTGAAGTACTAGTTTTGGTGAACCATGTTGTCATCCTGTGTACTTATCTGTGATTCATACCCGGTTGAGAAGCAGTGTTTGTTCATATATCTTTTTTTTTATATATATATCATGCAAGCTTTACTGTAGCAGGACTAAAAATGTTGTTTTCAAGGATATTTTTGCCCAAGGTAAATTTTGCTTGAGTATCTGTGTCAATAAAAACTCGTCACTGCAGTGTGAATCAGTGGTGTTGTGACATTTATTGAGAGGATGATAATCAAAGACTTTGTGTGTTGAATTTGTTATGAAAGGAAAAAGGATTTTTTTTAGAATTGGGGAGATGAGCGAGAGTTTGAATTTATTTTTATGTTGAATAATGTAGTCAGTATGTTTTAAGTTTGTGTAAATATCTTTTTGTGCAATACATTTATTTGTAACAAAATCATGTGTATGTATTTTACATTGGATTAACAATATTAAAAGAATGTGCCAAAGAAATTTTTCAAATTGTTTACTACTTTGATTTTTGAGTTGTTACCAAAAGATATTGGTAGCTCTATTATGAATTTTCAATCAAAGGATGAAAAAGCAGGTATACAGATCTGGTAGTCTCTTTTTTTGAATTGCGCCATTGGTGAGAGTCTTACATGAAATATAGCATTTCACACTTCTGGTACAAGTACTGGTTCAGTCCCAGGAAGCAGTCATCAATACACTAACTCATTCCATGGTATCGTGACCCTCTTGTTTTTTTGTTGTTGTCATAATTATTTTGTTAAACTGGTTTCATAAGAAGTTACATAATAGAAAATAAAATGCTGCTTTTGATTAAATGTAATTTTTTTTTCTTTTTAGAAATGTTAAACATGTATCAATGATTCAAAAGTGAGTTGTAATTTGACTTACAACAAAAATATTGGCCTCTTGTTATTTGTTTTCCTGGATGTTTTCAAAATTGTGTCTCAAGACCTAGATAGAACATGAGCATCATGCCTGCCACATGAAAGAAATTTTGAGGAAAAGATCAAGTTTGTTAGCTTAATGGTGTTGGCTTACCTGAAGTAATATGATCTTTTTTCTACAAGACTAGAACTGTTGGTAAGACACATAAGACTTCAATTTTGCAACCTCTTTTGACCAATGTCCCAAGGGAAGATGAGATTCACAAGAATACATAATACATATGTCATATTTTAGAATTCAGTGGAACTCATGTTCGTAAATATATGCTGAAAATCATCGGTTCTATCAATGATATTTACTCCATGGTAAAAAGCTGGTGACTGCTGGTCAGTTGTATAATTTGGTCATATAAGATAAAGCTAGAGATTGTTTTTGAGAAAGTAAGTAAGTAAAGTCTTTATTTAATGAGGCTACACATTTGGTTTCCCAATCTTCCATGTGGGTCTCCGAAAACATAATTTACAATTATACAGCATCATGATTAAATAACATAAAATGGATCATGAAATTTCATAACACATACAGAAAAATAGAACTTTTAGCTTTTGGTTTCTGATAAGAAGTTTTTTTTAAAGAGTTTGTTTATATAAGACTATTTTACCTGTAAACATTTTACACCTGGGGCAGAACCCAAAAAAATCCCATAAAATATTGGAATCACTTTTTTATCATTTTCATTATTATAATACTCAAGGCCATAGCACTACTATGCTTGATTGCTAGATGCTGGCAAGTGTTGATTGGTTGTTGAGGTTTTGCCAGCATCTGTAGTGTATAAAAGAGCAACAGTACAAGAAATGTCACCAGTTTCCCAACTAGGCTCTGACTTTCATAGAAAAGGTTGGTTTAGTCCATATTGATTTTTCACTTCTACTGCTTTAGCCAGCACAATTTGGTAACTTGCATATTCACCAAACCATTAAGCACCCTTAAGAAACTAATTAGCAAGTTTTTATTTAAAATAAAAGTATTAAAAGTAGTTCCCTTTTGAAACTGATGAGCATTGCTGAACCTGCCATGACTTTTTCATTGAAATATATATCAGCCATGAGTTTATTTCTTGATTAATATTGTGTAATGGAAATATTGAAACAACATTTTGCTCATTATTCTTTTACCCTGACAGAAACTAGTAAGGCACTTCACACTACACACCAAATTTCCAGACTCACAGCCATGCAGTTTCAGAGAAGACTTTTTAAACTTTTCCCTCTATAAGTCAATGTAAATCAATTGACCCCTTGGGGTGAATTTGATCCAAGGGTTTAATAACTTTAATAGAAGTTCACTAGAGGATGCTACGCACCAAATCAAGAAGTTATTGGCCTAATGGATGTAGACAAGAATTTTTAATTTGTTCCATTTGGTTGCCATAGCAACCAGTTCTGCATGGAATTGAAATTTTCAACCATTTTGGTATAACTTCATGCAAGAACAATTTCTGCGAAGTTTCATCAAAATCTGTCAAGTGGTTTTAGAGGCGACCTTCCTGCCACAATAGCTAACAAGAGAGCCATGATGGCCATTAATCACTCACCTTTGTCCCCTTGCTAAGGGACCATAACTTTGGAACCAATGATGGGATGAGGTTTGTTCAGGAAACAAGATGACCCATATTCAAACTCGACCTAGAGATCATCAAGACAAACATTCTGACAAGTTTTCATGCCATTTTGACGAACAATTGGCCACTAGAGTGTTAACAAGGTAAATCTTTGTTTTGACCTGATGATCTAGATTTTGACCTCAGATGACACATATTCAAATCTGACTTAAATATCATCAAGACAAGCATTCTGACAAATTTTCATGACAATTGAAAAGTAAATGTAGCCTGTAGAGTGTAAATGAGGTGAACCAGTATTTTTGACCACATCACCGAGTTTTTGACCCCAGATGACCAATATTTGAACTTGACCTATATCATCAGCACAAAGATTCTGAGAAATTTTCATCGCATTTGGAAAGACAATGTAGTGTCTAGAGTGTTATCAAGTTAAGTCAGTGTTTTGACCCATGACATAGTTTTCAATCCCAATTGACCCATATTCAAACTTGACCTAGATATCATCTAGACAAACATTCCGAGAAATTTTCATGACATTTGGAAAGAAAATGTAGCCTATGGAATGTTAACAAAGTTTTTCTATGTTTTGACCCATTGACATAGTTTTTGACCTAAGATGACCCATATTTGAACTTGACCTAAATGTCGTCAAGAGAAACATTCTTACAAATTTTCATCACATTTGGAGAGAAAAAAAGCCTGTCGAGTGTTAACAAGGTTTTTCTATGTTTTGACCCTGTGAGTTAGTTTTTTATTCAAGATTACCCATATTTGAACTTGACCTAGATACCATCGAGACAATCATTCTGACAAGTTTTCATGTCATTTGAACAAAAAATGTCGCCTCTAAAGTGTTAACAAGGTTTTCCTTTGATTTGGCCTTGTGAGCTAGTTTTCAGTCCAACATGACCCATATTCGAACTTGTGCAAGATTTTATGGAGACAATCATTCTGATCAAGTTTCATGATAATAAGGTCAAAAATTTTACCTCTAGAGTGTTAATGAACCATTGTGGATGGATGACAGACACCAGACATTCAAAGACACTAAGAGCTCATCCTGAGCTGTGCTCAGGTGAGCTAAAAATGGCAATATAAGGAACAGCTCTGTAAAGTTTGATTGAAAATGGCTAAGGGGTTTGTGAGGAAATGTCATTTGAATCCAGTTATTGTCGAAAATCTGTTTTCAGTTTTGGTGGCCTTTTTGTGCATTTGGGTGGAACCACATGAACAGTTCAATAGAGGGCTATGTAAGAAGCATTTCTGTCAATTGAGTGTTTGAAATTTTTTCCTATTTTTAGCTTTTGCAGCCCTTAAGTAAATGGAGCAGAACCAGCTGAGCAATTTTTAACAAGAGAGCCATGATGGCCCCTTTCTTGCTCACCTAAGAACCATTATTGATACTGTTCGATTTTTCATCATTGAAGCTTCTAAAAATACAACATAGGTCAGTCAGTATGTCAAGGTCAAAATTGTTCACGTGTTTAAAATGTTTTTTAACCAAAGTATCTCACATAAATATGATAAAGGTCTACTAAATGATTTTCGTTTGTCCGGTACTGAAAACTTGCCCAAACACTGTTTTAGTTTTTAGCTCTTTTGTTTTCAAAGAAAAAGGTCAAGCTATTAAGTTCAAGTCAATGGGCATCATTGTCATCCAAAAACTTAAATGTAGCTGATTATAATCCGTAAGTCTTAAGGTTTTGATAATTGGTGTATAGCATTGTTTAGTGGACCTCTACCACGTTGGTTCAAATCACGACTCAAGTTCAATATTGCCCTACCCTGGGGCTATATATATAACTTTGAAAATCTTCTTCTTTAAAATCACTTGACAGAGCCTTTAAGTTTGATGTGAGGCATCCTCTAGTAGACCTCTAACAAGATTGTTCATATTGTATCCCTAGGATGAACCTATTTACTTACAAGGGAGTGGAAGGTACTCCAGCACCACCTCCACACACCAAAAAAAATCTTTTATTTTTCTTATGCGTAGGTACATTGTGCTGAGCTTAATATGATTTTAACTGATATTCATCATAAAGTTCAAAGTGGAGTAAAATATTTGACTGAATTCATATAAAGAACAAAACACTTTCTTGTACACATTTAATCATTTAATGGTACTCTTTTGATTCATAAAATACAGAATTGCATTTAAATATCAAGTAAAAAAAAAAAATAAAGGCATGGGCTCTCTAACACTACCTAGCTAGATAGAAGATGCAAATATCTCTTTCAGTTGCATATAACAAGATAATACTGTACAAGTCTTCACAGACAATACAATCTAGAGTGGATATTTTGTGTTTACATGTTTACTTAAAGAACATCACAGGACCATTGTTTTTGAAAATGCAGTGTGTACAATACAGAAAAAGTCTACAAAGATCTTGAAATAGCAAAGACTGATTAGAAACAGAAGTACAATTTGTTTTTGGCAACAAACCCGAAACGGAAATATAATTTACAGCCTATATGTATATTATACAGTAAAACTTTGTCAACTCGAATTCGCTCAGGGAGGACGTAAATCCTCAAGTTATCCGATTATCTTGCCAATTGTTCCGGCGATGCATTATAAATACTACTTGTGAAATTTCCAAACAACTTAAGAGGATGTTGACAAGGACACTAATTGTAACTGCATGTACGATGTATACAATAACATCAATTTAATTTCAATATGTTCAAATAATGATGCGCCGGTGAAGGTGCAAAAACATTCCCTATATAATTAGTGCCTTTGAATTGTTTTCCTCGAGTTATCAGGTTACCGAAGTTTGAGTTATTGATGTAAAATTTAGTTATAAATAAAGGGGGTAAAGCCGGGGCAACGGTAATACCTCGAGTTATCATGGGTTCTCGAGTTACGGATGGTCCAGTAAATGAAGTTTTACTGTATGTGACCATCTGTAAATAGATTTACAAATGTTTTCACATTAATAAATCTCTAAAATTTCTTCTCCCTGTGACCTGAATTTATTCCATTTTAAATAACTTTTTGCACAGAAAACTTCTGAACAGCATACAAAAAAGAAATGAAGGAACAATTAGCATTCCATAGAATTCTTCAAAAATTTAAGCAATAACTGCAAACAATACTTATACAATGCTTCTTTATATAAAACCACTCATTTTAACTAATTAAAATTAAAATTCCCTTTGTGAAAAAAGCAGCACTGAAAATCTCTGGGAAAAAAAACTAGCATTCTTAATCTTATCAAAGTTAGTAAACTTGGTATATTAATTTGAAAAGAATCTTTCTAAAATACTAAGGCAAACACTTAACACATTTCCAAGTTATGTAATGCCAGCAGAATCTTGTTAAACCTGAATTTCATTATCTGGCAACTTGATCTGTTTCTTCACATTCTTCTCTTTGAGTAACCATTATAATTCCTTGTTTACAATACTTTATAAAAATATCTAAAATCAAGAGGTCAATTTTACTCCACAAACATCCAATGAGAGTTACTTTGATAAAACATTAAATATGGGTACAAAACTGAACACATCTCAAAGCCCAACATGAACTTTCACTTATAAAAAGATAAATAAATAGCAACAAAACACTTAAAAACATTTAATTAAATATGGCAAAATGATTACTTCAACTGAAAAGTTCTAGGGATCAAATATGTAACTACATCTATAATGCATGACACTCTCCAATATGTATGTCCTTTTCCACAGAATATTTTGTTTATTGTTATATATTTTTATTGAGATAGAGACCTTGGATTGCTAGAAGACTCCGTATAAGCAGTAACATATCAACAGACTGAATATACAACAATTAGGAATTCTGTATATCCCTTTTCACCTGCCAATCAATTTGCTATGGTAGTATGGTATCATCGTGTTTATGCTCAACTTGAACAAAAACTAAACAGCCCACATTACAGAAAAAAGCTAGTGAAAATCTTGTAAATGTGATAATGTCTCTATTCGACATAAATGATTTTCACAAAATACTCATATATTACATGAGAATTTGCCTCAGAAAACCCTCAACTTCTTTATGTGACTGACATGCAACAGGTAACCTTATATTAAATAACAAGTCATATAAAATGATAAAACATTCAGTAGCTACAGGACAAGATGTTCATTCTACACGTAGTGGGTTTCTTTTACAAAAAAAAAAACAACAAAAAAATACAAAAACAATGAAAATATTCTTTCACTTACCAAAAGAACTCCTTGTCCAAAAAAATAGAATGAAGTTTTGTTTCCAAGATAGTAAAAGTATTCTTAAATAAAAATTCCTTAAAAATAGACTATCACAATTCTCATACCACAGTAAGGTCAGCTGTTACATAGAATAAATTTGATTCTCTTGTGCTCTTAAACAAGTGATCATAAATAATAAATTAAAATACTCCTAAAATATCTCAAACACCAAGTCAACTACCCAAAACTACATAAAATATAAGCAAATCTCTATGGCAAAGAAGAAGGAAAAAAAAGTCTACACAAATATTCTACAACAAAAACAAGGTCACTTGAATATCTATTTTTCCATCATTACTATCAAGACATTGCATTATTATGCTCTATTTACAGGTACCCTGTGCGACTAGCAAATTCTGTATACATGTTGATACCAAAATATGAAAAAATAAAACATCAAGCATTTCAATCCAAATGAAAAGATTCTTGAAACATCAACCAGATTCAAGCCTTTTGCTTACTTGTCAATTATCTACAAATGTCATCTTTCTAATATCACTGAACTCTTGCAGACGTTTTGTCCTCCAAACATATTAACTTACAAAAATTGACTACAAATGTGTATAAATATAATTGTATTTACAGATTTATGTAACCAGTATTTACAGTTGAGAATGTGAAGAAATAACAATAAAACAAATTACAAAAATACACACACAATACATTGACTGGATGTTTGAACACAAAATCATTTTTTTGTAATATGCTACTGAATACAAGTTATGAAATAATGTTGCTGGAATTCAAAGATTTTCTCTGGCAAGATGCCTGAAAATAATTCAATGCTCATTCAGCAAGTAGAAGCATATTTGCCATTTCAAGAGGCCTTCAAAACTTTTCATGATATGTGACTTTGAATGAACTAGGACTAGTTTCTGACAGCACAATGTACATCTACCTGCCAATACAGGTAGTTAGGAAAGAACTGAAACAAGACTGTAATTATTAGCTGCTCAGTTAAACAGGTGATACCAGGATAGTTTCTTGGACTTTACTTGATACTGGCACAAGACTTCCCCCCCCCCCTGTAAACATTTTAATCTGTTCCTGTTTGGAATAGACTAGTCCTGGAAATTTAAAAGGAGCAACAGACTAACTTTCACACCAAATATAATTCCTGGGACTAATCAAACCAAAAACATGTGTTAATTTGGTTGAGTGAATAAAACAGCACATAAAGTCATGCCTGTAAAAAATGTGAAACAATTAAACATGAGAAATGCAAGCTTTTGTTTGGTTACAGCAACAGAGTTCTATTTGCATAACCTCTTAACTATGTGGCATGCAACAAGAACTTGTGCACTGAAACAATCTCTTTCTAAATTAACGTAGCACATGAAAAATGGTGGATAACAATTACAACCATATAAAAATACTGCAAAATACAAATAACTGTAGTTAAAGTCACTGACAAACCAGAAACATTCTAACATTCTAAGTTCCTTTCCAAACCAAATAAAGAAAAGCATGTGAACCAAACCCGAAATAACTGTTCTAATATGATGTAAAAACATTCTTTGAAATGATTATGATTCTGATGTGTCAAATTATTTGAAATCAAACAAGAAAAAATCTCTTACAATCATCTGTTTTGTCTGTTTAATAAAAGCAACTGCACAAACTTTGAAATCATTAAAATATTTTAAATATATAATCTAGAACAAACAACAACAGTACAACATGTAACTGAATGATAAGCTTCAACTAGTAAAGAACAGCAGCTTTCTGGAACTGGAAACATATTTCTGATCTTTGCCTGCCTCCCTGCCAACACTTTATCACACAACTTGAACTATCCAAAAATACAATGAATACATGGAGTCTCCTCATAATGGACCTTTAGTTTATTCTAATGGCAAAGATGAACACTACTCAGCTTCTTGGTAACTATTCTATTTTGAAGCGTTTTGCCGTAGTGCCATCACCAGCAGCAAAATTATTTGACACTGGCATTACAACAATTGTCTTTGCACCACCCATAGCTCCTGTCGTAGTGGCTGTTTTCACAGCAAGGGTTCCCGTGTTACTAGCTGATACCATACCCACAGCACCATTGTGATTTGCTGTAGCTGCCGCGCTTGTTGTCAGGACCATAAGAGTTGTTGCCCCTGATGAGGCACCAATGTTTTCTGCAGTTGTTCTGTTGATTAAGGAGGTGGCTCCCCCAGCTTTATTTAACGGTGCCTGGATGAGTGTTGGAGGTTTGCTAACAATGTTGCTGGATGTTCTGTTTGTTAAAGTTGCTGTGGATTTTTCTGTTTCTGCCTCAGAGAAGCTCATAGCTACAGCACTACTGAGATCAACAAACTGCAAGGCAATATATAAATATATATATAAATTAGTTTCACTTTCAATCTGAAAAAGCCAAAATACTCCTAACAGTTCTATTACATATCTATTTTATTTATAGCTATTCAAGATTTTAGTTAAGTACACTGCTCCAAACAAATACTAGCACTAGACCCTTCTACTACATAAGGAACTGCCAAACTAATGGCCGTCCATAGTCAGTGACAGGTTCTGCTTGATTAAAAATCATAGACTGTATGAGCAACGAGACTATCAATACATACATGCTGAAACTTCTTTGTTTTCTTTGCGTTATTACCATTCATTTATACTGAAAAACTTAAAACTTATGAAAAGAGTGAGAATGGCTGGAGAAAACTAAGAGAGGACTTAAATGTCTAAATTGAAAGCTTTAATATTCTTGAGACAAGCTAGATGTGTACTTACTTCTCCCATGACTGCAATGGGAGTTTCTCCAGTAGCTGAGGCAACTTTGTGTTCAACAAGATAAAACATGTACTCATCATACAGCAGGCGAATGAGGTGAAACGAACCAAAGCTAGCTGCACTACGCAGTGTCAGATCTCGAATGACCATTGAGCTGCAAGTTGAAACACACCATTTATGGAAGTATTCTTGTGGAACATATAACTTCATTAAATGGGGGATTATAAAAGTAAACTGAAAGGTCTCCAGCATTGCATCTCAATAAAATTAAAGACGCTGGCCTATGGTGGACATGATTAATCAACAAACATGTAGCTAGTATCAAAAGCTTAGCTGACCCTATATAAACTTATGCCTTGATACTGGAAGGCCCTGCATTTAACCCCTACTTACACAATTATTTGGCAAATTGTTTAATTAATTGATACTGTTTAATATCATAAAACATCTTAGTATAAAATATGGACAGTTTTGGATGAATGGTTGTTAATCCTTTTATCTGTGAGAGTGTATAAATTAACAGCCTTCTTTAAAAGCATAAGAGCTAAGAAACCTAGGATACAGTCACTGAGCAGGACTTATATAAACTGCAACTCCTTGTTTCCTAACTAATGTCAAATGAAAAGGTTATTGCTATCAGAGGTAAGGTTCAAACCTGCGTAAAACTGTGCTTACCTGTAAAAAGACCACTTAAGGAGAAACTGTCTGGCTGCTTTAGGAAAATTGGGACTTCCCTCATGCTGTTTAAGGACCTGATTGACAACCCCTTCTAGCCAGATAGCCCATTGTTCTAGAGAGTTCTGAGCCTGTAGGGTTTTCTTAAAATCCTGTTCCAGTTGCTGTACCATGCTATCTTCACACTGACATACCCAACTGGCTTGCTCCTGTACACACACATTTTAAATATTAAATATTAAAAAAGAACTTTTTGTTTTATCTGATATAGAGCATTAAGTTGTAAGATACTATAGTGTGCAATAAAGACTGTTCTCATCTAGATTACTTTCTCCCAATATATTTACAACTTCTAGCTCATCTACATCTGAATGTCTAAGACAGGATTATTTTAAAAGTAATAGGGCTCCATCTTTGCCAATTCACAGGTATACAAAACTGTAACATTCTTGTTAACAATAAACCATGGAAGTTTTAGTTTATTGTATAAAAAATGTAACTCTTATTTTAAACTTACTTGAACATTGGCAAAGTCAACTCTGTTTAGGTCAGTCAGCATCTGGTTGATCTGTGAGGTATTCTGTAATACTGCTCTAGCAGCTTGAGCAAGATGATTAAGGGACGTGTATCTACGCAGGGTCTGAGCAAAGGCACTCACTGCTCCAAGCTAAGAATGACACAAGTGGAAATGTCAGTGATGATCACTTCATTAATAAACTGAGTCATTTACAAAAGTACAGTTATCATGCAAATCTTCTAAAACTAGAAATGGGTTTTTGATTGAACAAAAACTTATGTCTCCCCCCAGCCAGTTGCTGCAGGCAGTATTGAGTCAGACGATTGTAAAATAAGGGGGATATTTTTGTCAAATCTACATGATGAACAAGAAACTCATACTCTGTCAAGAAAGGATTGAGCAGAAACCTTGTTTCATATTGTACAAAATGGTTGTATTCATTCAGTCTAGTACCTGTAGCATGTTGGAATCATGTCGATGGCAGTGCAGTTACATAGATATGGGCAAAAAACATGAAGCCAGTTACAAGGTGTCTTCTTCAAGCACTCAAGTTTAATCTATTTCCATTGATAAGGAGAAAAGTTACATCATGATAGCTGTAGTATGTTGGAACTACTCCTACTATGTTGGAATTTGACATTTAACCTCCAAGTGTGACCTTGACCTTGAGACACCACATCCGCAAAGTGGGTTCTGCACGTCGCTTTGACGAGGTGAACATCTGACCCAAGTTTCATAAAAATCCTTCAAGGGCTTTTGAAGAAACAGAGGGGACACGATTTTGTGGCATTTGACATTTAACCTCCAAGTGTGACCTTGACCTTGAGACACCACACCCACAAAGTAGGTTCTGCACGTCGCCTTGATGAGGTGAACATCTGACCCAAGTTTCATAAAAATCCTTCAAGGGCTTTGGAAGATACAGAGTGGACACGATTTTGTGACAGACAGACAGACGGACGGACGGACAGACAGACAGACAACCGGGGGAAAAACTATGTCTCCCCCATTTTTGATTATCTTTTAACGGATATAAGTAACTTTTGAATGAAGAAGATAAAGGCTACAAATTCTGTTTCAATATACAAAAGCATTATATGCTCACAGGGTTTTTTACCTTCTAAAAACAGGCCAAAATTTGGCTACTTAAGAAAGAGGACAAATGAGTATGGCAGAGACCAGATTTTTATTCTTTTATGGACCTACCTTTGTCTTCATCATTTCTTCAGGCACATTGGTCATGGCTCCTTTCAGCCAGTTTTCAAGACTTTTGGCAAAGTTCCTGATGGCTTGAGTCAAAGAACCTGTTAAAAAGATGCAATCTCAATTAGCAATAAATTTGTAAACATGTTTCATATTTCTATGAATACAGCTGCTGTACTTTCTTGAATCAGTCAACTCAACTAGACATTGACTATCTTGCTCGCTGGTGACAGACCAATTTCAAACCATCCACTCAAAACAGCTAAGAGAGAAAATTCAACATAAACATTGCTTTAAACTGCCTTGTAAAATGTCAATTTAATTCTTAAAGTTCAGGTCTTTATCTGATCTACTGTGACATATTACATGTATAAAGAAGTATGATCCAAGGTACTCTGAAATGGTCATTAACCATTATGTTCATTTACATATATATTTCACATTTTGAAACTACTATTTAAACAACAGATGTTTGTAAAACATACATGTAAATGGTCACTCTGACCTTGAACTTTGACCAAGTGACCCCAAAAGCAATATGAGTCATCTGTGGGTCATTGTCAACCTCCATTGCAAGTTTAAGGACCCTAGGCCCAAGTATTCTCTAGTTATTCATCAAAAACTATTATTCAATAAATGATCAATATGACCTTGACCTTTGATCAAGTGACCCTAAAACCTACAGGGGGTCATCAACTGGCCATGATCAATCTGCCTTGAAAGTTTTTGGAAGCGTGGGCCCAAACATTTTATAGTTATTGATCAGAAACCAGTTTGCTTTTCAAGGTCACTGTGACCTTGGCCTTTGACCTACTGACCTGAAAAACTATAGGGTTCATCTTCTCGTCATGACCAACCAACGTAGCAGGTTTGAGGAACCCGAGCCCAAAGTTTCTATATATATATTTATGGGATAAGGTTATGTTATGACCCAAACACTATAGGGGTCATCTACTGTCCATGACCAAACTGCCTATGAAGTTTTGGGGAGCCTGGGCCAATTTGTTCTATAGTTATTGATTGGAAATCATTTTACTTTTCAAGGTCACTGTGAACTTGACCTTTGACCAAGTGAACTGAAAAACTAGGTGTCATCTACTGCTCATGACCAACCGACATAGCAAGTTACAAGAACCCGGGTCCAAGGTTTCTCTAGCTATTTATCGGAAAAGGTTTCGCTTTTCAAGGTCACTGTGACTAAAGCCTTTGAGGAAAAACTGCAGGGGTCATTTACTGGTCATGAACAACCTTCATACCAAGTTTGAGGAAGGTGGGTCCAAGGGTTCTCTAGATATTGATCAGAAACGAAGGGTCAACTGACCTACTAACATTTGGCAAACAATATACTCCCTCATCTTTGATGTGGGGCATAATAAAGTGATTTAGATACTCACTTGGAATAGGTCGCAGTACATCAGGTATAAGGACTTCAACGAGAGCTTGATAAAACATATAGTCTGATTTACGGACATAGTTCATCACTGGCTCATACCGACACATCATATAAAGTTTATCCCTGGGTAATCGTCTCTCATAGTCATTGTCTGGACTGAAATATATCATAAAAAAAATACAAAATCATTCATTTTCTGTTATATCAACTATAGCTTACTGTAGCACAATAAATGTTAAAATGTGCCAAGACAAACTCAAGCTTCTCTCCTAAAGGATTATGTCGTTTCTCCTGGAAAATTCTTTTATGTGTAAGCAGTACCAAGAACATTTTCCTCTTCAAGTGGAAATAACTTTCCTTCATAATACAAGTTAAAATTTTCTCACATACTTCTAGAGTAATATTTTATGTAAGAAGAAACACAAAGATCCTTGAGTCTGTTGATTTACAGGCAATCTTTGGGCATGAGCTGTGAATAAGGTTTCCAGCCCAAGTATATTTAGGTAAGGTTTCTAGCCAAAGTATAAGCACGTAAGATTTCTAGCTCAAGTATATGTGGATAAGGTTTCTAGCCCATGTATATAAAGGTAAGGCTTCAAGCCCATGTATAAAGGGCTAAAAGTAAAGGCTTTACTTTAGTGTCACGGCTATTGAAAGGGCCATCCAAGTTGGCTCATGAAACACCTATCTTTTTTGCACACAGTACCTCCTGAATCCCTTCTTTTTTTGCCAGGCACCTAGCCCATGTATATAAATGGAAGGTTTCTAGCCCATGTATATATAGATTTCTTGTCCATGTATGTGCAGATAAGGTTTCTAGCCTATATAAATAAATAGATTTCTAGTCCATGTATGTGCAGAAAAGGCTTCTAGCCCAGGTTTATTTAGGTAAAGGTTCTAGCCCACATACATGAAGATACGATTTCTAGCCCATGTAAATATAGATAAATAGTTAGCCCAATTATGTGCAGTAAAGGTTTCAAGCCAAAGTATGTGCAGATAAGGTTTCTAGCCCTCTGATATATATATATAGATAAGGTTTCTAGACCATTTATAATTTATATAGGTAAGGTTTCTAGCCCGTCTATATAGATAGGAAAGGTTTCTAGCCAAAGAAAATATAAGTAAGGTTTCTAGCCCATGTATATATAAATAAGATTTCTAGCCCAGGTATATACAGATAATGTCTCTAGCCAATGTATGTGCAGATGAGGTTTCTAGCCCATGTATGAGCAGATAAGGTTTTTATACCATGTATATACAGATACGGTTTCTATCTCAAGTAAATGTAGATAAGATTTCTCATCCAAATATATATGTAGATATGGTTTCTATCTTTTACCAACTAGTAAACAAACAGCTGATTTGAAGCATAGACTGAAAGCTGATATTTAATGTTTACCTTTGATCTAATGACTGGTTTCTCCAGAATCCCTGCCAGAGTGCTTCTATTAATGAAAACTGAAGATTAACTACCACATCTACAATAGCCTGAAATGAAATAAATGCTTCATTAATTCTAAATTAGTCACACTTTACTAGTACTCTCTTTCTTTATCTTGGACATATCAAGATAAACATATCTCCTTCATTTTCAGTATTCTATTATAATTAATATCTTACTTATATGTATCCAATAAAGTGTTTAAAAAGATATTGACACACTAACAATCTTTTTATATTAGTTGAAATTCCCTAAAATTGCAATAACAAAAATTGCCAAAATAAAGCTATCAATTGCTTTCAGGTGATTCAAAATTTGTAAACTGACACCTTGTCACTATCTGACAGTGAAATATCGAATGTAGGTTGTTGATATGGCCAGCAGACAATTTAGCCAAAGATACTGGGTAGGATAATTTGACCAGAAAAACAGGTAACTTATTGAAATGGAAAAAAAAGTTTTGGAGTTAGTTTCTAATTTACATGACTGAATTACTCTTTAGAAGAAAAATTTAAAAGGACATGGATATAATTATAAAGTAGGTTTTTATTATTAATTTAATATTATCATTATTACTGGCTCGGGGTATTCTAGCCAGATACATTTAATGATTTTATTTCAATTGATTAATTAGCTGAAATACAAGATTATTCAGCGTACTTTTTGCAAGAATGGTTGAAAGGCTTACTGATATGTTGACTGGCTTTCCAAATTGCCCTTTTTTTGAAAAATCAAACTGTTATCACTCCTTTAGATGAAATTATCAGTTCAACAATAATGCGATTTAATTGCAATTGTTAAGAAAGTGAATAAGATGTGATTTAATGTGCTATTTGTGCAGGCCGTTCCTCGCCTTTATCAAAGAGTTATTCCTTGCAAGATACTACATTTACATCTGCTGAAATAACACTTCATATATCACATGAACCTTCTGCTGGCAGAGTAATACTAAATAAATAAATAAAATTTGTTAATAATTAAATCCATCTCCTTTCAATTTATTTTCTTCTAAAGAGTCAATCAATCATATATATTAGAAACTAACTCCTAAACATGAGTTTTCCATTTTATCCTGCTACTTATTTATCTGGCCAAATTGTCCTATCCAGTGTTTTTATCTGGCCAAATTGTCCAACCCAGTGTTTTTATCTGGCCAAATTGTCCAATCCAGAGTTTTTATCTGGCCAAATTGTCCAACCCAGTGTTTTTATCTGGCCAAATTGTCCAATCCAGTGTTTTTATCTGGCCAAATTGTCCAGGCCAGTGTTTTTATCTGGCCAAATTGTCCAACCCAGTGTTTTTATCTGGCCAAATTGTCCAGGCCAAATCGTCAGTGCACAGCTTTAAATCACAGCTATAACTTACTTCAGCATGCTCTCTGTACATTTTCTGAAAGATGAGTATATGATCCAGTGTGATTCCTTCAGGAAGGGCTTGAGATGATATGTCCACCTCACCAAAGTTGGGTATAGCTCCTGAAGCATCCCCTAGAAACTGCTGGTGTTGCTGCTGCTGTGTTGTGGGTCCTTCATGCTGGGGCTGACTCTCGGACCCTCCATAACCCCCATCCCCACCCTCAGACTTTGGGCGAAACCTACAATGAAGAAGTTATAGAACATTAGTGCAAGACCAAACTTTATATTTGTATCTAAGAAGCCTCTCACAAACTCTATCCATAATCTATAGCAATTACAGTGAGTAAGTCTCACAATAAAGCTCTTTCTGGCATGATCACATGTTGCTATCTTCATGTTTTCTTAAACTGTTCAAGATTTTTATCTAGAACAAACAGCACATAAAGAGATAAAAATCTTAAAATTAAAAAAACAAAAAAACTTCTTTTCCTTTTTTTTCTATGATATACACAACTTCTCACACAGAAACAAATTGCTTCAATCTTAATAAAGCAGTTTAAACTTACTTTTTCCCTTGATACAAAGGTTGTTGTCGCATGGCCATGGTCTGGTCATCTGTGAACTGGTTTAAGGGTGAGTTAGCCTTGATTCTTATACCATAATAATGGTACTTGGAATTTCCTCTGCAAAAATCAAAGATGGAATTTCAGATTATTTGAAAATGGCTGTTACATCAATATTTAACCTTCAAAGAAATACTGAATTCCTTCAAAACAGCAGGCCTTGCAACATTTTTGAAGTCTACATTCAGTCATAATCAGCTGATCACAGGTCATTCATAATGAATGACTTGTGAGTCTTATCTTCAGAAAGTTGACATCCATCATGGGTGTCTGAGAATGTGGTCCAAGAGGAATATGACAAAGGGATTGAACATGTTCTCAAATAATCAGATGATTGAGATTAATAAACAACAGCCACCGCAAGCAAGGGCCATGCTCGACTTTTCCTATTTCCAAATGCAAACACATCTGAGGAAGCACATTGTGGTGAAGGGATTTCAAATAAAACATCATTTGGTAATATAATTATCAAATTCACCTATACCAATTTTTGCAAAATTCAATAATTTGATCTTTCCCATCAAGGTCATTTAAAGGTTAAGATCATACTTGAAAGAATCAAAATGTCTGATTTGTCATAAGTATAGTTTTGTCCAAGTATGAATCAAATCATCCATAAAAAAAACAACAAAGTTATGACAATTTAAGCAAAATTCAATCATCTGATCTTGATGGTCAAGGTCATCCGGTTTTGTCATAAGTGTTGTTTTGTCCAAGTATGAATCAAATCCATATATAAAAAACACAGTTATGACAATATGAGCGAAATTCAATAATCTGACCTTGATGGTCATGGTCATTTTAAGGTTAAGGTCACACTTGAATAATTTATCATGTCAGCTTTGTCATAAGTGTTGTTTTGTCCAAGTATCATTAAAATCCAACCAAAATTACAAAGTTATGGCCAGTTTTAGCAAAATTCAATAATTTGACCTTGACTGTCAAGGTCATTTACAGGTCAAGGTCATACTTGAAAGAATCAAAATGTAGGATGTGTCGTAATTGTTGTTTTGTCCAAGTATGAATCGAAACATTCAATATTTTGACCTTGAAGGTGAAGGTCATTTATCAGTCAAGGTCAAGTTTAGTCTGGTCTACTTAAAGGTCTTGTCCGAAGGGTTGTTGTGACCAAGTATGAAGACAATCCATTGACAAATGAAAAAATTATGATCAATGTTAAAGTTTTCCGACGGGAACGGCAACGGCAACGACACAAAGACTATAGCAATAACTTGCTTTCTTCTTTGAAAAAGGTCGAGCTAAACATGGCATGATAACTACAATTAAACTAATTGTTATTCAGCCTAAACCTTGAAAAATGCACTGACTACACCAGGTATCCAGGAAAATCTTTCTTCAAAGTATTGAGGGTTCCCACTGTCGCTCGCCAATGGGGCCAAATGCAACAAAAAAATGAATGTGGCTTATAAAATCTTTGTTTAGAAAATGCTACTGGCAATAAATCGGATAGAAAAATCTCTAAAATCAAATCAGGAAGAAAGAAACCTAAGCAGTTTGTAATTCATGTAAGCAACAGGTAGTTTACAACTGGGGTGAAGATTATGCATGATTAACTGCCAAATATTGCAACTTCCATTGTTTATAAATTAATATGGCATTTTGAGAAGGTGTTGAGTTGAAAATAGCATGTTTGTAGATCGGTTTAGAGTTTTTTCAGCTTATCTTTATTCCAGTAATTGAGAAAGCAATGCTTTGCTGCTTTTTTTCACACCTTTTGAAAACTTGAAAAAGGAAGTGTGTGCAATCACAGGAATCTAAATTTTATCACGTTACTACTGAATATCAGAAATGTACACAACTACTTGTAAATATGTATGTCTTTGAAGATTGACAAGTGCTCCGTATTACCTATTGATAGATAAAAGCTTCTGATTCTTTAATCCTTTGCTGCAGTCAGTGCTTTTTAGTATACAAAATGTTACAGTCTGCAGTACTGTGAATGTTTAAATGTAAGTAATTTAAACAGATTTAAACCATTTCAAAGTTCAATCACCACTTTCCTGTAGAAATGTTTATGTAATGAGTGAATCATTTACATTTTACTTAAAAGTACAACCACCTATAGATATGTAAATCTAACATAAAATTAAAGTAAAATATAAAATGCAAAAATTCTTTAAGAAATGGTAGCCCATACAGAAGTATCATGACATACATGACTGTGCTCCTATTGTTGCTTTGTGATAGCTTAAATTCTAAGTGATAAAGTACTTTAATTGTGACACAAGTTTGAAAATTGATCAGTGGCAATCTCAGTTGGCTCCAACTGGTGAATGTTTATTCATAATGCAAATTCAACACTTGTATTCTTTTGTATTTTAGAAGCAGAAGCATCCATTAAGTTAAATACTTTGCTTTTTTATATGTTCTTTTGTTTTGTTTTTGTTTTTGTTTTTTCATAATTAAGGAGGTCTGACCAAGATTAATCCAAACTTCATTCAACAAGTTCAAAATTTATCAATGGATTTCATATATTGTATAGTTTAATAGAATATTTTTCAATGTTTCTTCTTAGTCATCTTGGCTAAGCAAATCACTGTTTCAATACAGTGAAACAATGCCTTCAAGGTGACCTCCTAGGTTATTCAGTGTCAACTTGATTCATTAGACCCTTTTTTTGATGTTTGAACATTTCATCTAAATTTCAAAGCCATAAAAAAAAAATGTATTAACTTCAAAAGACAATGAAAAGACTTCAATAATTATCACAGGTAACACATCAGATGAAAAGGAAATGATCATTAAGATGGATCAATATTAATATAGACAGGTAATGAGAAATGTATGGAATGATTTCATGAAGAAGTAACAGGAGAGTGTCTTGAAGAGACTTTCTCTGCAAAACTTAAAAAGAATCTTTGCTTTCAGTAAATGCTTTCAGAATATTGCAACAAAGCAGATTCTCAGAATATAATACCTCAGATCTAATACAACTTAAAACCACAGAACACAAACCTGAGGCATACAGCTAAACTTTGAGACCATTCTATAACAAGACTATGCTTACCTTGTGCCAAGTCGTCTTGTACGCAGTCCCAGGAACACTGAGCGGATAAGTTTGCCAAATGACGCTGGATTCATGGGGTCTAGATTCTGTTCTTGACAATGTCTTAGGTAATGATTATATAGTGTACTTCTGGGGAGACTCACTCCATCAGCAGTCTCATAGTTATCTATCAACCACTGAACCTGCACAGGAAAAATTATGTATCATTTCCTTTATTCATTACTTCTGCAAACATCCAGTGTCAATATGCAAGTCATTAATTACTCTCCATTTTCTGCATGCTTTGATGATCTTAGGTTCTGAAATTTTCTCAACTTTTCAACAGCTATTTTTAGCATGGTAATAAATATCAATAATTATGTCATTTCAAAGACAAAATACTAAAATACCAACAAGACAACTTTGTTTACCAGAACATTTATCAAGAAAAGACTTACTCTCTATCATTTTACATTAACAGTCATAACTCTTAGGAAGAACTCAAATGAGGCATTCATTACGACAGGGAAGATTAAAACCCCTCATGCACATTCATAATGGACATCAAAGACCAACAAATCCATTCTAATATTCCTCCTTGATGACAAATAAAAGCAAAACCAATCATAGGAGAATGAACTGATACATTTATAACTTTGACATTACAAGAACTGAAAAGAAAATTATAAGCTTCATACTGAAAAACAAAATCAACCAAAAACAAAAATATTCAAATAAATTTTGCAGAAGGTCATAATACTAGACTTATGGAAAATCAATGATGAGCATGAGCTAACTGCTGCAAAATGATACTCTATATAGACAAAACTAAAGACACTTAAATTCTGCATGCCATGTAAAACTGTGTTGTCTTAATATAGGTCACACTAAATCTGTGTCATTCTCTGGAATAATAAGTACAACAATTATAATAATGCAGTTATAATGCAGTGTTTATACTGCACTAAAATCTACCATGAAAGGCACATGAAACAGACACTTCTTCTGTATGACTTTAGGGTGAATGTTTTTATGACTAATGTTTACATAACAAATTAACTTTTGAAAATAGTAAGAAAAAATGGAATCTAGATGAAAAGTTTAAACTTCCAAAAAAGGGTCTAATGAATTATAACATTTGACTTCTTCTTCATATATTTTTTCTTATAACCAACCTGCATTGTTTTCTATCATGATTATTTAATATAATGATTCAGGCATTTGAATACTGTTCTTTGTTTCTGTCAAATTACATGCGCCTTTTGCTGACATCAAAGGGTACCAACCACCAGTTACACATATTGCATGCCTTACATGCCGTCCTACAAGCAATATATAGACCCTTCCCTCTATCAAGTCATGCAGCCTAGTGAGCAGGGCAACAATACATCTTACATCCAGCTAGACCAACAGGCTGAGAACCATTCTTTCCTTTACTGATTAAAGCATTCAATTTGGAGTAACTTCTTTCAGTTATCATGACTGTTACAGTTTTTACTCAATGAAATAGTTTCGAACATTTTAGTGCAAATCTATGTAATATAGAAATCTTGCTTAAATTCACCTATAGCATAAGCAAAACAAATCTTGTTTCCTTCAGCTATTGTAGTTTAGACATCTTTATTAAATCTATGAGGAAACTTTAAATCTATGAGGAAACTGAGGGATTAGAATGGAACCAAAAAATTCCTTACAACTCTAACCAATCAAATTCTTAAACTGTCCCAACCTCTCGACCCCACCCATCTTCAGGTTTCCCTTGAAAACAGTCTCCCAACCTGTTGTATCTAAGTTTCAAATTAAAATAATAATCATTATGAATTACCCCACTCTTGAGAGATGGAACATCGAGGTTTACAGAGCTACCTTTACCCTCGAAACTGCTGGCATAACGTGCCAGAGCTGACTGCTGCAAATGGGAGAAAAAAAATGCTAAAACATATATCAATACTTGACCAATCAGAGACAAGTGTTTACAACCACTTGATATCAAAGGTATATGTATATATGTTACCAGTATATATATACACACACAACGTTTAAAGAACAAAATGTATCAACACTTAATTACGAAACCTAAAATGATTTAAGACAAGTTACAACAAAAATGTGAATTTTGCATGCAAAGACAAGCTGAAAATAGTACACACTTTGAACTGACACTGATCTACAATTTCCAAGGAACATGCTAGTTCAATTAGTGTCAAGTTACTTGGCAAACAATTTTACTTAAATTTGATAAATATCATCATATTTCAGTGGAAAATCTTGTCACAGAACTTTGGTATGGAAAATTTTATTACGTGGTAAAGGATTAGCTCTGTAAACTCACTAAAATGATTTCAGAGCCCTGCTTTATCAAAACATACACTTGACTATCCATTGTTGTATTCATGCATACAGTTCAATCCGCAGAAGTTTACATATACAGAAGTATATGTCTGTAAATCAAACTAAACCACTGAGGCATAATAAGCAGGCTTTACTATTGTATATGCTGACCTGTATACATAAAAAGTTTCAACGGCCAATAGTCTGTTTTAATCATCAGGGCTCTCTTTTTGAAAAGGGCTCTGCTTAAGAGACACAAGTTTTTATCAATCAACAACTGTAGTTAAGATAGAAACATCTTAAGTACTTTTATGAACAATACTTCAGAATACTGTAACTCAGTGTTTGCATAAAATAAAGCCATGTTACAATGAAGATACTGAAAAGTTGTTGATTGATCAAAGTTCTCTGTGAATATCAGAGCTGCTATGATGGACAGAAAATTTCCAGGTACATAGAGTAGGTATGAGAGAAAAGGAAATGTCCAGACAAGATCTCCCATTGATGCCTTATCAAACATAGGATACCTTATCTGATGTTATTTTTCAAATACACTAAGCACAACCTCACAACAATGACTATATTAAATTCAAATTTGTCTCACTGATCTGAATTCAAACATTTTAAATGGGTATGATTCAAATGTTCAAACTATACACAAACAGGGTCACTATGAAATAAAAGACATTACAAAACTAAAACTGGGTAATTCTAAAGCACCAATGGGCTGATCTTTATAGCTATTGGTAATAAAAACATTGTGAACAAAATGTATCTTGGAGTACTTGTACAGTAAATGGCATGCACCCTATCATAACAACATCAAGATAGATGGCATGCGTATGAAAACAGATATATACTGTTATGGGAGTGAACCATTCAAGATTTCTTAAACTTTCCAAAACCTTAGCTTTCATGGTTAACATAATTATTAACTAGCCAACTAAGCAGCAAAGTTCTTGTACTTTATACTCCATACTGCAACTCAGAGTTTGCAGTTACAAAGATAATTTTCAACAGTGACACTTCCTGATGGAAAAGGACTGGATAAACAATGCATGTTACATGCATTTACAGTAGTTAAGTCAAACCTAAAACTGGGCACCAATTCCAAATATAAGCCACAATGAATTGACCAAAGTTCAACAATAGAATGTATAATATTTAACGACTGCTGAAGGCTAAAATAAGTGCACTATATAAAGTACAGTACTTACTTCTTGACTGCGATTGTACAACTCGTCCTAAAAAGATATAAGGGTTTAAACCTAGCAATTGGGCATACAGACAAATAAACCCAAATACATACATGTAGCAGAAACAGTAATTATTGAATACATATTTAGCACTTGGTCATCATTTCTTTCACCAGACAAGGTATCCTGTGTTAGTTTATTAAGCAACTGTTTAAGAAAACATAATGATGATGATGATGACAATGGTGATGATAATGATTAAACCTGTATGAGACAGTTAGAGGAAGCTACTTAGTCACTACCCAGATTTTCCTTCCCTTTTCTGCAATTCTCTTTATATAAATTAAGAGAATTTGAAGACAATTTTCATGAGAAAACAAACACAACTCCATGTCAAAGTTTGTCTTTACTAAGCAGTGTGTGTTTGTCTTAAAGCTTTTTTTAAGGAACTGAAAGAAATGCAGATTAAATAAAGAATAGGAAAATGAGGCATTATCTTAATTAAACTTCTACCTACATTTTTATACAGAACTGAACAAGGAGAAAACAAGAAATGCTGATGAACTGGTTTACAAGGAATATGAACAAGAAAATGAACAAAAGTAGTAATAAACTAACACTTTAAAGTATTGGGCCAGTTTTCAATAAGAAACAAGTCAGACACAAGGGAAAACAGAGCTTGTTTTCAATTAAAGAAAAAAGAAAATATGGGAAGAAAATTTTTACAGTGCTTGATTAAGCTGCTATACCTTATATAAAGGCAGTACTCCCACTTTGTTCAGATTTCTACGCAAATTAGATAAATGTCAAATCATTTTTACATCGAAACTTCAAACAAAGACTTCCTTCACCACTTTTCACTTCACTTCAAAACAATGCTTTAAAATGTACTGCAAATGTACTTATAATAAGTGTGGCCTGTACTGGCAAAACCCTTGGCGACTATAGTACAGTGAAAGTGTCAGGCATAGAAAAGGAATTTTCACACTAAGTGCTGCTAGTTAAGTATAAAACCTTGAGTGTCACTGTAAAAGCAGATCTTGTAGGAACGAAAATGTTATTTCTATAAAAGTGTAACTAAACTTGAAAATTAGATCAGTTTCTTTAATATCCAGCATATATTGGTATACTGTTGTAACAGATTCTATTCCCCCCATAAGAATACAGTGATACCATTTTTAATCATTATCTTTATCTACACAAAGCAATTCTAACTTCCATTAATTCAGATTTATAAACTCCTTATTACCAAACCCAACAAGACACTGCTTTGACAATGAACACATCCAAAGTTGTAAAATAAAAGCAAAAAACAAATACCGTAGCCGGTGAGGCTCTAGTTGTGTGAGTAAGTGGTGCTCCTTCCCCATCCATTGTGCCCCCTTGGATCAGGTAGGTGTTACCACCCTGCTGAGTAAGTATATGACCTTGCATGGTCTGTATTGCACCCATATTTGGTAAACCTTGGGTAACCTGTAACATATGTATCACAGTACAAACACTGAACTAGCTATTTTTACAAACTGATAGACCTAGAAATAAACTACCTGTCTATGGCACTGTTACAGGTTTTAAAATCTTGAAAGCAATGAATTTCTTGAGGAGCTGAGTTCTATTTTTGCAGGCAATAAATTTCACCACATAATAGGAATCATAAAAATACCAAACATTACTTACTTCATACTGAAACTGGCACAGTGCTTCAATAGATTTGTATTCAGTATTCATTTTGAAGATTTGTAAAATAGAGAATGTCATATGTTGCTTTTACACACAAACAAACCTTCCTTCTTCATCAATATAAATCAACTACTGACCTGTCCACTGCTAGTCTGATAGTAAGTGCCAGATGAAGTGTTGTAAACAGTTGTCTGTCCATAGTCACCACTGTATTGTTGTCTGAAAAAAAAAAAAAAAACACTGAAATAACACATGTTTAAGTACTGAAACTAACAAAATAAAGCCTGATATGTCTTACACTATGACAAAATTTTATACACCACATTAGGATTTTAAACACGGCTGCCAAAATCAAGTGTATTGTCCTGTAATAAAGCTAGAGCAAAATGGTTTAAGAACTCTTTGTTGAATACACACTGGCAAAGAGAAAGATCTTGTTTGTAAAAATGGACTAATAAATCAAAATTAGATTTTGGCATCCCTGTTTTACATAACAAAATCTGTACATCAACACTGCACACACCATCAATGAACAACCATTAGATTCTGCTACTATGCCTTTATGTCATGTTTCAATGCCACCACTAAACACTGTTCAAAACATATCAAAACTTCAATCCCAACAAAACATAAGCTATCGCAAATAACAAACAAAATTTGCTGATCCTAGTTGAGATCTTTGTCTAGTTAGTAGCTAAATTTCATACTTCATCAAAAATAACAGTTAGTTTCAAACAATTTTGCCATAATAAGTGAAAAACGAAGTCAATATTCTTCTCGGAATTTTCATAGCCAAACCTTTAGCTGTTTTGGTAATTTTAACATTTCAATTTTATCATTTCAAAAACCATGTACATGTCAATCCCACATCATACACACAAGAAACAAACACAACAAACAACTAAAGCCTTGATTATCCATAAACAAATGGTCAATTCAATTTTTAGAAAGGATGCCTATCAAAATTAAAGATCACTATACTTCCTCAATTGTTTTAGTTTGTTTTAAACTTTAGGCTAGATTTTGGGGAGCATAATTATTACAGAAGATTCAAACCAGAGAAACAAAAGCTTTATGGCTCTCCCCTCCCCTCCCTCCTCCCCAGCTGTACATATAAAATTATTAGATCCTGCCTATACATGAACATGGACATAAATTTAGAGAACAGTCTTAAAATGATCTTCATCTCAGTTTTGTTACTTTTTAAAAAAGTCCACATGTTTTACGTTTCACCTCACACTGTGACCTTGACCTTGAAGATGCAACCTGGTTCTTGCCCATGACATATCGTCTTATGGTGTTTAACATTTATGCCAAATAATTTAAAAGCCCATCAAGGAATGACAGTTATGAAGCAGAACGTAAAAACCAACCCATTTTTGACCATTCACCTGTAAGTGTGACCTTGACCTTAGAGGTACAGACCTGTTCTTGTGCACGACATATTGTCTCACAGCGACTAACATTTCTGCCAAGTTATTTCAAAACCCACCGAGGAAAGACGAAGTTCTGGAAAGTACGACCTTGACCTTGGAGGTGCAGACCTAGTTTTTGTGCATGTCATATCGCCTTGTGGTTAACATTTCTGCTGAATAATTACAAAATCCATCAAGGAATGACAAAGTTATGGAGTGGACAGGGGGAAAAAAAGAACCTCATTTTTTTACATTTCATCTGTATGTGTGACCTTGACTTTGGAGGTACAGACCTGGTTCTTGTGCCTGACGCATTATCTCATGGTGGTTATTTCAAAATCCATCAAAGAATGACAAAGTTGTAGAGCAGACATGATTTGTGACATCCAGACAGAATGCACAACAATAAAAAATGTCTCACCCTAACACTACGTGGGGGGAGACTTAATAAAAACTGTTTCATTGATGGGTAAGATTAGGAATGCTAGGGATTAATATAGTATGGCTGCATTGTTCAGTTTTGATGTATATTTTGTACGGCAACAAATACCTAAACAATTACAAATGTAAATCAAAATAAATACACTGATAAAGTAATCAAGATTACATTCTTTTATAACAATATATTATCAAATCACTAATATATGTCAGCCATGACAGTACAACAAGTCACCTAAAGGTAAGTGTAACTTATTACACAATCAGAACTGATAAGTCAGCTAGAATTCAGTCTTTCTTCCTTTTTTCTCTGTTTAGATAATTTCTATTATAGGACAGTTCATTCCTGTATCAAACTGAAAACCCCATTAGAAAAGACAAAACAGTCTTAGATAAATAACATTAAATTTCCTTCTGCATCATAGTTTGATATCAAGATTGAAGCCTTCATGTATCAGACACTAGGAAATAAAGCTTCCCTAAAACACTTGTCAAATTTCCAATACTTTCACTCAATATAATGAAAACACCAATTAGACAAAATTCAGTTAAATCATGCTGCAACAATTTAAATGTGAGGCCTCCATCAAATTATATATAGGAAATAGAAAACATTATACTGTATAACAAAACCATGAAACAAACACAACAAAAATCACAACAAAATGTTACCCTTCATTATTCCAGCGAACCCTGTCAAGCAACAAAAAATACTTCAGACTAACACATGCTTTTTACAAGAAAAATTAACAGTAAATAAAAACAAAATTTCTAGTGAATCTCATGAAATTATTAAAATGCACTGAAACTGAACATATCACTAACCCATTTCACAATAATACTATGCAAGGAACTAAATATAGTTAATAGTTAATGCATAAATTACTCAAGAAAAAAATAAACACAATGTTACTGAACAAAAAAATAAGTATAATTATACCCTAAATAAAGATACTGTGTTCAACTTCTCCAGTTAAAAAAAATAATTCTCAAAGAACAAAGACTTCCATAGATGCTTAACTTATATGTTAGGAGCTCAATTTTCTTCAATCCTTCAAAAAAAGGTTATTAAACCTAAGGATTTTCATATACCTAAAGGCACAGTTTCACTTGCAAGTATGAAATAGACTAAAACAACAGGATTTATGCATGTGTTACAACCAGGGCTCCAGAAATTTTCAAATCTCATTAAGGTCCAAGACCCCACCCAATTTTATGGGTTTATGATAGGTGTGTAGGACTACATTAAGGACCAATTGGGGTTAAGGTGTGAAATTTTGGCATTTTAATGATAAATTATACTTAAATTTGATTTTCTAGAAAACATATGGACAGACTTTTAAGGAGTTTTGGACATATATACTGGTCCAGGAAGCTGAAATTTAGTAAAAAGTGACAAAGTTTCAGTTTTCCTGAACTATGGTTACAACTATGCTTGTGATGACCATTTCCACTATTATGACAGCTTTCACTGATATGATGATACATTAAATAAAGTTCAAATCTGCTACAGTCCAGTGGCATCAAAATATAGTTACAAAACACTAAGCAGATATAAATTTACTGTAAATATAATGAATGTACAATATCTGTTTAAAGGGGCTGTGCTCCAGATGACAAAAAAAAGAAAGTTTTCTTGTATTATAAATTTCTTGTAATATTTATGACTAATGCTTAAAAAATAACTTACTGACAAAAAATAAGTCAAATAATTACATTATAAATTGATTGTTTTCCCTTTCAAAGTGCTATACCGTAACGCGACGGTATAACTATATCGTATAAGATTTAAAGTAAATATCTGTAATATCACATGCGGCTATGGTGATGACAGTAAAAGCGTTGGTAATATTTTGTTAACATGAGGGTCCAGAGTTCAAATCAGGCTGGAGCGAAAATATTTTTTATATTTTTTTTTAAATTTTATTATCAGTTTTGAAGTAAAATATTATGTTGTTATAATCTCACGGCATCTAAATATATAATTTAAAAAATTTTTTTTTTATGTCAAATCTATAGTACAGCCTCTTTAAAGCTGTAGATTATATTATTTCAGTATATTTAATCTTTGCAAGTGATCATGTGAAAGAGTCACAGCCCTTGACACGTTATATGCATGCAGAAGTGACTGGATGGGTCATTCTTATCTGAGCCAAATTTCATGCCCGATTCTCTTACTGCATAGCTTTTTTTCTTTACTCTTCTGTAAGAATACCACAACATGAACAAGCCAGATATAGTAGAAGAGTTTTCAATATAAATGAAGCTATGTACATCTACGACAGCTGAAAATTTCATTTTTAACAAATAAAAGAAAATTATATGGTCTACGACAGCTTGCAAACAAAAAACTACAGCCCTGACAAATCAAAACGATTAACATGCAGATACAAACAGACAAACAATACTTTTGCATATAGTGCACAAGCATTTTGAAGAAAAAATGTTGTGACCTTTTTGTCCTTTTCAAACATCTACCGAGTTTCAGAAAGTGTACAACAGCCTACCAAGAGAATGTCTGTCTATCCTGATAACACATCGCAATATTTTGAAATTTATCCACAATACCCAGACCTAGTGCTTTTAAAACAGCCAATACCATGACATTTTATTAGGCAGGAGTACATGAAATTGCCATCAACATGCCCTAGTAATACATGCAGTTCTCACACAAACACAGTACATGTATGACAAATAACATAACAAATGACTTTGTTAAAAACAACATGCAGAGGTGATAAAATCTTTTAAATACTACGACAATTGTATATACTATAATCATTATAAATATTAATCACTGTGATATTGGTGAAGGAGAAAAAAAATGTCTGCTTTGTTAAAGAGAAGATGTCTTTTGAAAACCTGATATCAAAACAAGGCTTAAAAAGTTTTATATCAAAACAACGTCCTAATGAATTATGCAAGTCAATCACTATATTCTTAAATGTTAACAGGGTAATCCCTGTTTCTGTTTTTCATATTTTATTATTACTGACTTAAACATAACAATAACTGCTGTTGCTTTTTCGCTTTGAAAAAGTTTAAAAAGGGTATATACAAGGAATATTACTTATGTTTAAAACTTTGTACTATCACTGTTAACATTTATTTGTTATATGATATCAATATGTACCACATATGATAACTAATACAAATATTTATTTTCTGTTAAATGTGTAGCTTACAAACAGTCAAATAGTTCTTGGACTTATATATTTAATACAAATTTGGTATAAACCCTGTAAAACTTGTGTAGCAAAACATGTGCATAACTGTAGTTGTGCTGTAAGGATTTAAACACAATATACATACGCAAAGTGGCTAAACAAACTTACCTACATTTTTGAGCATAAATATTTTCAATCTTCCCAATAATGTTTTACTAGCAACATTTTAAAACTGTATCAGTTATGAAGCCAATTATGATTCTTCCATAAATATGCAAAATGTGAGATTAGACCATTCTGCTACTTGTAACTATGATACAACCTCTGACACTGTGTCAGGGAATTGATTCTTTGGCTCAGTGGTAAGCGTGTTGGCGTGTCACGCGGAAGATTGGAGTTCGAATCCCACTCTGGATTGTGTATTCTCAGATGCATTGCATCTTTCTGTTGCGGACTTTCGTGTTCATAAAAATACACTCCTTTATCTTTTTCATAGTGACTTTAATATTCAGATTTCCATTGCATCAAAGAATGAATCATCTACCTAGGAACTGACTAATTGCAGAAAATTTACTTCCTCAGTCAGAATGTGCAAGTGACTTTTAAGTGATATTTAAAGGTCAGATTTGTTTCAACCCAACTTCTACAAAAGTCAAAGAATCACAACATTGGTTGGTCTAATTAATTTAAGATATAACATGCATGCATGCTTTGCTACACATTTTCTAAATATTTTGTTTCAAAATGTGCTTTTCATGTTAGTGTGTTCTGATGTTAAATCATGTTAAGAAATTATTAAATAGACCAGACAGGTGAGTGCATTTTTAGAGGGGCATGAGGGCACATGTAGAGAAGCCATGCTTAGACTGACAGCACCACAATGTCAAACTGAGCACCATCACGTCTAGAACATGTTAGTTCATACATTTGACCGTTTGTAGATGCGTAGATACTTGGATCATTGCCTTCTACATACTGAACATGTGCTGGGTACAGCGCCTGGCCTCCCTGGTTGATGGCTATGTTTTCCTGGTTACTTTGGTTCTGCTCTGTCAGGGCTTCAGTAACAGAAGCTAAAAAATATTGAAATATCATGTCAAGTTTGAAGAATGATAAATACCTTATGCTTATCCTATTAGTTTGAAACATGTGACTCTTTAAGGTATGGTTTTAAGTTTGCTTTCATCATGTGACCTTTAGGGTACCCTTTTAAACAGCATCTCAATTATCCGGGCAAGCAGTTCACCTAGTCATCATTCCTGAGAAATACCACAACTAGATCCCAATGTATCTTTTTCTACATGAAGGGTCTGAACATTTCCAGACTTGCTTTATTCCACTGACAAGAATTTCCTGTCATATAAATTATCTTCGTGTTACAAAATATGAGACATTTTGCTGAATGTTCCCTATAATACACCATTAATTTCCTAGACCTAAGAATAAAGTTTGTTAGACATGCACATCCAACACAATGTAATTAACTTCTTATTTATGGTCAGAAAATCTGACTTTCTACATTACGTCAACAAATCCTGGTACTATTAAATTGTACAAAATGTACCCTTTATGATTTAACATTTATCTCATGTAATCATGATTTTCCAATCCCTCCTATCAACACATGCACAATTTTGTATTCACAGACCACAGAACAACAACATATCATTATGATCTCTCATTAACACTGGTCTCCTAAACAGTTGGATCATAAAGACCTTTTCTCTTAACTAGCCTCTTAACAGACATAGTCTCTGATGCAGACACTAAAAGAAGTTTTAATAAGCAAATGGTTGATCTTTAATTTTACCATAATTCAAAACTTACTTGTAACAATGAACTGCTGCTGGCCCGAGTGGGCCTGTGCAGGCTGAATGATTGTTGCTGTCTTCTGGCCCTGATTTGACTGGGAAGACACTGGGGACTTAGAATTCTGAAAATACACACACATATATGAAAACACTTTGAGAATATATAGTAATTTGCCAAAACTTCATTAAGTCTGACTCTACTGTTCTTCTATGTATCCAAGTAACAGTATAATGCGAAAATACTAGTTGACATTTACGAAAACTTTCCCCTAGTAATGCACAGGTCGATCTGGATACAACTTGAATGCAGTGCCCCAGCTAGACTAAAACAGCCTGACATGGCATCCGACTGTCTTTCACGTCTCCAGGCATGTGCACTTTTTTTAAAAATTGTCCCGGCCAAGTGCCCTTTACAGTACACGCAGCGCGGACTTTGACGTTGTTAACATTGTCGCGGGGGCCTAAATTTCGGTGTCCGCTTAAATTACCACCGCGACAACTGCCGAGGGGTATTATCACTGCGTGTGGTGGTGACAGAACGCCGTGCGTCCCCGCGATGTTCTGACTTGGAGATTACTGCAAACATACTCAGCGTACAGTGCATGTATGTGGTTTTCTTTTTACTTATTCTTATTTTACTTACATGTATTTTGTGGCTAACTTCAGTTGGTCAAATTAAAACCAAATTTCAAGTACATATGCGGTTTAGGTTTATTGTGTACTTTTGTTTTTGGAATTTTTGAAAAACGCTTGTTACTATATAGCAAAATCGATCAATAATTTTTGCCAAGCGCCTAGACGATACAGATGTCGAAAGAAGTTAAACACGTGTTGACCTAAAAACACACACAATTCATTTTCTGAAAATATGTTCAGCTGTTTCCAGAAGCAACTGCTTTGAATGGTCATTCTTTGCGTAAACAAAAAGGAGCGTTTGTACATAAATGCATCATAATTGGAGTTGATTTGTTCGAATTTTGACAGTTTAAATTAGATCTATTAACTTTTTTGCAGTTTGATGATCGTTAGTAATTTATTTGCGTGTAATTTATTTGCGAGTGGTTTAACGCAAGCGTGGCACCGATTGAAGACTTGAAAATATATTAATTGCAGCAATTAAAGTTAAAAAGATGGCATGTAGATCTATTCATAATCGGCTGTATTACCCTCAATCATACAACCAAACATCAAATGTCAACAAATAAAAGTTAAACCGGATGGGGTGTTAAAAAGAAAAAGAAACAACTTCAACTGGTAATAATTATGTGTTTTTTGTAACTCATCTAAAAAAAAATAGGGGAAAGTAAAATTGTGTTGCGATTTCGTTTTCCTGACACCGCAAACCCCCACGACCCGACGCCGTGACATGGCGCGGTACTGATCACTGCGACGGCCGCGCTGACCACCGCGTTTTATAGAATGAACATTCGACGCAGTGGTCATTTTGGTCTTCAACGCTGCGTGTACTGTACCATATTAATTAATTTATTCCAGAAATTACAATACACAGCTTTGTGTCACAAGTTTCACTCGCTGTGCAGGATATGGTTCTAGTGTAACCCCACCTACCAATCTGTCAAATGTGAGAAGATGCCCTCTACCTGAAAAAGGACATACCTTAAAACTGCACCTCCAGCTTAACTATTAGTGCAGATGACAATTTACTTTTTTCATCCATCTGAACATGCCTCATCAATCACAGCAGATGAAAGTCATACAAACATAATGCCTGGAGCTGCATACACTAAAACTTTCTTGGTTCCAAACTATTCAAAAACTAAAACTGTTCTACTTCCACTTTACATAAGTTTTTTAAAATAATTTTATTTGTCATTCTTTTGCATTATCATAATGTCAACCAATTAAAGCATTGGGATTTTTTGGCCTTTGTATGAAGGGGTAATATATAAAACAAAACTGTCTGAATCTAGAAAGGGTGAAAACAGTACAAAATTTGCAGCTGCTGTAAAGCTAAATTATTTGACTGAAAATGCAGGAAACTGGCTTCTACAGATTAAGAATTACAAAAATTTTCTTGGGGGAGGCACCCCCCAACCCCCCTGGGAGAGGGGGTCACCTGTTCCCTCTCCCTTCCCCATCTTGGTGATATGCACCTCAAAGTATCCTTTTTGGTGCCTGAACTCAGCCCTTTTCAAATCCTAGCTGGAGCACTGAAATGGCTTGAACAAAATAATTAGTATCACGGTAAAATTCATTACATTTTTTTAATTACTATATTCAAAATAATGTTAAAATACCTGATTCACCTGGTGCACTTGTACAACTGTAGGATTCATTGCTTGCAGGTCAGTCACATAGGTCTGTGTGGCCATTAAGTCAATGTCATCTATCTCTTCGTCTGAGTCAACTGAAACAATACATATCAAATTTAAACTCTTGTATTCTCCCATGTGAAATGAACACCTCTGTATAATGTGCACCCAGATATTGACAGGTCTGTAATGGAAAACAAACTTTGCTTCGATAAACCTGGTAATTTGACAGAAGTTAAAAAAATTAACAACTGAAAATGTAAGTAGTATGCATTGCGACCCAGACAAAGTTTAATGTGCAGATCGCAGTATCAATTTTCGATCTGAAAAACGGATGGAAATTAAAATGAGCTGCTTAATTAAGCAAACTGTCACCAAACTTCTCATCATTAATTGGTAATTAGTGACATATTGGTTTGTTTACTGGACATTCACACGTCTATCTGGTATAGTAAACAGCCCGTACTGACAACAACAAGAGTTATAGAAGCTATTATCAGTTCCAATGTTGAAATCATGCTTTTATCTTGGAAGAAATTCCTTAGTATTGATGCATAATAAGCACCCTTAGTCTCTGTGTCGTCCATGTGATAAAAAAGTGTGCATTATACTTGGATGAATATGGTAAATAAGATCTGATCATGTACAGATCGTCGACAGAAAAAGTAACAGTACTGCAACTCCCATTTTTTAGAAACTCCCGAAAATACTACTTTATACATCAGCTTGCTAGAAGGACCTTCTTAACAGATAGATTTTTTTTATTTGATGACTGCATTCATGCAAATATCGAGGACTGTGAAGACTGTGTTCTCCCAGGTGCTTGTCAAAAAAAAGTTTCTGCTCACTCTACAAAATGTTCAATAAAAGCTTTGGCGGATAGTCTTTTTTTCGTTCGGCTAATAGCTTGGCTACAAGAAATTTTATCCCAACGTGAGCCCTGAATGAGGGCTGGTACTTAACTCATTTTAATATATTTTAGAATTCAATGACATTTTTAGACTTAAGATATATGGGTCATACATGTATTATTTTGAAGGCCTTGCTCCCTAGTTTTCTTCTGAAAATGTGACTTTTGACCACTGAAAGATTCAGAGGTTGATCTGAAACCTGATACTTTTAAACATGTCTTGATGTCATACAAATTCAAAATTGCTGACATGTATCATTTTTTCAGTAACTTTATTGACTGGTATGTAAATAATTGCTAAAATGCAGAATGATGGTTAACTTTAATATAACAATGTCCAAAGTTAATGGGAAAATGCACAAAGCATTTTAGCAACTTATATTTTAAGGTGTGTTATGACGGCTCACAAATTTCAGAAATATCTATAGGCATAATGTTATGCTCTGTCTCTCATAGATACTAAGATAGAGAAGTGACCCATGGCCATGATTCATTAAGAAAAGACCTCATACTAACAAAACTCATGGCTATGTATTTTAAAAAGAAGTAAATGAGTAAAACTTTTAAACTGAGTAGAATATTTCCATAATGACTTCCAAAAGCATGAAGATATGTATTTCAATTTGGTTGTCTTGGTGATTCATTTTCATTTTGTCAATCATTAGATAAACAGATCTGGAGTAAGAGAATCAAACAGGAATGTATAATATTAAATAGTAAATTTTACACAAAAACTTTTTAAGTGGCAAAGTTTCTTCCAATAAATAGAAAAAAATCCTTCTTTTATCATACATGTTAATTCTTGCTCAACTGAAAGGCTAAAAATAGAACACAATGTTTATACTGGATTTGATACATTAAAAGCAAGAATTTTGGTAAACTGACCCTAAACTGATAACAAATGAATATCTGACATAATTATTACTGCCCATCAACATTATCTAGCTCATCTTCGAAATCTCTTAGCAACCCGACTTTCCCCCTGGTAGCGTCTACGCATCCATGGTATTTGGACGCTTTGATCAACCATTTTGAATGCCCCAGTTTAAGCAAAAAATCCTTCAATTCTAGCAGTAAAACAATGGTAAAATCTACAAACACATTGTATCCATGATGTAATCGAAGATACTTTCAATCTCACTCCATCACTTAAAAATTTAAAACTACCGCCAATTTCAATTATTTCACCAAAAAATTTGGACTGCCAGCAAAGACCTCGCCATTTTTCTGTCAACAAACATGACTGATTATAGCCGAGAGAAAGGACCAAGATTAAAACTGAAATACTGAAAAATACATATAGAAACATTTTTAACAATGATGCTGCTGATATGATACTTGACACTACATATAAAATGAAAGAAAAATCACCTTTAACGTTGGTGGGTAACAGTCGTCACAGCTACCGTGTCTATGGCGTTTATTCCTACGGCAACAGTTGCCAGACTCTCGCGTCACTAAATTTTGTATTCATACGCTTTACAAAACCGGAACTAAGCTTAATTCACATTATTTGCTGAAAATATATGAAGTTTGTGATAGTGAATGTAAACAGTGTTAAGTTTTCATGAATCAGATGGTTTTAATTTTAATCTAAAACTAAATATTTCTGCATTTTTCTGTATGATGTGGCGCACTATTTCTTTTAAGATCACATGTCAAAACGTGATTAGGCACGAACTAGTTGAAAGACAAAATGGCGGTTGGGTTTCATGTAGCGTCTTGACAACTATGGCATTTTACTGGTTTTTGTCTCTGTATAGAAGTTTTAATTTTGAAATAAAGTATTTGTCTTTTTTCAAAGGTGCTGTTTTCAATTTTACGTTATTTTAGAATGAAATTTACATTTAATCGGTACTTTATCCACTCTTAACCTTGAGGTCACGTGGAAATTTACTGCGTTCGTATCACGTGACCAGCAAGTACTCGGAGGCAGCCGAAGGGGTTACAATAAATAAATCACTTTATTTTTTCAGACGTACCAAATGCTAAGGTTAAATAGAAGCAAAAAATCGTCATACACTTCATGCATAAATGTATGTAGACCTGTATTGGAACGTAAATTAAATTTAACCTAACACTTTCTTTATCGAATGTTAGCTCTGAGTTGGTCTCCTCTCTCTCTATCTCTCTCTTTCTCTCTCTCTTTCTTTCTCTTATCTACAAGACATGAGACCGTCAAATGATTTCTTTCTTTATTTTAGTTTTTCCTTTCGTTCCATCTTTCTTTCATTCCGTAGAAAGCATAGATTCTATCTCTCAGCCCCAATAATTATATGTTAACGAGAAACCGTTGTCATTAGGCATAGGCCTAAAGCTCTATTTTGTATATACAATGAAATGCCATCTCTCTTCTTTCTTTTTTTCTTTCTTTCTTTATAGCTCTATTCAATGTATTTTAATTGATATTTTAGTTTTCAACAATGCCTTTTCGGATTCATTATTCAAACAGTCAACCTTTTCATTCCCCGGGGGGGGGGGGGGGTACTTGAAAAATTTTTGGCGGGGGGGTTCGGATAGAGGTCTTGAACCCCGACCCCATTGTAGACTACTTTTTCCTGAATACGCAACCCCATCGTAGACTTTTTAGGCATCTTAGAAACCCCATTGTAGACCAACATGCAAAATCATACACCCCTTTTTCAGGTGTTTATACATTTATATCATAAAATTTTAAGACAGTATGAAGCATAATTTTATTTTAACAAGATAAATTAAGACGTAAACTCAATGACAGTCCTTGCTCTCATGGACCGCCTTTCACCACTTTCTTGTCTGGGTGGTGCAGATGTTATTTCCTGCTGTGCAATACTTAGAGATTGTGATAAGGGATGTAATTTATATAATAATTATGAGATAAGCTCTAAAATGACAGGGTATTGTTATAATCCAATAAAGATGCTGACCTGCTATGAGTAAGATTCAATTACAACCCCATGGTAGAATTATCTTTGCTAATTATAACCCCATTAGAGACTAGATTTTACAGACCCCTTCAGAGAGACAGTAAAAATGACATACCCCATTCTAGACAAAAATATGAAAAAAATACCCCCGTTTGTCAGAACCTCCCCACCACCCACACCCAATATATAGCGAGTGCACCCCCCCCCCCCCCCGGGTGTCATTCCCTCTTTACTTGTGTTTATGTGAGAAGGAAGCTTGTGTAAAAGAAAGAGGAGGGAGTAATGATTTCCGTTTGTTGCTCCAGCCTCCTTTACCTCAAATAACTAAAATTTACAGGGATGCTGGTCATACCATTACCTGTTACAAATAAACTCGAATAGATATAGTGAGCATTGATTTATAAAATCACGGTACAGCGGAAAAGGATAAACTGGACATTAATTTTGATCTCACTCTATACCCGGAGTTAATAAATTACGAAATACATAAAATAAACATCGACACTAAAGACAAGTTCTTGCAGCTTTCTTGAGTTTTTCACGATAATGTGAAGTGTGTCGTAAATTGCATGTCCTTCATTCAAGGAATTCGACTGTCTACTTCAGCACTTCGTCCATTCCAGGTCTATCATGGCCAGAACGACAATCATGTAAATTTTAAAAGTTTCTTTTATTCAACGAAACAACAAACAAACCTTAGTCTCTCATTCGTTTAACTGAACAACTATAATGAACGAGTAAGTTATAGTTTCGGTCGATGATGAAATGAGTTTTGAACTTTAATCATGCCCATTGACCTTACAGCTTCTATATTTCATGGTTTTCATCTGACTTGTTGCTAACTTATGGTCATCAAAGGATTCGATGTCTTTTCCGGCGCAATTGTCTAAGCCAACGACCTACTTATTAGACCGAAAAGAAGTAGGCCTAATAATCCCAAAGCACTATTTAAAATTATTGCACAATTATCTTCAAAATAGGCGAAATAGTGAGCCTTTGGCACCGTCGAAGATCGTTGTAGATCGGACAGGCCGCGAGTTACAACTTCAGCGCAATACCGTTTTGCCATTTTTATCACGTGCTAGTAACCTGTTCTTGCCAGCCTCAACCATAGCTGCCATAACGCCAGGACGTATAAACAATAAAATCAGTGCCCAGAGTAAAGCTGTCCGAACTTGGTATACGAAGTAGATGTTTGTATGTCAGAATGCATTTAACGGTCGAAGGTCAAAGTCAGGACTGGGTAGGTCAGTATTATGTTTGACACAACGAGGCTAGAATACAGTTCTGTTTAGTGGCGACTCTTGAATGCGTTGTTACCGACGAGGAAATGAACGTTACGCTGACGTATGCGTCTTGGAGAGATCGATCTATCGCTTCGGTGACCCAAACGGTTTGGGAAGGAATATGAAACTGTTCTCGCTCGCAGTTAGTGGTGGTCAAGGCAGAGATATCGTGATAAAATCTTGATACCTTACGACGCCAACGTTAGACATACACGATACTGATTATTTGTGAAACAGGTATTTGCATGTGATCTTTTTGAGAGAAATATACACTACTTCTTGCTGAATAAATAAGATTATTTGGCGATGAAATGTTGGGTGAATATATATACTGCATAGGAAAGATCGTTTATGTACACAGTAATACTAGTGACACAGATGCGTCTTTTTGTCTGCCTCGCTGTCTTAAATTTTGTATTTGATTGGATTTTGGTATCTATCCTTGTTTCGCATCAACGACATGTTGGTAACGATAACACGATGTGAAGTTACGATATTAAAATTGCATCGTGTTATCTTACAAAATATAAAGTTTTACACACTTTTATCGGTAAAAAATGGTCTAGATCGTCGCTCTATATTTTACTGACCGAAAGGTCGTGGGTTCGAATCCTGGTTAAGTCAAAACTTTTTTTTCAGTTTTCATGGCGTATAGAAGCATAATATTATGTTTTTTCCATAGTATATTAAATTCTCTTAAATTTCAAAGAAAAAAAATTTTCAGCAAAATTCTGTGAGTCAGTCGCTTTAAAAAGATGTTCATCCCAAACTATAGTTAGTCTTTTGTTTACAGATAAAGGTCGACGAGGTTTACGATGTGCAGTGGGGGGAGAAATGTCAGGTTGACAAAGCCGTCGTCCTCGCATCTGGATCGGAGGCGGAAATGAGGCAAATGCTGAACGAAGAATCTGCCGCAGGACACACCACTGCCACTACTAGAAAGGCAAAACAGTCAAAGGTAAAATGTACATGTATCTACCCTTAAGCGACTGTTTTCTCATTTGAATCAAATGATCTTTAGATGCAATGTCCGAGTTCCATTAATACGGAGGAAAAATTTCTGCCTCGGCTGGGGATCGAACTTAGGACCCTTGGACTGATAGTCCGATGCTGAGCTAGCTGAGGAGGCTAAAATATTGTTTTAGTTTAAAAAGAAGGAATTCAAACTCAACACTGAATGAAAACTTTCTGCAGATTACTGAACATTACTCAGTGAACACATGATCGTCTCACGACCGGCGTCAGTAAACCCTAAAACGCATATATCTGACTGGCCAATAACGTTTTTATTCGCATCAAACAGTGTTTAACATGTTGTCTACTTCTTTTTTTTACAGACAGAATCTGGAAGGCCAGCCGCAAAAGTTGTATCCGTATCATCTCCACCGGGGTTTTACCCAGTTACCCAAGTGAGCGTGTCGGGGAATGTGGTGGAGGTGACTGTAACCTCTGCACCTGACTCCCAGCCTATTACCTGTACGTCACCAGCAACAGTTTCAGCAAGAACAACAACCGCCACCAACAACAGCACCAGCACAACGACGACGACAACAGCCATGACTGCAACTTCGACTACCTCGACGACGACAGCGGCAACAACTACAACAACAACTACTTCTACAACAACAACAACAGTCCCGCTGACAACAACGACGACGGAATCGACACCATCAACACCTCGACAAGACTTCCTCTTTAGGGCTGGGAGGAACATCGGTCAGCTAGGGTCGCATCTCCACGCCGTGGAAACAAGGATGAACTGTACCTCAAGAGACATTGAAAAGTTAAGGAGGCAGGGGGAGAGTCAAACGCGGCTTTTGAACGAAATTCTGAGCAATCAGCATAAACAACAACAGATGCTGGAACTGCTACTTTCAAAAATGTCAGAGATACAGAATAACGCTACTCAAGTGCCAGGAGTGCCGGTGGCAATCAGCCATCCGGATATAGACGAAGAAAATGTCCCGTCGGATTACGCCATTGACTCGGACGTTTTGCGGGAAATGGCTAGGGAAAGCTCTAGCGCCGGGAACTTTGCAGCTCACTTAACGCAGAAATTATTTCCAGAACTTTTTGGTGTCGCTAACCTCCGTTTTCAGTATAACTGGTACGGAGGAGGTGTTCTAAAGAAGAAAGAATTGTGCCGCGCGCGCAAGAATTATTCGGCAATATGTACAATTTTGAGGTAGGAGATGAGACTGTGTTCCGTGACAGTGTCGGTCCAAAAGTGAATGACGCGTGTCCAGAGACGACAGAAAAAAACGAAAGCGATCAGAGTCACAGGACTCCTCCGAAGAAACGGGAAATATGTCGTTCACACAGTTGTTGAACTACGTGAACTTGTAGACGAGTGCTAAATATGAGGCGTGTTTACAAAAAGGATATGTAAATATGTTATAGAAGTTCAACAAGGTTATGTAAATATGTTAAATAAGTTCTTTCTGTGCTTCAGTGTTACTGTTTGTGAATATGTGTTTAACAGTTTTTATGTTGTATGTTGTTTTTTGTATGTTTGCTTTATTAAAGAAGGCTCCAGTGTATATGCTTTGTGATGTTTCTGTTACAAGTTTATTGCTTGATTTAGCATTAAAGTTCAGTTCACTTGATGGGTTTCACTTGTTGCTTCAGCTAAGGTGAGAGCCAAATGCCCTTCGGGACACGATGTCCGATATCAATCGGTCACGTACTATTATTGTTCTGTTTTTCAATCAGATTAGAAATATTCTCGACTCATTTTTCATGAAACCGAAATTGGCTACAAAATAATAGACCGACTTCGTCATAGATAACTGTATGACGGTACACAAATGCTGACGACATGTTCATCCAACAGTGACACAGAAATAAAAGAGAACATACATGTAAAATATCATCTGTCTGACATGACTGTGCGTTATGACCGTCTCTGTTTCTACTTTAAGTGAAACTTACATTTTATTACTTTGGAAGTTATACTTAAAGCGAGAACTGATCAATGCAAACATTACAGTTATTTTTTTAAAACATCATATTTTAAACATGATTAACTTAGTTTAATATTATCAGATCAACAATATTTAGATAATTTAAAAACGAAACTTATCTCGAAACTTATCTTTTCGTGGAAAAATCTTCAAACTTAAAACTATAAAAGAAAACCGAAAATTGTCATTCTAAAACAAAACTCGTTCAAACAAAAACAAAAGCATGCTAAGCAGGAAATTATAAAGCAGGAGACAAATAAATGAACGAATCGAACAAAATAAAATTAATATACACTACCGTAACATCGAAAAATGAAAACTCGCCAGCTGACTGAAATTGAATGAAAATGTTAAAAAAACAAAAAAAAAAAAAAAAAAAAATACGGTGCAGTATTTTCCAACTCAAAACATTGCGGGGACGCGCGGTGTTCAGTCCACCGCGACCGGCCACCCGGAGACGATAGCGGCCCCCGCGACAATGTTAACAACGTCAAAGTCCGCGCTGCGTGTACTGTATCTTATCGTAATATCACCACTGTCAACCAACAGATCGAAAAGGCGGGACAACGATGGCCCAAAGGAACACCGTGCTCTTGTCTATCAGCTTGAATTTCAAATCAGTTTTTTATTGAGGAGCCCATTATACCGTTAAGATTTTACATTTTTAATATATGGCCGTGAACGAGATAATACATAAATATTTATAATTTATTCTTCATTTTCGTCAACTTCACTCGTGGTTTGCGCCTTTTGAATTCCCGTAATAAGCTTTATTCTGTCATAGCGGCTAGTGTTATTTTGGGACATGATGGTCGCCGGATATCATTTTGAAAGACTTGAGGCATTTCTGTTTTAATATTCTCTGTATTCAATTATCTGTCAGCGCTTTCGTCAAAGCAAGCAGATAAGATTAAAGTTGGAGTACTTGATACAGTCTATGGGTGACCCAGGTCAGTCTGTCATATGTGCCAGACTATGTGCAAGTTTTGATATGGTTCCAAAAATTTGGACAGATTTTGCATAAGTGACCTAAAGCTTAACTTCAACATGTGCGTACGTGGCAAAATTGTCTATTTGTAACATTTATCTTAGAGATAAGAGACCAGTGATCGTCTGGACCCAAGAAGAGTTGGATGTGCAAACAATTTATGACTATGGCAGTTACCTTTAGTTACGTGCTAGCGCTCTTTCTTGCCGTTACAAATGGATTTGTCTTCGAAAGTAAACACTATTCAGGAAATGGAGAAAGTAAGTGTAAAAAGTTTTTCTAATATTCTTTCAGTCTCCCACGTTAAATCAAACCCTTTTGTTAACATCATAACTAAAACATCAACACCATTGGATATGTGTATACAAGTTTACTGAGATCAACTTTTGTAAGGTATTTTACCGACCTCTAACCTAGGACTTGCAGCAGCTCCACTTCTGGAGACTTGTAAATTACCAGGGGGCAGTCATCTGGTTTACCAACTGAAAGTTGCAAATGTTTAAGTTTACAGTCAGTGACAAAGAATTTTGGCTGATTGAAATAATTGGTAGTATGATTGCAACTGTCAGAAGTTCTGCAACTTTTTGTGAAAGTGCAGCTTTTCTTAAATGAATTATTTTTATCGCATTTATTGAACGATGTTATCTAGATATGGTCCTCCAGAAGGGACATTATAGTCATTCTGAATCGGTACCAATAACAGAAGTAACTGGCTCTCTTCATCATTTTAGTGATTTTTTCCATCCTGGGCACTAACTTGAAAGATACTTGAATACGTTAGTAGTAACAACTTGCATTGCAACTGAGTCAAAAAAAAATGCTAGTGCCAGGTAATATATGTCATAACACCTCGTAATGTAAGAAAGCAACATATATGTCGTTCATTTTCTAGCTCCACAGTTTTGGAGGTCTCAAGCCAGATCCACCATTACTCAAAGAGCAAAGGCAGGGTTCAATAAAGGTGTCGCCAAGAACGTAATTTTATTCCTCGGGGATGGAATGAGCATTCCAACTCTCACGGCAGCAAGGATCCTTAAGGGTCAACTCCAAAATCGTACAGGGGAAGAAAGTAAACTAAGTTTCGAAGAGTTTCCAATATCCGGTCTTTCTAGGGTAATGTTAATTTCGACTGTTGAAAGGTAGAAATAAGTAATGAAATATAAGCATCGGTTTATTCAGATTATTAGAAATATGATTATAATTCAATCTGTTTATTGTGACTTCCGAACAGATATCCTATATGCTCGTCAAAGTTTTCTTATGAATCTTAACATAGTGAACATTTTATAGAATAAAAGAACATAGACTCATCGTGGAAGTTAGCTGTGTTTGATCTTTTAACCTTCTAAATGTTTGTTTATTTTGGTGTTTTAGACATTCATATTCTGTCCAAGTCGGTTTGCTTTTGCGTGATACAGTTTGGGAAACCTATGTTTTTTTGGTCATATTCGACTGGAGAGAAAACCATTTTGTCTGTTTACTTTTGCGTGATACAGTTTGGGAAACCTATGTTTTTTTTGTCATATTCGACTGGAGTGAAAACCATTTTGTCGGTTTACTTTTGCGTGATACAGTTTGGGAAACCTATGGTTTTTTTTGGTCATATTCGACTGTAGAGAAAACCATTTTGTCGGTTTACTTTTGCGTGATACAGTTTGGGAAACCTATGGTTTTTTGGTCATATTCGACTGGAGAGAAAACCATTTTGTCGGTTTACTTTTGCGTGATACAGTTTGGGAAACCTATGGTTTTTTGGTCATATTCGACTGGAGTGAAAACCATTTTGTCTGTTTACTTTTGCGTGATACAGTTTGAGAAACCTATTGGTTTTTTTTTTTTTGTCAGATTCGACTGGAGAGAAAACCATTTTGTCGGTTTACTTTTGCGTGATACAGTTTGAGAAACCTATTGGTTTTTTTTTGTCAGATTCGACTGGAGAGAAAACCATATTCCGTTTGTTTATTTTTGACTTTGGACACACTAATATCTAAACAAGAGCTATGTCTGTCTAGCGTTCTATTGTTATCACCTAACATCTCATTTATGTTTGTTGTCTAACATGACAGCCGTTTATATCGTCTTATCCGTCACTGTCATTTTTGTTGCTACCCGCCTTTCCCCTAAATTTGTACGTATTATCTAGTAACCGCCCTGGTTAACTTTCATTAAACATATGTAAACATATGTAACCCTTTCCCGTCAGGTTTTATCGTGAGAAAATTGTAACTGTGCTCTTTAATACTGATTTTCTTAGAAAAAAAATCGTTATAAAAGACATTTATAGCAAGAACTTTTGAGCGTGCATCTTTAATGTTCGGTCAAGTCTCTTTTATTCTTTTTACAGAAATAAACGTTAGTATTCCTGTTTACAAGAACTTACTCAAAAAGCCAGTACTCTATCTAAAGCTGAATAACTGATCTGTAAATATTAAAGATCAGAAAAGTTTTACCAGACAAAGAACATAGTCGAGATCTCCTCGAACGAGATATACGAGTAAAATGTCTTAGACAAATTTAGGTCAACTGACGTAACCTAAACTGATTTTGGTTCGGATTGACGTTACATAAATACCTGTAGATAACAGCTGATTTTATGTCTGTAAACATGATTGGTTCCTCATTCCTTATTCCTGTTTTTGTTTCGTAATGCCTATTCTTATCATTTATATTTGAATAATGGCTCGTTTCAGTGGGTTAGTTTTTTCTGGTCCTTATTCGGAATAGAAATAGTGACCTACCTAGAGTACGTTACAGCTGTACATTACAACTGACAGCTAGCATCATTTGACGAAACGATGGAATGTTAATAAATTTGAAACAACGTTTTTATTACTATTATGTTACATATAATGTATGTTCTAGTGACATTTTGTGTTTTCCTTAGACGTACTGTCAGAACACACAGGTTACTGATTCGGCCGCTTCAGCCACTGCCTACCTGTGTGGTGTAAAGACAAACATTGGAACAATCGGTGTAGATGGCAGCGCTATCAGGGGTAACTGTGCAAGCCAACATGGAGCAGAGGTTACCTCCATCCTCGACTGGTCAATGGCTGCAGGTCAGTGGATAGTGGATTTATTTAAAAACTATATCCTATCAGACATACAGTTAAAGCGGAAATGTATCCTAATCTTTCTTTAAAATGTAAAGAAGTATATCTCTTTGTTGTAGGATAATGCTTTATTGCGTTGTACAGAACAAAAATCACAATCCCACGGGATCCTTAAAGTTCTTTCAAAGACTATTATTTAATGTTCAGCAAAATTCCTTTGACGTAACTTTGTATCAAACCATCCTTCAGCTTACAAATACTGATATTTTGCGTATCATACGAGAACAGGAAAGTCTGTCGGTTTTGTGACAGTCACTCGTATCACAGATGCCACTCCCGCTGGCTTATATGCAAACGTTGCCGACCGGGCATGGGAAGGCGATCATTACACGAGCGGTTTAACTGGCGGATGCAAAGACATTGCGTCACAACTCATTGATGACTACAAGAACGTACAGGTTAGAATAGTTTTATTACATTTCAGTTCCCTTTTTAAACGAGTAAAAGATCTTTATGATGTTGTTAAGGATTTAGTCTAAAATGAAATGTGCCTTTTAAAAGTTTCGCTTTTATTTGTTATATATTTTTCTCGCTCAAGTAAAAAATATTAGCTCTCAACTGATCCTGTTTAATGATTTTTAGTACTGCTTTCTCGGCAAAATCTTTTGCAAATACCTTATTTTTAATGACTCAGGTAATCATGGGAGGTGGTCGGCGATTCTTCCGGCGTTACGACCAGCCAGATCCAGAGCACGGCTCTAATGCTCACTACGGACGTAGAGACGGTAGAGATCTTATACAGGTAAAGTTTTATGGATCATACTGTTTCTGCTTAATAACTGCTAATGTAAGCATCTTATTACACAAGTTGTGTCATCCCGTCTATCATGTCGTCCTATTTTCATGTTAATAAAACTGAACAAAATTTTCAATAAATGATTTGAAATTGCAAAATGCACCCGAGAATGGTCTTTCGTGTTTTATTCGGATCCGAAAAAGTTTGTTTAGATACGCACTTTTCATCACTGTTGATGAGTTCAAACAATACAAGTTATGCACGAACCTTGCCTTTTTGTGAGAAATGTTTTATACATTCGAAACATTTTTGAAAGAAACTGTAAGGTGGAACTTGAGAGAGCCACAGTTTTTGTGCATGAATACCCCTTTCAGGAATGGAGGCAGGGTCAACATAATCTCGGACGGACGTACAAATATGTGTGGAATGCCACAGACTTTTACAGTGTAAATCCTACCACAACAGATTCCATACTAGGTAACATGTTAACGTGCCTAAACTGTGAACATGTACGGCACTGTGCTCATTTTTTTAGCTTTAGTTAGTGTTATTACAAAATACATTACAATACAACATACTCCAGAATAGGTAGAATAATAACAAACTAAAAAGACAACAAGAGGACTATATGGTGTCGGGTCGCCCACCGGAAGTAGGGCTACGAAACAATGCGGGGTGTGGATGGGGTGATTAACCCCACCTCTGTCGGATTAGATATTTAAAGTTGTTCCATAAAGACATAAACGAAAATAAGCCCTGCCACTGGTTGTCATAAAATTCCAAAATTTATATAAAGGGTGACGCAAGGAACGTTTGTGCCAAATTATTTTCAAACTGAACCTGCAGTTTCGAATAAGATGTTTCCTATATAGACATATAAGGATAATAAGCCCCGCCCCTGGTGACCATTTTTTTCAAAGATCGCAAAAAAAATCCCAATTTTTATATTGAGTGTCACCCAAAGAAAATTTGTGCCAAGTTATTTTCAAATTGGACCTGAAGTTTTCAATAGCTATATAGATATATAATAAAAATAAGCCCCGCCCCTTGCGGCCATTTACGTGAATTGCAATAAATTTCACAATAGAGGGTCACCCAAGTAAAAGTTTTGCCTAACTATTTTCAAATTGGACAGGCAGTATCTAAGCAGAAGATTTTTAATTTTTCCAATACAGACATATAACGCAAAATAAGCCCCAACTCCTAGCAGCCATGTTTTTTCACAGATTGTCATAAAATTTTAACTTTTTTTCTAATCGGACTAGGACTTTCCGAGAAGAAGACTTTTGTCCCTGTTAAAAATCATTTAAAAGATGGAATTCCATGCAGAACAAAAGAAAGCTTTGTCATTTCGATTTATGGTAAACGTTCAAAGAAAAAGAGAATTAGCAACTGGTTCGTATTTGCCTGTTGCTAATTGGTCAGAATGTACCAATCATTGCGAATGTACGATGGCTTCCTGATGTTGATTTGATTCGAGCTGGCTGCCATTTTCCAGTTGCCAACCCACATCGTACTTAAAACTCCTGACATAAAACGAATTGGGAGCTCGTTTACTGTTGACATTTCACACGTTCAGACGTTACCAGTTCATTTCATACTAGGAACTCCTAACATACTTCGAATTCACAAATCTCTGCGTTTTGCCAACATACGACGAATTTGCAGATGGCTGCCACTTGCAATTTGCAAACTCCCTACATAATGAAACCACATAATATCGAAATTATTTCTCGTTAAGTTAACAGTTGATGTTTCGCAAATAATTACGATTTGGCATTTACTCCAAGGTGCCAGTAATCAATAGGACTGCATTCTGAGAACTTCGTATTTCATTAGAGTTATTATTTGCATGTTTTAATGAATTGTAAGCTGCAAGTTGCCAGTTCACTTCATTTTGATAACTTCAAACATCATTAGAATTATCATTTGCATGTCTTAATGAAGTGTCCAGTATTCCGTTTATCAATTCACTACATATTGAAGTTGAGCGGACAGCTAATTGCTGATTGCCAGTTGAAGATCCGCGTGTTTTACGATTTCCAATCTGGTCGGTGTATGCGAGTTCCTTTGAATTTGCAGTTTCAGTGTGAAATTGGCTGCCAGTTGTCAATGAAAACATTTAGATACTTTTCGAAGTTTATTCGAAATAAGTTTATTCAAAATTTGTGGAAAAAAAATACCGTGTATGCCTCAAATTGTGTTTTTGATAATGATACATATTAAAATTCATATTAACGGTAATACATTTTCATTTCAAATATCTTATTGTATGCAAACAATTCATTTCAGGTCTTTTTGAATACTCACACATGCAGTATGAATTAGAAAGGAAAGACCCTAATCACGAAAGGGCAGGCGAGCCGTCACTTTCGGAAATGGCAGAAAAGGCGATAAAAATTCTCAGCAAAAATCCCAAAGGATTCTTTCTGCTTGTCGAAGGTATGCCCTCGTGATTTTTGAAAGTGTCTTCAGTATCTTTAGGATGCGTATGTATGTAGTTTGATTGAGATAGTTTTCTTTTATCAATATTTTAGTGCTCTTTCAATATAAAAGTATCTACCAGGATACACAAGTTAAAACCGTTATGTATTCATCTTTTTTCAGAAGACAAAAACCGTTACATGTCTAAATAACATAAGCATTTACCGTTGTTTAAAACAGATACAATTGCTTAATTTCAAGGGGAGGAGCGGGGGCGTTTCGTCTGTAGACCAAACGGTTTATCAATAATATGAAAACACATAAGCCAAGGTACTTGTTCTTGGTAGGTAGGTTGGGCAAGTTGACTAGAAGATCTTTTTTTATGTTGGGCCAACTGGGCCACAAATTAGGCTCACAGGGGTCTGTACTTCGAAAACGGTTTCTGATCAATAAACTAAGAACAGCTGAAGCCAGACTGTGCTTTTTGCTTATTGCTGATTGATAAGACCAAGAACAACTAAACAAAAAACATCAAAGTTTACAGGGTGTTTGAGCATGTTAAATATATGAACGATTTTGGGCTCACGCGCAAAAGACTATGTTGATGTCAAAAGCGAGGGTCGGGGGCATACATTGTTTCGCAAAGATCTCTTTTTTATATTGTTCTTTTCTAGGAGGCAACATTGACCATGGTCACCATGCAGGTAGAGCTAAACTGGCTTTATATGACGCTTTGGCTTTCCAAGACGCTGTCCAAACAGGTGCAAGTATGACATCAGAGAACGACACACTGATTGTGGTGACGGCAGATCATGCCCACACCATGACGATTGCAGGATACCCGTCTCGTGGCAACAACATCCTTGGTATGTTATCTTCTTAAAGCAAAATGCAAGTAAATCGGTATGAAATAGAACATCTAAGAACAAAGCTAGGAGCATTCACATAATTTTAGAAATAAAAAATCACAAGTTATGATGGATCTAAAGTTACAGAATATGACAGTATCTCATTGTCATATAGTAAGTGTAGAGCAATGCTGCAAAATATAATTGTGCTGTTCGGTCGTAGTACCTGTGATTTCTACAACGAAAACATCAAGAGTATTTGGAAACTGTTTTCTCATACATGAAGTTAGGAAGGACAGGTTTCAGAAAATAATCGCATAATTTTCAAAACCAACATTTGCGGTAACACATTTGCAATAGCAACATCGATGAAAACGAGTTGAAATAAAGTTTTACCTTTTGCTATAAACCTTAGGGTAATGTTGGATTATTTTCTTGACATATTCAGCGTGTTTATGACTCTTGTATCTATTTAGCAAAAGTGGACAACGGCGTAGGAGGACTGAGCCATGCCTCAGATGGTAGACCTTACACAGCCCTGTTGTACGGGGATGGTCCAGGCTTCAGTGTTAGCACCAATGGTCAGAGAGCGGACATTACAAACGTTGATACAAGTAATATATTATATGTATTTACATTTTTTATATACTTTAAGTCATAACTGATAAATTAAACTTACAAGTGCTCATACTAGATTTAAGAAAGCCGTTGATAAATCTGCAAAATATATTACTATATCTGATTTTGTCAATTCATTTGCTTACGTAAAATCAACTTTAAACCTTAGATGAAAGCAGTCTTGTGTTTTGAAAAAAACTCGCTATATACTTATCGCTTTAAGATATTTCACTGACTAAGGACATGAATTTGCAAATTACAAAACACCATTCGCACTTTAATCATTGTTTAAAATATTCTTTAGCCGACAAACATTACCATCAACAGACGGCTGTATATAAAACAACAGAGACGCACGGTGGCGATGACGTCGCAATTTTCGCACGTGGACCAATGTCTTATCTTCTCACCGGCTCTCATGAACAAAACGACATTGCACACGTGATGGCATACGCATCATGCGTTGGGGATTACGCTAATCAAAATGAGTGCGCCGCCTCTTTAGTATCTGGATGAAAATATTTTTGAAAGTAAATTCGAGAAACCAAGTTTTTTTTTTTAATTTTGGGACCACTTTTGTTGAGTAGACATTGTTTACTGGTATTAGATTTTGAAACGACTTGCATAAAAGCAAAGAGGAAAACGACAAGGCTTATAAATTAGGTCGCAAATGTGGGTTTAGCAAAGGTTTCAGTATAGGAAAAGCATTGCTCTGATTCGACACGCAGCACTAAAACGACATCGCCAAGCGATGCATGCACATTCATGAAATAGGTACTTATAAAATGTATCCCAAAAGACCCCTTTGTTGTCTGATACTCAAATAAGATAAGAAAATATCTGTCCCTGAACAATTTGCATGGGTAATTCACATCACCCTTCGTACATGAAAAAGCAAGTTTACAATACCTCACAGTGGTATTCTTTAATATACAAAAGACAACATACATCAATAACGGAGCACTATACCTATTGATGAGACGTAAAAATCATGCACGTGTAAGTGTATACATACAGTCATTTATGACAAAAAACATAGCCCTCACAGAACAAAATAAAACATATATAATAACACGAGCATTTACAGATTTACATGTAATATATTAACTGTTGTTAAACACATACAAATCTAAATGACAGCATGAACATTAACACGTTTTAATGTGATATATGGTCTGGTGTTAGAGATTTCTGTGATATATGGTCTGGTGTTAGAGATTTATGTGATATGTGGCCTGGTGTTAGAGATTTATGTAATATGTGGCCTGGTGTAAGAGATTTATGTGATATATGGTCTGGTGTTAGAGATTTTTGTGATGTATGGTCTGGTGTAAGAGATTTATGTGATATATGGTCTGGTGTTAGAGATTTATGTGATATATTGACTGGTGTTAGAGATTTATGTGATATGTGGCTTGGTGTTAGAGATTTATGTGATATATGGTCTGGTGTAAGAGATTTATGTGATATATTGATTGGTGTTAGAGATTTATGTGATATATTGACTGGTGTTAGAGATTTATGAGATATATTGACTGGTGTTAGAGACTTATGTGATATATGGCCCGGTTAAAGAGATTTATGAGATATATTGACTGGTGTTAGAGATTTATGTGATATATTGACTGGTGTTAGAGATTTATGTGATATATGGTCTGGTGTTAGAGACTTATGTGATATATGGTCTGGTGTTCGAGATTTATGTGATATATGGTCTGGTGTTAGAGATTTATGTGATATATGGTTTGGTGTTAAAGATTTATGTGATATATGGTCTGGTGTTAGAGATTTCTGTGATATATGGTCTGGTGTTAGAGATTTCTGTGATATATGGTCTGGGGTTAGAGATTTCTGTGATATATGGTCTGGTGTTAGAGATTTCTGTGATATATGGTTTGGTGTTAAAGATTTATGTGATATATTGACTGGTGTAAGAGATTTATGTGATGTGTGGCCTGGTGTTAGAGATTTCTGTGATATATGGTCTGGTGTTAGAGATTTATGTGATATATTGACTGGTGTTAGAGATTTTTGTGATATATGGTTTGGTGTTAGAGATTTATGTGATATATGGTCTGGTGTTAGAGATTTCTGATATATGGTCTGGTGTTAGAAATTTATGTGATATATTGACTGGTGTAAGAGATTTATGTGATGTGTGGCCTGGTGTTAGAGATTTCTGTGATATATGGTCTGGTGTTAGAGATTTATGTGATATATTGACTGGTGTTAGAGATTTATGTGATATATGGTTTGGTGTTAGAGACTTAATGTGATATGTGGCCAGTTGTTACAGATTTATTTGATATATGGTCTGGTGTTAGAGATTTCTGTGATATATGGTCTGGTGTTAGAGATTTCTGTGATATATGGTCTGGTGTTAGAGATTAAACGAATATGAAATTTAAGTTGCCGTATCTGTGATGCCGTATGAAAATGTGATTGCCAAATATACTTAGAGTCAGAGCAAGCAGCCATCGCCTATTTTAACTTGACGTCAAAATATTTCAAGCAGTATTGTCAATTTTAAATTGGTGTCAAGGTAAGCTGACAACAACTGGACTGACTGAATACCATTATAGAATTGAAAACTCTAGTTCTCTTTATTTAGAAACAAAGTCAGTAAATAATGTACCAATGACAATGAAAACTCCAATTCTTAAAGTTTCGAAACAGACTCAGAGAATAAGCGAATAATGTACCCAAAAAATAAAAAACTCCAGTTCTCTATATTTCGAAACTAAGTCAGAAAATAAGAGAATAATGGACCCAAAAAGTGAAAAATCTAGTTCTCTATATTTCGAAACAAAGTCAGAAAATAATGTACCAATGACAATGAAAACTCCAATTCTTAAAATTTCGAAACAGACTCAGAGAATAAGAGAATAATGTACCCAAAAATAAAAACTCTAGTGCTCTATATTTCGAAACAAAGTCAGAAAATAATGTACCAATGACAATGAAAACTCCAATTCTTAAAATTTCGAAACAGACTCAGAGAATAAGAGAATAATGTACCCAAAAATAAAAACTCTAGTGCTCTATATTTCGAAACAGTCAGAAAATAATGTACCAATGACAATGAAAACTCCAATTCTTAAAATTTCGAAACAGACTCAGAGAATAGGAGAATAATGTACCCCCCCCCCAAAAAAAAAAAAAAAAAATGAAAATTTCAGTTCTCTATATTTTGAAACAAAGTCAGAAAATAATATACCAGTAAGAATAAAAACTCCAATTCTCTCTAATATTTCGAAACAAACTCGTAAAATAATGTACCAATAAGAAGAAAACTCTAGTTCTCTATATTTCGAAACTAAGTCAGTAAATAACGCACGGATAGACTAAAAACTCCAGTTCTCCATGACAAGTCAGTAAGTAATGTATAAGTATAATGTAAGTTACTGGGACAATTTGTACACCATGCATGTATTTCACATATTTCTTCTTTTGTAGATGATATGAACTATAGTACAAACAGACTTGTGAAGATCTGATTTATGAAGTTAGGAAATTTCCATCGTATAAAAATAAATACATGCAAATAAGAAACAAACAAACGAACGAACGAACGAAAAAAGGCACCATTTAGTTTCGTTTGCAAAAACTCCGAAAAATCACTTGCCATAATCCCGCTCACAAATTGCTCTCTAATAAGTGCTTCGACAATTTCGGTCGATTTGAACAGTCATATTACTTATTCACGTCTGCTTTTGTATAAGCTCTGTTTAGCAAAAACAAATTCAACAATTTTGCAAAAAGAGTGTGTTTCGGAAAATAATGACGGATAGAAAGCAACTAAATTGGCTTGTTAATGGTGTCTCTTGATCTCGCGGCCTTGACATCAAAGATGTTGCACAACTCTCGTAATCGTCTCGTTGCCATGGTTACAGGTACCGGTCCTTTATTATTATCAGTACAATCATGGTCGTGGACAGGGCAGATAATAAAAGGAGGTGGGTTGCAAGTACCGAATTCTTTAAACCTTTACTCTGAAAGATAAATTAATTAAGTTTTATAAGGGGTTTCTCCAGAAAAAAAAAAAACCTCAAACTGTATCAATGTATCCACATGGTACTTTAGTTTTTGACATGTTTTGAAATTTAAATAAAAGAATGATTGTACACAAGCTTTTAAAGCAGCAATTATTCTAAACAATGGCTGTGAGTATATGGAATCGTATCACTGGTGCCATGTATTAATTCATTGATATTAATGTTGCCTTTTAAAGTAAAATTAAGCAAATACGTAAAATGTAGTGCGCCATAAACATTTGATACCTCAGGAACTCTTATCATACCAACTGAAGCAAACAACCTATGGGGATCCTACCATTTAAGTTATAGGAAAATACCAATACATCCCGTATGGTTGAGGTCCATATATACTGCTAGACTGTTGGTTTTCCTTGCATTCCAAGGTCGAATCTGCATCATATGGGGATCCTACCATTTAAGTTATATGAGAATACCAATACCTACCGTATGGTTGAGGTCCATATATGCTGCTAGACTGTTGTTTTTCCTTGCATTCTAAGGTCGAATCTGCATCATATGGGGATCCTACCATTTAAGTTATATGATAATACCAATACATACCGTATGGTTGAGGTCCATATATGCTGCTAGACTGTTATTTTTCCTTGCATTCCAAGGTCGAATCTGCATCATATGGGGATCCTACCATTTAAGTTATATCATAATACCAATACATACCGTATGGTTGAGGTCCATATATGCTGCTAGACTGTTATTTTTCCTTGCATTCCAAGGTCGAATCTGCATCTCATACAGGTAGATTTTCTTCCTCTCAATTGCTGAATCAAAAGTACAAATTAAGTTACGACTTAGATATTATCATTTTATGACACTTTACTTAATGATAAATGATAAATTATTTCAGCAGTAGAATGTATAATATACTGGAATAAAACATCTTTCACAAAATCATTTGTACGAAAGAGTCTAAGAATACTAAGTTATTACACTGTATTAAAACAAGGCTTTAATTTACATTTGTAAATTAAAGCCCTGATTAAAACGGTCCCATTTTAGAGCAAAATAACCTGATTCTAAGACAAAACGTTTTCCCATCTCAGTTTTACTGTCGCCTTTCATCTTGTGATAACACATGCACTTTTTTCGGATGTCTTCTAGTTTAATTGAAATCAAAACGATCAAAGTACAGAACATACTCTTTTTGGCGTCATAACTTTTCAGTGCTTCCATGAAAAGTAGCACAAGTATCTGGTAGACGGTAAATCCAATCAGGAGAAATGTAAAGAATGACGGCACGAGAAAATTGGCGAGGCCGAAACCAGCGTATATTGTCACAACTGAAAATAATAATAAACATGTAAAAGATTTTAAACATAATATTAAATCCAAATGGCGTGGAATTTTTTTCCGTATTTTAGTGTACATTAATGAAAAAGAAACTCCAGCAAATTTACTTATTTTGAAGAAAAAAAAATAAAACGGAATATTTTTTTATTTGGACATTGGTAACATTTCTTAAACTTTCTCAACGGCTTGTTAGTATAAGATCCGACCTGAATGACATTATTTTTTAAAAATATATATAACTCACCGGCAAGGACATGTGCTCCTATTTCTACCAGCCAGTACAAACAGTTGAAAAACGCCCTGCCTGACGAATCCTCTGATGGTCTCAAGCACAACAGTAATGGCTGGAAGAAAAACAAGCACGATCTGCTACTTGTTCGTGATAAAGCCTGAACATACAGTATGTCCCCACTTATAAATTGTTGAGACATTCAGATGTGATTCGTTTATAATCACAGCCTAAACTGTTTCAAACTTAACCATATGAGTGTCGTTGTGCCAAATTTAGACCCTTTCCATTGATTTAAAACTAAGAGCCATTTCAGTCCAGGATTGTGTCGCTTATACTAGTAGTTGAAACGAACGTTTCATGATTTCTTTATTTCTCTGTTTGATTAAAATATTTGGTGCTAGACAAAGACACAAAGGTGTTCCACTCACATTTAGCAATGCCAGAAGGGAAACCACTAGTCCCATTATTGGATGTGTACCGTTGAAGGTGTAGGTAGGGTGCTGGAAAGATTAACAATAATTTATCTTTAACATTTCTGAAATACAAATAATAATAATAATAATGATAATAATAATAATAATAATTAATTGTTAATACTTAAATCAACAGTCAAACTGCATCTTGAAAATCGATGGTTTTGTTTTAAATGAAACTGTTTACTAAAGAAATTGTTTAAATACCACGAGACAAATTATTCTACAAAATCAGGTAAGAAAAACAGTATGACTAATGTAAATCATTTCTTAAAAATCTGATATGCTGTAAATCTTAGACTGCTTTACTTCAAATAGCTTGCTGATGCCACCAACGCCAACGAAAATGACAGCAAAGCCAGCAATCACAGCAGCACATGTAATCAGTACAAACAACCAGTGGACCTAGAAAAACGAGATAGAAAAACAGTCAGTCTGAACACTGTTTGAATGATGCAAGAATTTAACTTAATATTTTTTTAAATTCAAAGTAATTGAAATCTTAAAGTATATTTGTATCCATAAATCATAAAAGGTGGCGAGATTCTTTTAGAGAACCTTTATTTTTCCAGTGTGTTTAAATGAATAATTATTTTTCTGTAAGTTTACGATGCAATCTAATTTCTGTTCGCTCTCAGTCCACCCAGTTTCATCTCAAGCTGCCCCGTTTTTATTACTGGCATGTTATTGTTGTAGATGAAATTATTATAATACAATATTAAGTACAAAAAGCCAATATGTACACACTCTCTCCACGGTTGATGATATGACTTTAATCAGATTGGGACAATAGGTTGCAAACGCATAAAAGGTTAAACTATGTACACTGCTTTTGCTAAAACAAACTATCAGACTCACCTTCACCCAAGTTTTGCTTCCAAACATTTTCTCTCCCCACCAATACGGTTGGAAATATCGTCCTATAACACTGGCCACAGAAGCACAAAGGATCCAGGCAAATATCATCAAGGCGGCTGAAATACACGGGACATAACTCTTAAAATAATTACTTACACTTTGTAATAAAAAAGCAGACACACCCGGTATTTTTTTCTGAACTGACTGTCTTTGTTAACAACGTCACCGATACAAATGATCACCCACAATGATCTATATTATGCAAAGGGACGGAATTAGTAAAGGTGTCTTTCCTCTGAGGAATACATCTAATCGCAGTAACACATAGGTTACTTTTCTAGCGTTCATTTTCTGAAGCATTGTTAAAAACTACAGTGCACACCATGGAAATGATAGCGTGTAACATGGCTTTATTAATATAATTATTCGTAGATAACTCACCGTGAATCTTGATGAAAAATGAACTTGCTGTGATCGCCAGAAAGTCGGGTCTGAGGGAGGACTTGGAGAAGTCAACGGCATTGTCTGTTACATGAGGCTTCTCCGCCATGGTGTGCGGTAACATTATACCTATACCATGGTTTACAGAAAATTAACTTAGATTAAAGACATAAAATTGCCACTTATCAATACATTGTTTTGTTTGTTTGTTTGTTTTTTTTCATTTTTAATATTGTTCCAAGTGAATTCAATATGATCGTATTTGTTTAGCTTAATTATTGTCTGATCCTGTAAGAAAAGAAAAAAATATTTATTTGAAATGGTCAGTATATTGCCTTATCATAATTTGTGATGACAGTAATATCAAAAGACCTTTTTTGTTTATACGTATACGACACGTTTGTGCACCCAAAGTGGTCCCTGACCTTGGTACGTTCTGTTACGGTAAGACCATATCAGGTGTAGTTTTAGAAAAGACACCATACCAGATTAAGAACAACTTAATCATCTATAAATACGAGAAAGAAATGCAAAAACCTTTCTCCTTTATAGGTATGGTGTTGGCGACTGATGGTGCTTTTACTAAACGGTAAAGATTAGTCTTAACATTTTTCGATTTTCAATGCAACTGTAATGATCAAAGAAAACGCGACAGTTTTGCTCCGGGACACTTTGATTGGGTATTAAGCTTCATACCTTTCTTTGATTTTCCATGCGCAAAGAGAAGATTCCAGTTTCTATCTAAATCAAATATTCTGTCGCTGTCAACAAACCGATCTCTAACGAATGAACATTCAAATATACCGTCCACAAACTGTGCTGAAGTATTTCGTAAGCCAAGTTCAGACTGAAATGGAAAAGTTAACCAAGGTTTGATGATACTTAATCCGGCGAAGAATGTTTTATAAAAGATAGGATAAACAACGATAATTGTTGTATGAAATGTGAAAAAGTAAAATATATGTACATGTATATCATATGTGCGTGTACTGGTTACAGTTCCTGGCTCCATGCAACTAAACCTACTGCTTTTTTTTATGATTGTCTGTATGAACAGTGAAATCTTACATCGTCTGTCTTGAAGCTTATATTTTCAGAGCTGTCACTAAATGTGATTAATACCCCTACAATGCCAGCTTGTCAGAGGAAAAGAGCAGTATCAAGTAAGAACTAAATCCGCAAGGTAGAGTTATAGGTCATGTATACCACCTTCCTCACAAAACGTTCTATTATTCTTCTATAAAAAAAACTTGGCGTGAGACATCAGTATCATGTGGGCAACATTTGTGCCGAATTATTTCAAAATCTCTTGACGCATGATTCAGTTATAGATTGGACACAAAATAGGGACAACTTTTGAGTGTAACCTTGACTTTAGAGATACGCAGATGAGAGTTATACGCAACATAAGGTGACTCTAGTGTACCCCCGCCTCCCCACTACACATAAAAAGCAACTTTGTTTTGCGGGAAAATAATGACGGAGTTATGGAACGGACCCGAAAATCAGACCTTTTTTACCTTTGACCTCTGTGACCTTGACCTTGGAGGTATTGACCTGGGTCTTGCTCATAACACACCCCATTACGTTGGCGAATCCACCCATAAATGATAGAGTTATGGAGCGGTAAAGAAAAACAGATCCAACTTATTTGGCCTTTCTTCAAAGTGTGAACTTACCCTTAGAGGTACGGACACGGGTCTTTCGCATGATACGTCGTATAACTTCGGTGAACATTCTCATAATGAGTTGTGGAACAAGCTGTATAACCTTGACCTTGGAGGTACAGACACGAAAAACAGACCCAACTTTTCAAATTTGACCTTTATGTGTGAACTTGACTTTTGAGGTACCAACCTGGATCTTGCGCGTGACAAATTGTCTTATGTTGGTGAACATTTATACTATGTAATTCTGAAATCCATCCATAAATGGCAGAGTTATCAAACAGACACGAAAAACAGAGCCAACTTCTGAACTTAACAAAATGGCTATAGGAAACTGTTTGATGGTAAGAACTACTATAGCAATAAGGCATGTACTAGTATATCAATGTATGCAAGATGCATGAACAATAAAAGAAACAATACGACTTTCTCAATGAATTTTCAGATTTTTCGTGTCCGGAAGTATCGGTGGGCAAATTACCTGTTCTACTCTGACGTTGTTCTTGTTATCATTATACGAGTGTCGGATGTCTATAACACCCTCTTCGTTAGATACGCACTGTACAACGCTGTCTTCTCCCTGGAACAGAAAGAAAATACTTGAAATATATTTTTCTGAAACAAATATATAGTTAACAAAAAATATTACGATTTATTGTTAACCATGAACATTTGTTTTCAGAATATCACAATCTGCCACTAATCCCTGTGTGCTTTAATGGCTTAAACTTTAGATATTTTAAACTTACCATTCTGTCATCTTCTGAAAAAGCTATGGCTATCCACTGATTAGGAGATTCACTGAGAACTGCCCGTATTCGGAACATTACGTGATCAGCGGCGCCCTCCCAGGTCACTATAAATTTGCAGCCTTCATTATTACAGTCCTGGAAACATGACTTTGTAGAGCCACAGGCTTTATCCATTGTTAATCGTCTTTGCTGAAAATTGAAAGTATGAAATGTCACGTACTTTTTTTCTTTATTTTTTTCTCCGATGTTAACTGATATTAATGGAAATTGCATGTTTTAGACAGATGCACCACAAGTCAGGCAATATCAGTATCACCCTAAAGAATTAAACAAGCCTATACTCTTGCCTTACCTGTATAGAGATCAGTGTTGGTTTTTTTGTTTCAGTAAGTTTGATAATGTTTTCTTTTCGTGCGGCTCTGTAGTCGTACGTCTCGTGCATGGGCGGATATCTCTGTAGATCCATTCGCTCTGACGTCACTGGCGGAACAACATCGTAACGATGTGGTATTTTCACGCCTGGAATGAGCAATTTCCCAAATTTTAAAGCATTTGCAAATTGTTGAAGATTTTTATAATTTTTTTGCCGGAAGTGCTTAGCCGGAATTTTATTTACACGCGATGTTCAACATGTTACAAGGTCCAGGTCACATAGCTTGTCCCATAAAACAGACGACTTCGTTGCTACATATTGTGTTGCATTGACATTAAAACAAATCAGGGGGTGTTATAGGAGTAAGATTCTGGTGATAGTAAAATTGACCAATGACCCTTTTTCTTGAGAGTAAAAATTAATATACTTAAATATTCGACAGTTTCTCCTGTCGAGCACGATAGCAAACAACACTAAAACACACATACACATACATTTCGTGTAAGAAAAATGCCCACTTGTAGGAAGAAAAATAAACCTTTTTGCTGGTGCCAAATAATCATAAGATTTAAATAAAGCTGTAAATGTTTCAATGTGTATGTTATGATGGCATTTAAAACTATGACAACATTTACCATTGACTGCTTGGCCATCGGCAAACATCATATGCCAGTCCTTGTTTAAATCAAACACATCCTTTTCTCCCTCGACAAAGTTCCGTCTGGTAAAACTACAGGTTAATATACCGTTGTTTAAGGAACCGAATTCGTCTGATATGCCAAGCTTTGGCTGAAAATAGGGAAAGAACTAGTTTTTTTTTTTTTTTTGATATTATATACACTACTAGCGTGTTATTATTTCTTCCTATACACAACTTTGTTTCATGAAAATAGTTTTAAAGCTATTATATAGTTACTTAATTCGTATATAGTGATTCCTCTTAAACAAAACAAGAAGATACTTGTTTGAAAAGTTAAACACAACAAGTAGATACTTGTCTGAAAAGTTAAACACATCAAGTAGATATTTGTCTCAAAAGTTAAACACAACAATTTTACACTTGTCTCAAAAGTTAAACACATCAAGTCGATACTTGTCTGAAAAGTTAAACACAACAAGTAAATATTTGTCTGAAAAATTAAACACAACAATTTTACACATATGTGTGAAGTTGGTCTGCAGTTCGCAGTTCGCAATTCGCGATTCGAATTGCGAACTGCAAACTGGCATGCAGTTCGCGATTCAAACTTGAAGATTTTCAGTGTTCTTCTTGGGAAAATTTATGACTTACTAACTTCATAAACCAAAAAGAAATAGTTCTAAGTCCAATTGCAAACTAGCATGCTGTTCGCGATTCGAATTGCGAACTGCAAACTGGTCTGCAGTTCGCAGTTCGCAATTCGCGATTCGAATTGCGAACTGCAAACTGGCATGCAGTTCGCGATTCAAACTTGAAGCTTTTCAGAGTTCTTCTTGTGAAAATTTATTACTTACTAACTTCATAAACCAAAAAGAAATAGTTCTAAGATAGAGAAAATAAACATAAGTCCAATTGCAAACTAGCATGCGGTACGCGATTCGAATTGCGAACTGCAAACTGGCATGCAGTTCGCGATTCAAATTTCAAGCTTTTCAGTGTTCTTCTAGGGAAAATTTATGACTTACTCACTTCATAAACCAAAAAGAAATAGTTCTTAGTCGAATTGCAAACTAGCATGCGGTTCGCGATTCGAATTGCGAACTGCAAACTAGCATGCAGTTCGCGATTCAAACTTGAAGCTTTTCAGAGTTCTTCGTGTGAAAATTTATTACTTACTAACTTCATAAACCAAAAAAGAAATAGTTCTAAGATAGAAAAAAAACATAAGTCAATTGCAAACTAGCATGCGGTTCGCGATTCGAATTGCGAACTGCAAACTAGTCTGCAGTTCGCAGTTCGCAATTCGCGATTCGAATTGCGAACTGCAAACTGGCATGCAGTTCGCAATTCAAACTTGAAAATTTTCAGTGTTCTTCTTGGGAAAATTAAACTAAAAAGAAATAGTTCTAAAATAGAGAAAAAAAATATAAGTCCAATTGCAAACTAGCATGCGGTTCGCGATTCGAATTGCGAACTGCGAACTGCAGACCAGTTTGCAGTTCGCAATTCGAATCGCGAACCGCATGCTAGTTTGCAATTGACTTATGTTTTTTTTCTATCTTAGAACTATTTCTTTTTTGGTTTATGAAGTTAGTAAGTAATAAATTTTCACACGAAGAACTCTGAAAAGCTTCAAGTTTGAATCGCGAACTGCATGCTAGTTTGCAGTTCGCAATTCGAATCGCGAACCGCATGCTAGTTTGCAATTCGACTAAGAACTATTTCTTTTTGGTTTATGAAGTAAGTAAGTCATAAATTTTCCCTAGAAGAACACTGAAAAGCTTGAAATTTGAATCGCGAACTGCATGCCAGTTTGCAGTTCGCAATTCGAATCGCGTACCGCATGCTAGTTTGCAATTGGACTAATGTTTATTTTCTCTATCTTAGAACTATTTCTTTTTGGTTTATGAAGTTAGTAAGTAATAAATTTTCACAAGAAGAACTCTGAAAAGCTTCAAGTTTGAATCGCGAACTGCATGCCAGTTTGCAGTTCGCAATTCGAATCGCGAATTGCGAACTGCGAACTGCAGACCAGTTTGCAGTTCGCAATTCGAATCGCGAACAGCATGCTAGTTTGCAATTGGACTTAGAACTATTTCTTTTTGGTTTATGAAGTTAGTAAGTCATAAATTTTCCCAAGAAGAACACTGAAAATCTTCAAGTTTGAATCGCGAACTGCATGCCAGTTTGCAGTTCGCAATTCGAATCGCGAATTGCGAACTGCGAACTGCAGACCAACTTCACACATATATTTTACACTTGTCTCAAAAGTTGAACACAACAAATGTATAATATATTAATATCAATAACTTCGTTCATCAACCGCTGCCGACCTGACCAGTGCGCGCGGCAAGGATATTCTCGCCTTTTTGTTTACTTTTATTTAATACAAAAGTATCTTAAATAGAAGATGATCGCATATTCTGGCGTTTTTGTACACTTTCATTTAATACAAAAAATATCTTCAAAAAAGATGATCGGCGTAGACAGAGTATAAAATTAATGCCTCATAAATGTAAGATTTTCGGACTTGGCAAATATTGAACGTGCATAGTCATCGAATGTCATCGAATGTCTATTTCCATAACAGTTAGGCAATTAACAAAAAATGTTGAGTTTTATGCTAAAAGTCTCAATATCATTTTCAATGAAATAAATTAAATAATTAATCACATTTATTATATATTTTATCCATTTAGTTTATTTTTTCTTCGTTAAAACATTTTATATTTAATTTGTAGCTGCATTAAACGTTGAATATTGTTTTTATCATCAGAATGAATAACATTTCAAATAATGGGAAAATAAGATGAATATTTGCAACTTTGATTTTCCTGAGAAACTTCCATTTTCTGCTTTGGTCACATGTCTTTCTTTATCGTACAGCATTCTCACATAACTGCATCGCGAATGCATGCAATATTTGCCACTGTGTTAAATGATACACTAAAAGGAGATTTTATGTTGTCACACCTGTGATGCTTGGGTTGCACTAATGAAATGATGCAGTTTATTTATCATCGATACTGGTTGCCCATATGATTGATGCTCCGCTTTAGGGTTTTGTTACTTTAGATTGTTGGGAACAGAGCAAGTTACAGAAAGCATCCTAATCCAAAGACGTTTTTGGTTCTTTTCCATGCTCAGTGTATAGCACTGATACACAACACTGATACATAGCACTGATACATAGCACTGATACACAACACTGATACATAGCACTGATACATAGCACTGATACATAGCACCTCACATGTACCAGTCCAGCGCGTAATGCAGGGGTTGCAAACCTTTCATAACTTACCTTCAGTGTTAACAGTCAAGGGGGAGAGGAACTGTCAGTTGGTATTCATCTTCCCCCGTTAAAATATTTAATACAGCAAAAATGACAATTTTAGAATGATTAGCTATTAATCTTCTCTGGACATTATTTTTAAAGGATTGAATACTCATATTTGTTCCGATTATAGATGCACTGATCTTTACAGGTTACTCGTCGACAAAAAAAGTGTTTTTAATGTTCCCTCCGGGGGCATAAAAAAGAGATTAAGTATAGGCTTGCCATAAGATAAAATCCAATCTTCCGTCCGTTAGATATAAACTTACAGAAAGAAGCCTCATATTTCTGTAGTAGTCCAAATTATATGACTGGTACACCTGTACTTTCTCTCCCTCTGTGATACATTCGGTAACACTGTCCAGTCCCTGAAAGGCAAGCAACTTGTTAATCTTTTTCTCTAAATGTTAAAAGTGATCCAGGAACTGCATAGTTACTTTTTGTGAGACAGAATAAAGATTCTGCTATAAAAAAACAAGAATTTACTAGTACTTCTTTAGAAAGGTGGTGGGGCAATTCTAAATTCTATGTGAATCAAGACCCTGATAGACTTCTGCAGTCATGCATGGAATGCACATGTTTGTCCCGAAAATGAAAAAGGTATACTGTATTTATAAGCAACAGGCAGAAGTTCACCTGTCTATCCCACTAACACAAATGGTAGGGCTGCCGAAAAAAGTGTAGTATCACATATAAAGTATCTGCATAATGGATCGATGCCAAAGTTACTGTCTTCTTGTCAAAAATATGCCTAGAGTACGTACCATCATTTTGTCATTGCTGAATCCAACAGCAGCCCAGTATTGCCCGGTAATCATCGGCTTAGTCCGGATTTCAAACTTGGTTGCGTTTCTTTCTGGTTTCCACGATACAATAAAATTACAAACACCGTTTCTGCAGTCATCAAAACAGCCTTGTGTTACTCCACATTCGTGATCAGCAATTAAGACTTCGTTTGCAGGAACTTTTGTCGATAGAATTGTTTTTGATGTTGACATCCGCGTACCTACAACGCTAACCGTTGTTCCAGGAGATACGTACTCAGTAGCTATCTTTCTCGGTTGCTCTGGTGTGTAAGTCTGGGGTGGGAAAGTCAGATATGCGTCTATTTCAGAAGTTGGATTGTGCCTTGCATTTGTGGTTGGTGGGTACGATGGACGAGCTGCAGTTGTGTACATAGGTTTATTAGTTGTTTGCAAGACGTTTTGTGATCTTGAAGTAGGAACATATGGTCTGTATGTTGTTTGCACATAGTTTGATTGATTCCTTAAAATGTCCGTTGGTACGTACGGTCCCTCAGTCGGCAAATACCTCTGATCCGTCGGCACATATGGTCTGTCAGTTGGAATGTATCTCTGGTTGGTCGGAAAGTACGGTTTATTAGTTGGAAGATATTCTGAGCTTTTTTGTATATTTTCTTTGTCACTTTTAACCAAGTTATAATCATAATAGTAAGTTGATCTTGGCATGTAAATCTCAGTCCTCGTCTCAGGATAGATTGTTGATGATTGAATTTTCGGCTCCACGTTGTTTAATTTTGTTACTGTCTTCATAAATGGCGTTTTCACAGCGGAACTTGAGACAATTAAATCTTTATTTTGGAAATTGCCGTTTGTGGTTGGAGTGATTTTAGTGATCGGTATTTTTCCTTCTGTGACCGGGTTTTCCCTGTTTGAGACCGGCAGTTGTCTGTTTGTTACCAATAATTGCCCATCTCGGACAGGCGATTGACCATCTATGATCAGTACCTGCCCACCAGTGACGTGCAGCTGAGCACTATCGACCAGGAGTTGCTCATTTGTGTTTGGCAGCTGCTCATTTCTATTTGGCAGCTGCTCATTTCTATTTGGCAGCTGTTCATTTCTATTTGGCAGCTGATCATTTGTACTTGGCAGCTGATCATTTGGCAGCTGCTCATTTCTGTTTGGCAACTGATCATTTGCACTTGTCAGCTGATCATTTGTACTTGGCAGCTGCTCATTTGTATTTGGTAGTTCATTGGTTACCGACCTTTCTTCATTTACGTCCAACATCTGTCCCTTTGTTACTGAAACTTGCTTGTTGGTGACTTGCAACTGACTGCTTGTGCTCGGTCTGGCCTTATCTGTGATTAAGATTTGGTGTTTTGTTGTTGAGAGGTTCATTAATCTGGGATATGTAGTCGTTGAACTTTTCTGTACAGTCCTAATTGTTGTATCTGGGTTTTTTCTTGTTGTCCATACCTCAGGAAACAGTGTGGTCGTGCCGGAACCTGCGAACTCATAAAAGGTAGTAGTTATTGTAGGTTTTATAGTTGTTTGCGTCGTTGTTTTTTGGTCCGCCTGTCGTGTTGGCAGTGTTGTGGTCGTTGGCTCGTAAAATTTCATTGTAACAGTCGGTCGTCTAGTGGTTGTTGTGGGCGGGGTAGTTGTACGGGTAGTTGTTGTCTGCACATCTGTTGTAGTCTTTCTGCGTTTTTCTGTGGATGTTTCCCAGTAATAATCGTAATAGTATGCCTCAGTTGTTGTAGGTCGGGGTTTTGTTGTGGTTCTCCATCTTGTAGTTGTAGGAGGTAAAGTTGTAGTGGTTGTTGTTGTTTTTCTTGTGGTTGTAGGACGAATAGTAGTTGTTTGACGTCTTGTTGTTGTTGCAGGTGACTCGTAAGGCGTTGTGTAATAAGGTTCAGTGGGAATTGTGGGTAAATATGTTGTAGGCACAGGAGTTGTCGGCCTGTTTGTTGTTGTAGTACGAACAGTGGTCGTGGTAGAGGTTGTTGTTGTGCGACGTGTAGGTAGACACGATTGATCTGTAGCCGACTGCAGGCTAAACGCTTGCATTATCGTCAAGTCACGTGATACACCGTCGTATATAACGGGCGAATTTATTCCTACCCAATAATTAGTGTAAGACTGGACAAACGTAACCCTGAAAAATAAATCATATACATCAAGCATTTAAAAACAAACAAACAGACTAATGGCAAGTCCTGGTACGAAAGAAAAGTTTGATATGCATCTCAAGCCCAACAAGAGGACATCCTTGTTTTCTGTGTGCACTGTACTCACCTGAAAACTACATGACCAGCGGGTCCTGGTGGCGCTATCCATGTCAAGGTCACGGACTGCTTCTCTTCTGGACTACTGTGCGTCAGGACAGCCTGTAAAAGACCAATAACAAACCTTGAGAAATAAAGCAAGGTAAAATAATCAAACACCAATAAATGATAGTTGTCACTAGTCTTGAGGGGCCCGTGAAAAATTTCTTGTAAACCCATAAAACATGTATATCCAATATTATTTTCACTTCATCATAGGTTAAACTACAAATGTGTCGAAAGGACATGGAATGGATGCCCCCACTGTGGTGTGTTTTTTCAACAGCATGTGACATAAAAAAGGGCTATAATTGTATTTAACAAAAATACATCGAAATTTCGTTGCTTTACCATCTGCTGTTCATCTTAATCTTTCATACTGTAAAAGAAACCCTCTTAAACCTGAATAAGAAGTCGCATAAATAATATTTTTTCTATACGCGTATACTTGTAAAAATACCATAAAACTATCAGAAGCTTTTTCAAATTTTCCCAATGAAAATTCCTTCTTGTATGAATAAAGAAGGTTGTCCATCTTAGTAAGCCTGAAGAATGCACGAAGACTAGACCAAATATTTTCTTAATACCTATATAGTGAAAAGTACATATGTCCACAATTGTGGTAAGGATATGCACATTGAAATTCCTTCCTTTACCACTGTCTACACACCAGGCCGTTTGAAGCAATTCAGACATAAGATTTACTGTATATGCCATATTTTGAAAGATACAAAGTTTCATAATTCCAGTTAAAATAGGTCTAACAGAAATGTCTTCCTTTACTGAGTTCAACATGCCAAGTTCGTCCATCTGTGAAAGTTTGTAGGAAATCTTTTAAAGGAATATTTTCTCAAAACCCCATATAGTGAAACATACAAAGACCAATAACTCCGCTAAAACTAGACTCAAAAGACTTATTTTCGTTACGACCATCAACACATCCAGGTTGATGGTCTCTGAAAGTTTGAAGCAAATCCACCAAAAGATAAAGGAAGAGTTTGACACTCAAGATTTATTCACAGATAAGACGGACAGACGTATTTATGGACAAGAACAACGTTATATGTCTCCCACATACTGTGGGCATAAAGAAGGAATGCTCAAATGAAAACATCATATTTTTAATTATTTGACTTACCCCTGATCTAACACATTCATACCGTGTTCCGCGAACACGAAGAAAGGCCCCAAGGAATGCGGGTCTGTTTGGATAAACTGCAGATCGAGGCTGAATCATAAATCCTTTAAACTTGGCCAGGCCACAACCGCGTATTCGCACTGTAAAATAACATTTGTAACATTGAAACCTATGATCTTGAAAAGCAGATTAGAACCGTAAATATATTTTTTTTGATACGGGAACCAACACGCACACGCATTTGCGTGATCGCAAATGGGGCTATTTCTTGGTGGTCTTTTTATTAACCGCCCCATTCACATTTGAAAAAAAAAACCGTAACTAGGAATTGAAAGTCCTTCAGTTTAAACCTTATTTGTTCACATTTTGGCAAGATTTAAGTCTTGTAATACGACATTCAGGAATGCTGAATTAACAAATGTATTTGCTAGTCAAGAATGCTGCTGACAGAATATCCACACAAAGCATGCTGGATGTCCTAAGACACTTGCTGCTTCAACTGCCTCAGAACTGTTTGTATTACTTACGAACTTTTTTTCTGTGGTGTTGAGTTGGAATTATTATGCTGGCTGAATTCTATCACAGCGTTCCGCCGTGCTGGCGGGTTGGCGGGCCGAAAACACAACATGACAGAACGACAAATGCAGCATTTGTCGTTTTGGAGCGCTCATTTGTCGTTCTTGGCGGCAACAAGCCAACGCGACAGAATGACAAATGAGCGCGCCAAATACGACAAATGCGAAATTGCCGTTTTGTCTGTTGTCATTCCGCCAACGGAACAGAACGAAATGGCAGAAATCAGCCACCATAAATAATTGTCACGCACGGAATTTTGCGAATCAAAGCACTAATGGAACTGGTGTGGGCAAAAGTTTGAAAGGTGTGTTTTTTTAAACCCAAGCTCCGATTCCAAACAAAAGTTCCAAATTTCAAAGTTGCGTCCGTTATATCATTATATATAAATGGTCAGTCATCTCGTACTCGAATGAAAAGTCTCGCAAACATTTTGACTTCATACATTTTTTTTACAATTCTGTCAGTCATTATCATTTTGTTGTTTGATTTTTGCGGGTTTTGCACAAGAAACACGAATTCTACGCACGAATAAAACTCTACCATATATCATACGGAACATTATAACCTGATTTATATTTATAAGTTTTCAGTAGGTTGTCCCTGGCATTCTAAGCCAATAAGCTCGAATTAAAGGTTATACGTGGATTCACGCAATTGAAGCAAAGATTTAAGAGTGAATGTTTGTTGTTACCAAACACGAATATTAATCAATTACAACATCTAATTAATAACTTAACAAAGGAACAGTCATGTGCACTACAAATCACATTTATCTGTACCCTAAGAAGGTTCCGAATCTAGGTAATGTATTGCAGAGGTAAAGCAAGGTCAAGAAAACCTAAACCATTGATAGTTACTCTTTCTTTCTTTCTTCCTTACTTTTTTTCTTTGCTCTTATTTGTTCTTTTTTGGGTTTTCTTTCTTGTTTTCTTTCTTTTGTTCTTTTTATTCTTCCTTAAGTCTTTCCTTAAAATCAATCAATTGCTTAATTCTTCTATTCATTTCAAATACTGGCTTCCATTCTAACTAATCCAGGCTTATCTAAAGATGGATTACTTTGAAAGTTTGTACATACATACATGTACTTTATTACGAAAGTTCTCTAATGTGCCACTTTGCTGCAGTACATATTTCGCGCATGAACGTCAACTTTTGAAAGAAAATTTGATGGCAGATAGGAAAAAAATAAACAAAATAGTGACTTTTTTCAAGTTTCAGCTTTTTTGTTTTTGTTTTTAGCCTTCTAATTTTCATAAACAAGAAAAAGGAAAATATGAAGGAAAAATCCTGACACATTTACTTAGGCTCATTCTCAGCCCATATCACCTTGTCGTAACTAATGTGACAGTGGAAACAACTCTACGTTAAAACTGATTCAAACTCTCAACACAGTGTTGTTCCACCCTAACTGTCAATCAGTAGTGAATGTGAATTTATTGACAACGGAATATGGACGATGCACTGTGAAAATTCAAACCTACGGAAGCTTTATATGGTGTGAATCTTATGTACATTTATTTTCACTTGGAATATTTGTTTTTTAATGAGCTATACATAAACTCAGCTCAAAATATTGTAACAGAGCATTTACAATGTAGCAATCATTTACAGTAGATGAACTGAAGGCAATCAAATTATCTTTGGAAATCGGCCATCATGACGTTGAAAATAATTCTACTTTCTCAAGTTTTGACAGTCTTTCAAATGGAAGACCCTGGTTTTGATACAGTAGGAAGATAACTAATATTCGGGAGGCATAAGAATCTTTCTGAATTTAATTGAAATATTTTAGAAGATAAAGCTACATGTCTCACAACATAATCGGCTGCATGGATAAGGCGTTGACTATTTGATGGTCGCTATCATTGTCATAAAAGAGGAACACACCTACTGACCATTGTGAATTATCGATGGACGAGAATAAAGCGCTGTGTCGGTCATCTTTGACATGATTCATGGCCCGTACTTGTTTCATAACAAACACTCATGTATAGACAACCTACCGATCATTATACAGTGTATATATTGTAGGTTTAGTGCACAAACAGCTTTGTGTTATTGTTTATTTTTCCAGCATAGAATCGTATCCTAAGAGATTTTTTTTTACAAACTGAAAAATTGTAGTGATCTTTCAATAAAGTTTCTTTATTTCAATGAATATCAACTAAAAAGGTATAGAGATAGGTAATTCTTACCATATATTCTCTCATTCGGCACATATTGTGTTTTCGAAACCTCAACCAGAAAAGGGGCGGGGTCTGTATTAATGGGACTTCCGTGCTGCGGTGTCATGTCCCCGCAGGCCCTGGTAGGAGCACCCGTTCGATAGGTCCAAGCGCATTTTAAAAGCAGTCCAAAAATAAAACATATCAGTGGGACAGTTCCTCTTGTTCTCATCCTCTGTGCTGAAAGCAAAGTCATATGGCTACAACAAATGTCATTTTAGTCATGTTTTATCAAATTATATTACTTTCCAAAATTATCCACTGATTGTCAAAGAAGAGATAGTAGGTCAAGTTATTATACATCGTCATAATTCTGTAAAAAGCAATCATCAAATCACGTCAGTTCTTTTAAATATGAAATGAAGTGGACAATATGGAAATATAAACGAAATGTAAATTTGACGATAATGTGTACAGTGTAACTCTTTTTGTATATAATATTTTTATCCTTGATTGATTTTTGAAGGAGAAAATAGAATACTCTTAACTTTTGTCTATGTGTAGACTTTCGAAAATATTGTTTATTCATTATATTCTGTTAGTTTAGAAACTTATTTGAATGTATACCATATTATGCATTCTGATAGTTATGCATTAGGGCAATTGTCATTTTCATGATATATAAAAAGAAGTGAAATAATGATAAAGAAAAACAAAGAAAATGCGACAACATCACTGATATTCATATCACTCGTTTCGTAATATACCGTGAACTTTTTGCCTACAATATAGTTTATATCGTTAAGGTGTACATACGATGGTCATTCTACCGGACGATTTACAGCAAGCAACATTTTCATAGCTTTCGGTGATTTACAAGAGCAGAGTATTATCTGCAAAAGTGTTTGACTTGAAGCAGTGCTATTTAAATGAATTAAACAAAATCAACACATTTTACCCTTTACATGTGCCTATTCTTATGGTAACCAGATAAATGAAGAAATGATTCACTAACATTTACTTTGGCTTTGTGAAGAGATTGATAAAGAGGTCACGAAGAAGCCCAAATAGATGATCACCTGCCATTATGTCAGTTTTCATTTCTGTTACAGTATTTAAAGCACACTTTAGAGTACCCGAGTGGTTGTGTTTGAGTGGCGGCAGGTACATGGGTGGCGACGGAGCCTGAATATTGAAAAAAAATCGCGATCATTCGATTAAACTTAAACAACTTTTTACCTAAAAATTATTTACTTCGGGAATCAAGCGTAAAGTTATATTAATTTTATTTGCTCTATTTTTAGAAGCAGACTTCTTTTTCAATATTGGATAGATCCTTTTCCCTATTTTCGTACGTATCAAGTCGCAATGCCCCAAAAAAACTTGAAACACTCGTATATGAGAGCTTCAGTGACATAGAACAGAATAATTGAAACGTGCGCTTTTTTACTAATATAAATTCTTTAAGTTGCATTTCTGCATAGATTAAGTCCCAACATTTATTGTATTGACAGTCGGGTTCCGGTTTGCCGGGAATTTTAATGAAGTAACTTCTCTGCTTTTTCCCCTGGCGGCTCGCATAGTACGAAATGTATTAATCTGGCACATTATATTAAATGTTTTAATATGCCAAAAAATGCGGGTTGGGACATACCACTTGCTATTTGCCACCTGCTACTTGCTACTTCCCACTTGCTTCTTGTAATTTAAAAAGTCCGTTTGTTTCTCAATCACCGACAGAAAGAGCAGGAAATAAACAGTATATTTTGTACTTTCGACCAAGCAACCATGTCGTTACTGTAAGCACTTTCTTTATGAAAAAATTTAATCACGTAACAATATCCTGTTCGTTTTCATACAGTGAAAAAGGATCCATGCAAAACGGCCAATAGCAACTAACAAGTGGCAAGAAGCAACTAGCAGCACGCAAGTAGCAACTAGCAAGTAGCAAACAGCAACTTGCAAATAGCAACTGGCAACTAGCAATACTATTACATATTTAGTTTATATCACTCATTTATTTTACATCGATTGCGATACAAGTTTCATCACGCTCGATGACTGCTTCCTGCGTTCCACACCAGTATTCGCGCAGCGTGGAGGAATGTGAAGATTGTGAGAGAATCTCGCCTCTAATGGGATTCGAACCCGCAACCTCCGGATCAGGAACCCTTCGGTCTACCCTTGGACCAGGGTGCCCCTCCTCCATTACATGTAAGATAACGTTTAAAGATAAACTATATTTTCAGTCGGTCTAATCCGAAAAAATATGTTACGATTAATTTTTGCATAGCACTTTTTTTACGAAATAATTAAATTACGTAACAATTTCCGGTTACTTTTCATACAGTCAGAAGGGATCCAATCAAAGTATAGCAAGCTACCAATAGCAACTAGCAAGTGACAAGTAACAAATTGTAAGAAGCAACTAGCAAGTAGCAAATGACAACTAGCAAATGGCAAATAGCAAGTGACAAATAGCAATTATAAGTAATAACTGGCAATAGCAAGTAGCAACTAGCAAGTGGCATGTCCCAACCCGCATTCCATACAAAACAGTTATCAATGAGTTTTAAATTGAGTTACTAAATAAACATTTTTTGATCACGAATAAACCCTGGTTTTGCTATATCAAACTATGATTGAAAAAAGGAAGTTGCTCGTAAACAAACCGCTCGACTTCTATCTTGTAATCTTGTATTTGTTATCACTGATATTGTGGAAGTAAAGAAAAAAGATCACAATATTATTTACCTAAGTAATAAATATATGAAATGAAAAAAGACAACAACAAAAGAACTCTCCCGTGAAGTAGGAATGTAAGGAGTAACAGCTGGATGGCAGCTTATCTTGGTGCAAAGTGACAGTAAATCATATAATAATATGATCAAATTTCATACTCTGGTCATCATCTCATACGATTATATTGGTTCGTTGTGGTAAAATAGCAGTAGAAATGTCGATTGTTATGGTCAATTTAGTGCACATTATGCATTCAGATTAAGCAGGATATTCTAAAATCAATACATGTACTAGGTATAATCTACCAGAGGAATGACTTCATCAGTACTCTTGAAAATAAGATAATTACTAATAAACCATGTTTTTGTTTCTTTAATTCAAGAGTGAAATTTGACGAATTTACAATAAACCACAGAAATCATACACATGTCTGTTGGACGTCCGAAAAATAAATCTACACATGAGAAGGATTTGCAACGTTTTAGCTGAACAATGCAATTTGTGAAACAGCTGTATATTATGTGACGTCTCTTTATAACAACAATTATTTATTTATTGTCACATAACTAGGGCTGTGTAAATTATCTTTGGTGCGAACATCGAAACTATCGCGATGGTCTTTTAATAGAAATTGAAATTATACCATAGTATCAAAACGAGAAGCAAAATATGGCATGTGAACAGTTAGTATTGTTATTGTATCATATATATTGTAAAATTAATATGATCAATTTAGACCATATATGTTTCATTAGTATCCAATATATTATTATATCTATACTTGTAATCAATAAATTTTCATTTAAACGAATGTAATGAAAATTAAAACGTATCTCCCGCCTTATATATAACATTAACTTTACAATCATATTGTCTCATAACGAATGCTTTTAGAAATTCATATAAAGTTGTACAAGTGCATTGCATTTATTTTTATAATTCTTGGAATCAGGTCAAACAATAACTGTCAGCACTAGTTATCAACTTTATATTTCCGAAAACAATTAACTACTTTCTGATTTTTAGAATTCTTTTTTTTTAATGAGAAAGGAGACCAAATTTGTCACGTGACACGTATTGTCAACATTGGCGTCTTACTTGCGAGCCGCTTGACATTAACTCCGGTTAAGTCATGTAAAAAGTGCACATATTATGCCCATATTACCTAAGCAGTAACAATTTAAAATGTATAGTTTTTGTTGCCGTTTGTATATTATTTTTCTTTGTAGATGACTAGACGTAAGTGGCTATTAATTCTATAATGTAGCTTGAAGACTTTTAAAGCAAATTAGGGAAAAGTTATGCACAAATTACTCGCGAATACAAATGATTTATTACAAGCTCTCCATACTGCAGTGTTATGGTTGAAGCCCTGACGTTGTTCATGTAGTGGTTAATATTGCATGTTTATTTCTTTGATTAAAAATATTATGGAGTAGTTCGATATATATCTCAATCTGTGCATCTTTTATTATGATATGTATAGAGCCATGAATGTACAACGTATATCTGTCTTTCAAACATAGAAACAGATGGCGGGGACTCGTGTTTCAATGTGTTTGATATTGATTCAATTAAATAAAATTAAGATTTATGCACTCAGAAAATAAATCATCAAGTTAAACAAATTATCCAACAGTTTTGGCTTTTGTCTTATTACCGCGATCTGTATTGGAACACGTTTATGCGTTTATTTTTGCACCTACCATCACATCTATAAGTACAGGTTTTTTTATTTACACTGTATTATCTATTTATTATTGATAGATTCATTATGATGCATTCTAGATTAAATATGCATCTGGGTATTCGAATGAATGCAGTGTCTATAATAATAATAATAATAATAATAATAATAATAATAAATTAGGTAATAGATGCTACTGCTACTGATGATGATATAATCAAAATACATGAGAGAAAAGTTTTTGAAAATTGCGGAAATGCTATTTTTTTGTAATAGACATACTTTCCAAATTCTTTGTAACAAGCTATTATCAATCATCGACTTGGGGGTAATTATGGACATTAATCATAAAGTAAGTGTTGTTTAATACTAGGTATAATTACCGTTTTATTTTAGAGAGCATGACTATGTGAGGCGGTTATGACGTGAGATGACATATAACAGAACAATATAACTGTAACATGACACGCCTTATTGTAAAAAATGACCACTATTTCGGATGACTAATGTCGGGAAATTAACGATTATTTAAGGATACTTTGTTTATCAAAAGTGAGTCCCAGTAAATATCTCCTCTTCCTTTTTGGTCTGCACTGATCAGTTTCATTTTTTAAGGACATAAAGCCACCTTGGTGTATTTAAAACTGCGATTAAGAGAGTTCCCTGTTTTCAGTTTATTTGTTGCTTAAAGCATTTAGCTTGAGGTTAATAGAGGCATTGTTAGAACTACTTAATATGCAAAAACCATAAATTAACCGTCAAACTACTCCGCAGTATACTTAATTAAATTCATTCTACTTTCTCAATCACGCATTAAAGATGACACAATAATGATGAAAATGACGACAACGATTATGACGAAAGAGATGATGATGATGATGATGATGATGATGATTATGATGATTTATACGAGAGAATGATTTAGACAGGAGGAATGGCAACACATGGTCTTTAATAAATTTTTCGTTAAATGATCTACACAAGAAGTAAATTTCGATACATTCCTATTAAATATTCCAACTCTTTTCAGTAGAAGTTAAAATAACATCAAATGGAGGGTAAATACAACACAAGTATTTTCTACATCAGCTACAAGGGGGTTTGTGGGGGGAGGGTGGGGGTCATTATCTTTATTTTAAAGATTATAAACCTGTTCATATGAATATTGGCACGAGATCCAGTGCTCAGCAATGAAAATACGAATGTGAACTATACTGCCTACGACCAATATACATTCTTATGTTTTTGTTTTATAGAAGTGATACAAGAGGCTCTCTTAAAAATTGTATAAAATTAATTCGCTATTTTTCTATTTCAAACTTTCAAGTTTTTATTATTAAATTACTAACAAAAGCGGTTATTGCTTAAAACTAATACTATTTACTAATGGCAAAGTCTAAACCAGTCACAATTTTCAACGTGACGCTCTATCAGAGTGAAACCTACAAATATCATAGCCACTGTCAGCTGAAAGATTTACCGAATCTTCGACCAACTTAACAGTATCGTCTGTCTTGCAAGAATTCATATCAAACTATCTATTTCCTAGTATTCTTTCGCCGTGACGTAGTTGCTTAAAATGTGTTGTTTTTTTTTCCGTTGACTTGAGTGTATTTTTTTCCAGTTACTTTCATCACTTTGTATCCAAGCTATCAGGGGGAAAACAGACAGAAAACTCGTATCTGTAAAAATGGTTTGGTAGTGTGTCTCTGGAGAGGTCCACAGTGTTGATAATTTTGACTGATCTGCTATTTTAACGGCACGAGATGTAATGTTTTAGACTGAAATTGTTGCAACCAGTCTTAAATATTCCATAATCGCTGACTTCAGCTGCGTAAAGTCAAGTTATAAAATCTACTAAGACGAAAATATCTATACTATTGAAAAAACACTGCACAGTTTCAGCTTTTCTGTTCTGTGTCGCTGTAGCATTCATATATGAGTATATCTTTGGTATACATTTCATTCTGAGGAATGTGACTTGATACGTACGAAAGCTGGGTCTAAACAGATATGGAAAAACACCTTGGTCTAAACGATAGATCTTATGACTTGATTCTCGAAGTAAATGCACTCCTGTAAGTCCGTAGAAAATCAAAGCAATTCGATAGAGCGAATCATATTATCAATATTAATAATTTATCAGTAACAAAAGAAATAAAAAAAATTCTTTCGATTGTCGTTTATTCATCGTTTTCAATGAAACGAATGCTATTTAAATAAATTTCGTTCATGTACATCATAATTTTGATTTGGCCGAGGTAAAAATAGTAGGGCAGTCGATCTTGTTTTTTTGTTTTGTTTTGTTACGTTTTTGTTTTGTTTTTGTTTTTGGTTTTTTTTGTTGTTGTTTATTTGCATAACAAATCTATCTTTAGAAACATAAGTCGCCTTGACCCCTGTTATGTTCCTATCATTTCAAAAGCCTACAAGTATAGAATAATTTCAACTTCATTTAAAGTACAAATGTTCCATGAGAGTAGTAACATATAGGATTGGTATAATTTCTATCTCTTAACTGAAAAACAATGCTGAAAAAGGAGTCGTTTGAAATAAAGTGAACAAAATTACTTAAATATTTTATCTGTCGATTCTATATTTTGATTCATTATGTTGACCAAGCAGATCAAGAAATTGGAATGATAAATAAATCCCATTTTAAATCAACACTTGTAAGTCTTTTTTTTCTAAAGACACTAATAACGTTTATAGATCATTAACATTTTCTGAAAAATATATAAATTCCATACCTCGTCCGAGAACCTTGACTTTCCTTTGAAAAAAACGAACAAAACACTTGTTGAACAAAATATGAATAATCACTTTTTTCCTAGAGATAAAAAACAAACAAATAAAGTTAGGAAATATGTCTACTGTTGAACCATCTTTGCACTATATCACTACTGGGGTCTGATCAGTAATTAACTGTACTGATCACATTATCAGCGACTTACAACAATGTTTTGGTCAGTGACGTCTTGTGCCCCCAGGCTGTCCGAATTACAGTAATAGTATGAATATTAGTTCAACAACAGCGCGGACAAATGAATTGTAATGAACACTAAACACATTCTGTGTATTTATTGTTTTATCCTTTTGACATGTGAACGATGTTGGACATAAAAATAGTTATTTTTCATTGAAAAAGTCGAAACTAAAGTAGAAAATATGGTTTAATATAAACTTGCATTATTTGTGTTGCTTTATTACTTGAAACTACTACAAAATGACGTTTGATTTTTAACGCTGTCAAGACGCGCGTTTTATAACATTGAAATTTTGTCTGTTAAAAAAGAAAGCACGTGTACAGACTGGTCACTTACAAATTTCACCATGGAGCTAAGCATTTAGTGTTGTCCAGACAATCAGTACTTTTCACTGTGGTTACAAATATCTAGCATACCAAGTGTACTGACAAACAAGCAAGAATGGGAATTTATACAAAAGAAAGAAAAAAAAGAGACCAACTATTTGGATGCATTTTAGTTAGAGGAAAATACAGGAAAGAATGATGCATTAAAGAAATATAGGAAAGAATGCCGCATTTGAGAAATACAGGAAAGAATGATGCATTAGAGAAAAATAAGCCAAAAACAAGGACATTGTAGAACAACTAGTGAAATAAATTGTTTTTATTGATAATCTAATTTTCAGGACCTTTTTCTTTGGAGAGACATTCTGATTTAGTATTGTCTGTCTGTCTGTCTATCAAAAAGTTTGTCTGAATGATTTCTCAAACACCACTTGGTCGATTTCAGCCTTATTCACACACACGTTCAGAACAAAGCATAGTTGTGCATATCTTCTGCGTTCTTGGGATAGCTTTGTCTGGACAACTCCTCTGTCACTATCGGGTGGAATATCACTAAAATTCACACATATGTTCAGTGACAAGCTTATTTGTACTTATCGACGGCATATTTCAGTTGATTTTCAGCGGAGTTATTGCCCTCTACTCGTTCATTTTTAGCCCATATGAGCTTCAGTCATACCTTCGGTCAGGTGCAGTTTTTAGTATGCTCTTTTGTCCGTCGTCCGTCCGTCCTCCACAATTAACTTCAAACGACATCTCCTCCTATACCACTAGACCAATGGAAATAAAACTGTACTGGAATGATTCTTGTATAGTCCTCTTTCAAAATTTTACAAAATATGGAACTCTATGCAGAACTTTGGTTGTCATGACAACAGAAAACTTTAAACATCTTCTTGTCTAAACCCAGGCCTAAAGCATAGATAATTGGTTTGTAGTAACACCCAGTGACCACTACCAAAAGCATATACATAAATTATGGCTCCGGGGTCAGAATTGGCCTATTCGAGGGGTAACTTCATTATGCATAGACTTCTGTAGGAAAAACTTTCAAAATCTTCTCCTCAAAAGCCCTTAGGCCAATTACAATGAAACTTTACAGTAATGATCCAGTAATTCCTTAGAACTATGTTTGCCATGGAAACTGATAGGAAAAACTTCAAAGCTTTTCCTTTCAGAAACTCTTGGCCCGATTTGAAAATGATTTGGCACAAATATTCCTTGCCTGACTCGCTTTATTAATTAAGAAATTGATTTCATTCGTTGAAAAACATTGCCGCCTGAGGGCGGGTCATTTTTTACCTTAAAATATCTATATGAGAAACTTCGAAAATCTTCTTCTAAAAAACTACTGGTACAATTTGGAAAAAAGAGAAATTAGCACAAATGTTTCTTGGGTCACTGTCTATATAAAATGTGAAATTCATTGCGATCCGCAAGGGCTGGGGCTTTTCTCCATATATGTCTATAAGAGAAACTTTAACATTTTCTTCTAAACAAAACTGCAGGTCCAATTAAAAAATAATTTAGCACAAATGTTCCTTGATTGACCCTCTACGTATATTTTTTAACTAATTGTATTCCATGAAAATATGTTACCAGTGTATCAAGTATCTGTCAAGTCATAATGCACACAGAATTACTAGTATGTTAAACATCTGACAGATCAGGATGTAGTGAGAGTAACCAGTATATTAAACATCTGTCAGATCAGGATGTAGTGAGAGTTACCAGTATAATAAACATCTGACAGATCAGGATGTAGTGAGAGTAACGAGTATATTAAACATCTGACAGATCAGGATGTAGTGAGAGTAACGAGTATATTAAACATCTGACAGATCAGGTTGTAGTGAGAGTAACCAGTATATTAAACATCTGTCAGATCAGGATGTAGTGAGAGTTACCAGTATAATAAACATCTGACAGATCAGGATGTAGTGAGAGTAACGAGTATATTGAACATCTGACAGATCAGGTTGTAGTGAGAGTTACCAGTATATTAAACATCTGATAGATCAGGATGTAGTGAGAGTTACCAGTATATTAAACATCTGACAGATCAGGATGTAGTGAGAGTTACCAGTATATTAAACATCTGACAGATCAGGTTGTAGTGAGAGTTACCAGTATATTAAACATCTGTCATATCAGGATGTAGTGAGAGTTACCAGTATATTAAACATCTGTCAGATCAGGATGTAGTGAGAGTAACCGGTATATTAAACATTTGTCACATCAGGATGTGTTTCAATGTCACCAGCAAGCAAAAGTGACTTTAGAAAAATACCAGCAAGTACATTACACTGCCTCAGTATTTGTAGAAAACAGTGCTTCTTATTCAATAGTCTCGGAGTCCATGCTGTGAGGGGCAAAACAGATTTCTCTGGCTCACCAAATCTATGCCCATTACTGATATCTTTATGTCTTTGCTCTTATGAATGGTGAATTTATTGTTTATACCGTATGATTGCTCGCAAAAGGCTTCCAGTCTATAGCTGTCACTAGGTTATTCTTCAGTGACTATTAGGTATATATGTTTTTTTTTTTTATCTCTAAAGCGTTTACAGAATTTCCTGTCTCCAAGAAATTCACTTAGTATTCTATGTCTAATATATTCACTGAATTCTGTCTCGTAGGTCTTAAATATTTATACTTTCTGTAGGATAACAAATGGATCTAAAAAGACAACACTACTATGTTTCCAAGGTAGAAAAATCCACACAGTGCTTGTTAAACTGCCTACACACATAAGATTCAAATTTGGATTTTCCAATCAGCTCTTCAAACCTAGTTTGTGTACAAACGTCACGCGTTCTTTAAATCAGCATAGTACGGTCAGTAAAAACAATGACTTTGGTTCAAGTATTATGTAATCATTAACCTAATCCCTGTTTAAATTAAGTCTGTGTAAAAAGCTCATTAGAGCTTGATAATATGTACTTGTTTTAAGGTCCTACTTTGTAAATTAATATATACATGTGTATTTGACTCCAGTGTGGCCATATCATGTGGTAGGCGACGTCATTTTAAGCTTTCGCATGCAGCATCTTTTAACAGAATATAAATGTGCATCCCGCAACAATTCAATAAACTATAAACGTCCAGATAAATTTCAGATAAACTGTATGTAATGTGCGTGCTGAAGCGATTTATAAAAACCTTCCAAACCTTTTGTATTTCATATAGACAGTCAGTTTAAGCTCGAAGATGTTTCGTGAAAAACATTATGAAACGTTACTTTACTTAAATCAGGAAATTATTATTAATTTTATTCGTTGAATTTAAAGTTATTCTATTCATAAAAAGCTTGGAGAACTAGAAATCCATTATACTGACTGACAAGATATCTATGTGATGTATGTTGTGTAACAAACCTACGCATAGTTCAATTCATTGATATATTAATAATTTGCAAAGATAAAATAAGCCTGTTACTTTATTGAAATACACCATAAAAACATACTTGCTATTCTAACAAAAATATTTGGTGCTTAAAAAGAATTACACTAGAAATTTCAACACAGTTCTATTCAGTTTTTATCGTGTAGTTTAACCCTTTTACTAATATTGACCTTCACGTTTAAGAATTGTTAACGAAAGAAAGAAATATTAACATTACTATCTAGCTTTATTCCCATGTACTTACCGCTGAAATAATATTATCGGCCAAAGAAAAACGGATTACAAGGGAAACCTGCTTAATATTCTAGGATTGTGCGGCAGATGTGCAAGACAACATTTCAGTTAGATGCTGTAAAATGCTGTCAAAACTGAAGGGGCCGATGTTGGTTTTGTTCACAGTTTTCATTTGTTTTCAATGTTTCCAGCTGGTATATCGGACTTATTTTTTTCAGTGGGCAAAAATGAATAATCAAGACAGTCAAACTGAACATAATACCGAAAAGTCGCAAAATGACGCCAAAAGGAATTTCGCGGATGTAATACATAAAATTCTACAGGAGAAACCACTGACAGACACGGAAGAATTTGATCGAAAAGAAATAAAAACGTTTACTAAACGATCTGACTCTTCTTCAACAACAAAAACTACTACTACTACCACTGCTACTACTACAATTGCTACAACATCAACAAAAACGATGAAACAGATCGACGGATCTACGAGAACAAAGCAAGAACCTGATGTCAAGTTGTCTGTTTTATCCGGACTTGGAAATGATTACGCTACGGACGCAGTTCAAGCAAAGATCGCAGAAAATATTAGGAGTTGGAGAACTTCCACAGCACAAAAAAAGGCTTCAGATATTTCTACTACAAAATACGACGGTCGAGATTTGTTAAAAGATGTAAGTAAAATCTTTATAAACATAATTTACATCAATGCGCATTCAACCACTGAAGCTTCGAATTGTATTTTCAGTCCAAAACTGTATACCTCGCTTCTTTTCTATTAAAAAAAGAAAAAAAGAAGAAAAAAAACATACGAATAATTTTATAGGAATATAGGAGCCGGATTCGGGATTTCAGCCTTATTATTGATACATGGATACGATTTCAGGCTCCTGTGATCAATAAATCACTCGCAATAACATCAATTTCGAGGATTTACTTCTGAACAGAACAAAACAGATTTTTTTGTAACTTGTAAAAGTAGTACACCATTACATAATTCATTTTTCAATATACATTTGAACAATGTTGACACGTTGTATATTTTGTAATCATACTGCCAAACTTTGAAAACATACGACAGTGTGATAGCACATCCATATACAAGTATGTCTCTCTTGAGGATACGACCTTGGGTCGTTAAACCTTGCACGAATGCCAAGTCAGGCTCTAGTAGAAGTTGTTGCCTCATTTGCATTTGCTTCTAAAAGATCACTTTGAAACATATTTTCAGTCTCATTTCCCATGGATACAGTAAGCATCTCAAGATTTCCCAAGATGTTACATGACATACCTGGCAATTTTCAATGAACAGACTTGGATTTGTTTTGCAATATTGATTTTATGTTTTCTTTTTCATTTTCAGTGTCAAGCGTTAATTAAATACAAAATAAATATACATATTAGAAGATAACAAAGTTCCAGCTGGTACCTGTGTGACACGTGACCATCACACATAATCCTAATTCTTTTAACGATAATCTTATATGTATTGCACAACCATTACTGACACAGCCGTCAATAATCGTGTTAAAAGCATCTATTTAGGGAAAAAAAGAATCCTGTGAGTTGTACAACTAACGCCTGTCCAGGTAATTCGGTTTAAATACGAGCGCTGTAACCGCTAAATCCTGTCTGGCCCTGTTTTTTCCTACTTGTCTTTATTTATCGCTTTCAATTTATAACTGACGCCTCAAAAAGAGTTTAATTTTAGGATTAGATTAGGAAAATAGAGAAAGTATCCCATTCCAGAGTCACTACTGGTACAAGACAAATATTCTTATCAGTTGATCATAGATAATTTATTTTGGAAATAAAGCAATATGCCCAACATACCACTTACATGGTAACAGTTATTTCACTATCAGTGGTAAACAGTGGATTAATATTACAATTATTGTAAACAATTATAAACAACTTATATAACAATCAAAATTTAACATTATGCCTGTTATGCAAGCAATTAAATGTTCATACATGTGTATGTTTTAGTAACTTCTGAATATAAGTAATATGATAATATTCATATTACCCTTTCATGTCTTAGCCTCTCATCATACTGTCATATTCTATTAGTAATTCTCAGAATATAAAGGAAAAAACCGCTACACAAAAGTAGTTTGAATTGTAAGAATTTACCTAATGCATATAAGAGTCATGATGGCCCTATATCGTTCACCTGAGAGTCACTGCTCATAACAGCAAGGCTAGTGAAAGACATTGTAACCTAAGTACAGCATACTCAGCCATCCAAAATTATGTTTACTTATTGGCAAGTTCGTCTCCCGAAATCTGACCTATGTGGCCTTACCAGAGTATTAAGAGTGAGAGTTTCATTTGGATTGGTAACTAGTGACTTCTGGTACAGGATCAATTTTACAATTATTTTCTGCAACTTCAACAAGAAAACAAGATCTATCACTAAAGGTGATGAGTACTCCCTTACACTGCCTTGACGCAGTTGTTTCGGCATGATAACAAGTTAACTCAGCAGTATAAATCAACCGTATGGATAAACAAACACAGCTTACTTATTCTGAAAAGAAGAAAAAAAAAGAAACATCAGCAGAACTCAATACACACACTACGCGCTGAGGACATGCAAGTCTGAGCTAAGTACTAAAGAAGTTTGATTATACTCCAATTAATAATAACTGGAAAAAGCACACACAAAAACTTCACTGGACAAACTTTTTATCTTTTATATGCAAAAAAATCAAAGGATCATAACTCAGAGAAAATTCATTGGCAGTTACACAACAATGCACAAGTAGGCTTGGTACCTACGATTCTTTCGAAGTATTACTAAAATCTGACAAATAGTTGCTGAGAAATAGCATGGAAAAATTTACGTATGAAAAATTCGAAGGTCCATAACTAAAAAATCATAGCAGTAGAACGCGGCAAAAACATGCACAACTACGCTTGGTAGTAATGATTCTTGCAATATGTATTTAAAATCTGAATAATAGTTGATGAAAAACAGTCCGGACAAATTGATGTGTAAAAAAATCAAAGGGCCATAAGCCAGTGAAAAAAGTCATCGGAGTAGGATGTGACAACAATATGCACAACTAGGCTTGGCACTTATGATTCTTGCAAAATAATATTAAAATCTGAGAAATACATATATTGTCTACGGTTGGCCGGACGTACCTACGGACGACCGGACCGACCGACCGACCAACGTACTTTAATTCAATAGCTCCAAAATATTCTACCTTGGGATATAAGAAGTCAGAAGGTTACGGTTAGCGAAGTCAGAGTTGGAATTTTTAATTCAAAACTACACAAATGGTCAAAATATCACAGATGTAGCACCAAAAACAGAAAGTAGGTCCATAGGTCATCGTCAAAGTGAAACCTGAAATGTGCAAGCCAAATTATGAACAAAGTTCAAATTTCAATGATTTAGCTTACAAAACAATAAAGTAGTTCAATCTAAAGGTTATACAATGTAAAACTGAATTACATGTAAAACTGTATATACGATGTTAATTTAACAGACATAGCATCATAAGCAGAAATTAGGTTAGTAGGTCCTAGAGTCAAAGTTAAGACTTGGCGAAAATTATACATATATAATTCAACTTTCAATGCTGTAGCTGCAAAAACAAGGGAAAAGGTCAGTAGGTAAAAGTAAAAAGGGCAAAGTTAAATACATGCATGTGAACAGGAAGGTTCCTCCCGAAATTATTTAATGGATTTTGAATTGTTACATGTAATTCCAAACAAATCTACATACAACTACTGAATGTTTAGGCGGGTCATTTTTGACTTCGGTGCCAAGATTTGTACGATTCTAGTTATGCATATGCTCTTGGTCTTACGGTTTTAAGGATGACTTTTAAAATTTTCCTTTATAAGCAAAAGCAAAGTTATACAAACTCTGGACCCTGCGGTTTCAGAGAACAAGATTTTAAATGTTTTCTTCTATATATGTATGTAAAAAAACATGACCACTGTCATTGGCGGAGCCAATAGAGGTAAACTCGACAATGCTACAAATCAAATTTCAGAGCTCCAGGGCTTGATGCTTTAGATAAGAAGAATTTTACAGTTTTTTTTTAAAAATTTAAGTTGCAGTAGCAACCATAGTTTTGTAAAGAATCAAATTTCTAAAATAGTATTGGTAGAGCTTTACGTGAGAGACATTTCTGCCAAGTTCTATCAACTTTGGCCTAGTGGTTTCACAGGAAATGCTGTTAAAAGCAAGTGGTTGACACCAGCCGGAATAGTTCACCTATCTGCATGAACCTGTATAAATTTACAATAGAACATATAATATCCAATGTCTGAAAGAAAAATTGCTGACATGATGTAAATAGTACGTCTGATCGATCGACAGTCTTTAACTCGGATATCAACCCTGTACACCAGACCTTTTTGTATAGGAAAGGCCTGCGCACGGCAATTTCTCGGCAAGTCACATGTTTATGTTTCATATACACAGGTCTTCCTTATACAGAAAGACCAGCAAAACGATATTTGTAGTATGTATAGTCCGTGAACATGTACATCAAAACTGCATTTTCTAGCGTTTGAAATTTCCCGTGCCTGCTATCAGTATGTTCAGCTTTGGGGAAAAGTCTCAGTTCAATTATCTATAGTCTGTTATGAAAATTATGGACGATTATATTTTATTTGTTCTACGATCTGAAGAAAAAATGGTCCTTATTAAGTTTTGAGTAGTAAAGTTTTGAAGTTTTTCCGGGCTTTTCTTGGGAGTAAGTGACAATGAAGTGCATGTTATGTTTTATGGCATTTCTGTTAACATATCTCTTAAGTAAAACAGTAAAAACAAAATAATGTATATTTTGCAGTCTGTCTTCAAGGCTGATCCAAACTTCAAGAACCCATGTTGGTTTGAGGAAGAAACGCTTAGATGCCTGCCATATGTCTTTGTGATAGGCGTGAAGAAATGTGGTACCAGCGATCTCTTTTACAGACTTTCTCTTCATCCAGATTTTATTCGACCCGGCTTTAAAGAAGCACAGTGGTTTGCGCGTGGCCGTTTCAGTAAGTGTTGATTAAATTTAATCATGAATTAAGAAAAGTAAAACATTTTTATACATTTTGTGTCAACTGTTTTGAAAATACCAGCTTCTTGTCCTCATAAAATATCTCTATTTATGTGTACGTCTGTTCTCCCTCTCTCACAAATGGTGCTAGGTGCACGGCAAACAAGCATACGTAGTCGGTAACCAGTCTCCAGACCTTCGATAGCACATCTATCTTTCACAATATATGAAATTATTGCTTTTTAGATACAAATGGTAACATAGAGCATGTCTTACTAAAATACTATTTGTGACAGAGTCTGTTCTTTTCTAATATAGATATGGTATTCATTGTTGAGTATAATATAAATGGATACTAAATATAAATGCAATTTAATTTAGGTTTGATCAGGAGTCACTTCATTGCAACAAGCGTTAATCACCGGGAGGTACAACTAGATCACGATTCATTGTTGTCAAATGTGAATACGCTCAGTAAGATGTGCTTGTGATGTCGGCTCAATATACGACATTTTCAGACACGAGTCTCGTGTCAGCATGATATAAGACATTTACAGACATTGGTCTCGTGTACGCATGATATAAGACATTCACAGATATGGGTCTCCTGTATACATGATATAGAACATTCACAGTCATTGGTCTCGTGTACGCATGTACATTCACAGATATTGGTCTCGTGTACGCATGATTTAGGACATTCACAGACATGGGTCTCATGTAAGCATGATATAAGACATTCACAGACATGAGTATTGTGTATGTATGGTATAAGACATTCACAGACATGGGTCTCATGTACGCATGATATCAGATATTCACAGATATTGGTCGCTTGTACGCATGATAAATAAAACGCAAATTAATCATTGCAGTAGGAATAGTGGCAGCTCCCCACGTTCCAGGCACTGACCTGGCTCCAGAATTAGTTAAAATTATATTCTTCCTGAAAATGTTGAGGAAACGAATTCCAGAGTTTGGCAGCTTTGTAACAGAAAGAGTTGATTCCACAACTTGTGGTTCTTACATGCAAAGGTCATAGAGATAAGCTGGAGAAAGTTTTCAAAGCAATATTACTTAACTAAAGAATTTTTAAAGATGGCAGTTTAGATTTTTGAAGCAATGATTCTTTATCTAAAGTGAGGTCATTATGAATAAAACGAATTGCCCTTTCCTTTCAATATCTTAGTGTTTAACCCACGACAGAAATGCCAAGTTAAATTTGATGGTAAAATGAAGTAACAGTAACTTGATTTTACCAAGTTTTTCCAAACAAGTTTTTAAAACATTTGATTTGCTTTGGTGCCTTTTTGCATATTTTAGATATATGGTACATTTAAATGATTTTCAAAGATGTTGAGAATCTGACAGCTTATGACTCTTACAATTTTTTGAGAAAACAGGTAAAATACTGACAGGGTGATAATTGCCTTTTTTGGGCTTTACTTTTTATGAAGGGAGATAACTCGAAAAATGTTCAAGCTGTATAGGAAAATGGTGACGAAAATGATTTATTTACTAGTTTAGAAATGGGGCCTGTTACGGATGGTTTTGACAGTACTAGTTTTACAGGTTTAGGTGAAATGTTGTCATAAGCAGTTGCCTTTTTTTACATTTATTTTCTTTCTCACTTTGCTTACTGATAAAATATTCACTTGTTGGTTCAAACGACATGCATGTTTTTAAGTTTTTATTTTCTTTAATTGCTGTTATAGTAGGGCATTTTTCATCTATACTCATTGAGTTATTTTAAATGTTTAAGCCACATTAACAGAAAATCATTAAGGACATTACAGACCTCTTGCTGTTTGATTATTAAATTTCCATTTTCAACTAGTTTTGTGTATTTATTTTTTCTGTATGTGTAGTGCAGCCTTTGTTGGTAAGAAACGGGTTTACAGTTGACCAAAAATTTGTTGATTTGCAGCCATTATACTTAGTTTATACCATATTTATTTTAGTTCGATTGTGTAGGAAGCTTTTAGCTTATAGACACACTCTCGAATCCGTTCCTGGAACTAACCAGTACTAAGCAATGGGTGTAAAGTTTCTTGCTCAAGGAAACAACGGCTTGACTCTGACTGTGTTTGAACCTGTGCGGCTAGCAATCCCGACGTGTTAACCACTCGGCAACGCCGCCACACTTTATACTTGTTACTTACTAAGGATAGTTCAAGTTTAAAATAGTGTTACGGTCTAGTGCATACCCTCCTATACTTAATAAATACACCCTCTGACAACTGCGTCAGGGAATCGATTCTTTGGCTCAGTGGTTAGAGTGATGGTCTTCGATGCGCTTACATCAGAGTTCGAATCGCTCTCTGGGTTGTGTATTGTAAGATGCATTACATCTTTCTGTTACGGATTTTCATGTTTGTAAAACAAGGTTTCATTGAGATGAATATTCAGGCCAAAATATGGTTTCTATTTTAAAAATTTTATTTTTCCATTATTTGACTCAGTGAACTAATTTTCTGGTGAACCCATTTGACCTAGTTTCGAACTTTTCCGAGATTTTTTTGAGAGAGTGTTAACAAGCAAAATGTGAACGGACGACAAACGGCGGACAAAACAGCATACTCATAGCTCACATTGTGCCAGGTGAGCTAAAAATGAATTAATATATTGCAACGTCGGTTCTATAAATGAGTAAAGTTGGATAAATGCATTTTGATAATGGTAAGCTAGACGCAACTTAGTGATAAAAACCAAACATATTGAAATACCTACATATCTATTTCAGAGAGACCTTCATATGACGATATAAACAGGTATGTCGACATGTTTAGTAAAGCGGCCTTTCAAATCTTGGAGAATTCATCTAAAGGGAAAAACGGCACACTTCATAATTACATACATGTAACAGGTAAATATTAATACATTGTAATCATTGTACATCCTTTACTTTTTAAGTCATCCAACAGTTCATTTCATACAGACTAATAACTTCATGCCAATATAACTCTTAACGAAGACGGAAACTTCTGAATTATTATTATTTATTTAGCACCATGTCATCGAAGAGTTTGGGCGAACTTTTTCAAAATTAGAAAAAAGAAAAAAAAAGAAAAAATAAGAAAAGAAAGGAAGATTTTGATGAAAAACAGCAATGTTGGCAATGTTGCTGTTGGCTATTCTTTGTGCACCAGAAAAAACTCTGGTGTTTTTGCACTTAAATATATAACAAAAACGAAAGGAGTAGGAATACTATTTTTGGAAGTGAGTTATTCATGAAAAGAATACATGTATTTACTATTCTGAGGCTGCAGGCTGCCAAGTTGCCTTACGTTGTATATCACCTTCAAAATATTATTTTTGAGGATAATTCAAACAAATAACAAAAACAAAACAGGTTAGGGGTGAATATTCAGAAATTCAAAAAGAATGTCTCATGAAAAAGTATTTGATACTTTAGACTCATCTAAGATAAACAGTATCACAGCAAAACTGGTGTCTGTGAACTTATTTCCTACAACCACCGATCCTAAAAGCTCACATCTAGCGAATAAACATTTTCATACTGTTCAAACTTAAATTAAGTATAAGTTTAGCTTTAGACATGACGACAAAGAATACTGGAGAAAAACGTCACTGCAAAATAATTGCCGTTATATTTTCAAAAAATAGTCTTTTTGCTTTTATCCTTTTTTTTGCAGGGGAGGGAAGTCCTTCCAATCTACATCTAAATACACACTGGAAGAATCTGCCTGGAAACGAGAATTTAGACGAACCTAGATACGTTATTCTAGACTATATACAGCATTTTATTCCCAGTGCAAAACTCATTATAACTTTCCGGGACCCAGTAGACAGGTAAGTCATAACTTACAAATCGCTTGCACAGTGGTTAAGACAGAACCATACTGACTATAACAGAAATTGCATAGCCACATCAGGGGGGGGGGGTCTGTTTTCTAGTGGTCATGTTATAAGACGTTAAACTTACGTCTCAAGTAACAGTGCTATACGTTAAGCAGGGGTATCTTTGGATGCTTGCTGTAAAAGACTTTTTAGAACGACTGCGCCACGCGATGCAATTATGTTATCAGTTAGACTAAAAGTAAACCTTTATTGTACCTAGTACCGTATTTAACTTATACCAGGAAAAGTCCAACAAATCCTCTCTAAGTAATTTGGAAATAAAGATTGTTTATTCGTCCTACAAGGTTTTACGAGGAGTGTAAATCCATAGCTGTTTTAAGCACATACAATAAAACTGTTCAAATGTACTCTATCAAATTTGTGTTGTGGATTATTTCAGTCAACTCATTTAACGATCTCTGCATTAAGTATTTAAGTCGTAATTTATTCATACTTTTAAGGACATGGTAACAGTTGTGTTACTTCTTATTAAAGACGATTCACTGACACATGTTGAAAGATGAAAGAATAAAATGGGTTCATAAACTCAGGTTTAAGGTTGATAGAATAGCAAGATTCACTAACATTAGAATTGCAAGATTAGGGATCTCACTTCAAAGTTAATAGAACAACATAAAATTCATAAACTCGTGTTGAAAGTTGATAAAATAGCAAAATTTACAAACTCGTGTTGAAAGTTGATAGAATAGAAAGGTTCACAGACCCATATTCAAAGTTGATAGAATAGCAAAATTCACAAACTCGTGATGAAAGTTGATAGAATAGCAAAATTCACAAACTTGTTTTGAAAATTGACAGAATAGCAAGTTTTATGACTGTTTCGTATCCCATCCATCATTTCTTTCTTTTTTCGTTTTTCTTGACATCTGTGTTTAATATGATCTACACGAATGACTGCAAACATGCATCAGAGTGGTCTTATATATTCATCACGTTTAAACTAACCAATTATTAGGTGATGCTAGATGGGGAAAACACGATAGAAGGATTCTCATGCTGGTTGCTTTTGATTTGATTTGTCATATATATTTTGTGTTAATTACAGATTATATTCTGATTACTACCACGAGTATGGCTCACTTATGAAGACCAACAGACCCAACCCCCGTCAGTTCCATAAGGTGGTTTCAGAAGGTGTAAAACTTTATCAGGATTGCTTCAAACGTCGTTCAGTTCGTAGCTGTGTTTATGAACCATCGCTCTACGCTAAAACAAAAGTAAAGACATTATATCTTTTATTAATTTAAGTAGAGTTTCTTTCCAAAGTCAAAAAGACATGTGTGTAATTTCATTTCAAGTATCAACGAAACACTCAGGACTGAAATAATATCATAATGTACATAATCATATCACTTAACTTTTGTGTTTATTTAAAAGTATATCTAACATTTCTGTTATACGTCACCAAGTTAGGCTAATTTCAAAACGCGACCGAAGTTTGGTTTGTAATGCAATTATGACCGGAATATCGGGACACATTTGAAAAGGGACAGACCGACGGAACATGACTTCAAAACAAACAATTAAATTATATTAAAATTATATTCATCACTAAATTCGCTGATACATATCGAAACTCTCTTCAATATTTTTTTAACTTAGTCGTAGATATTTTTTCAGCGCATTGGGTATAACCCAAAGTCAGTCGCATTTCCTGTGGTTTCCTTTATCCATCTTTACTTAGTTAGGCCAAAGACCTAAGATACTATAGATTGGCTACTTGTGTAAATCTCACAAAATCTCGAGGCAGCTGGATAAGATATCGCAAAATCCCGTTTGTATTATATCTCAAATATCTTAAAAAAAACAAACAAAAAAAAACTATCTAATTATGATGAAAACAAATTGCATAATGCAATAGAGCCTTCGTCTTTCTACAAAATGATACCTTGCTTTACAAAATCGAACCAGAAATGATAAAGTTGTATGCAAAGAAGAAAACCACATGTGTAGTAAGCAGTGTTTGGAATTTATCCGAATATCTTGACTGACTAAAAAAAAATTTTTTTTCAAATTTTCAAAATAAGGTAAAAAAAAAGTAAAACCGTTTTCTTTCATACTGAAATGGTCAGTTCATAATATGCTACTGACTTCTAGTTAGGATTTTTACAGGTCATTTGGTTTTGGACAAAATGTTGACTTGCCGCGTGATTAAATAATGTATTCTTTTGGCTTATAAAGGAGTTTAGAATCTGTGATATTTCAGGTTTTTGGTTAGGCCAGTCAATGTTGAAACATTTTAACTTTGTTGTTATTATGTTGGTTAAGCCTATTTATGTATTTTTGTGGTATAAAACTAGTTTTTAATAGTTTGAATTTGGAAAATTGCTACTTTTTAAATTTTTTTTTTCATTTCAGGTTCAGATACAGTTAGGGATATATTACATATTCTGGCAAGAGCTTCTGAGACTTTTTCCTAGAGACCAAATCCTAGTTCTACAAAATGAAAACCTCCGAGACAAAGAAAATACCATGAGAAGGGTGTATGAGTTTCTTGGTTTGCGTAAGAAAGTTTCTTTGGAGTATCTTCTTTCAGTTTTATTGGGGGTGGGGGATGTGTTAATGTGTCTTTCAGAGTCAAAGCTATTTTTTTATTATTTAAATTTTATTCAGAGAATATTATTTTGTGTAATCATAATTTTTATTTCTGAATCAATAAATCATATTTAAGGATTAAGTCAATTGATGTATGGTTTTGTTTAAGCTGACTTGGGTTTTGGCTTTTGTATCACTGGGTATCATTTTATTACTTGCTTGTTTCATTTCTCTTATTATTTAGACCCTTCATATTCATAATATGAACAATAAAATATGGCTTTTGTAACGCTGAGGAAAGGTTATTTTTAGCATTATTTTTTATTTTAATTTTGCTTTAATATCTCCCGCCATTTTCACCATTGGCACGCACTTACTCTTATATATTATTTATGTATATTTTGATTCGTTGTTATACTTATTTTAATTATTCTGTTTAAACCCGATGTTATACAGGAACTCTAGCCCCGATTGAGATGCAGCGCGTGATGGAAGCAGAAGAACAATATCAAAGATCTAAAAGGAACTCTAAGAAAGGACCAATGTTAAATGAAACATATCAGTTACTTCATGAATTTTATAGACCTTTTAATCTACGTATGTCACAACTGATGAAAGATAATACATTTTTATACGAAAAAGTCTGAAAGGACAAAATGGGCAATAAAATAACCTAACATGGACGATATCCTTCATGTATATAGGACTATAGATACTTGCAATTCGTATGAAACTCATAAAAATTGTATATAGATGATGTACACCTCCATAAGTTCTGTTAGCCAACAGTTCTAAGTTCCGATTTATACAATTAATGGAAGATAACAGTCATTTATGACAATGAAATTGCCAAACAAATGATTGCTAATAATGAATTGAAGGATCGTGAATAAAGGCTTCAAACTTGAATGACATAAATTGCGCTGAGATATTTTCTACAGTGGAAGAGTTATTTTTGATATCAGTATACTTATAACAAGGTGATGTGCTGTTTTATTAAAGGGTTTGTTTGGTCTCCGTCTGTGCTTATGAGCGACTGCCTCTTGACACGTCAGTTCGTCTGCCTGTTTGATGTTAATCCAGTTCATATCTCAATAATCATTTAAACTAATTGACTAGAGTATTGACCAAAAGATGGCAGTGAGTGTACGTGCTAAGAGGAAGGACCATAACTCAATCTAATTCATTTCTTATTTTATTTTCTAGTCTCTTTTTCTTGTCCAGGGCTTAACTTGATAACTATTAAAAGAATAACTTCAAACAAATATAGAGAACATTAAGACGAAATGCAGGCAACATATTTTGATTATAATTACTACCTCTTCTTTTGATCTCTCTGCGTTGATATCAGGAACAGTGTATTGGCAATTCAGCCAGATTATGTAAATCTTAAAATGAAAGATTAACTCAGGTTGGGTGCTTGACTTGGCGCTCGTTCCCTTTTGAATTAAAAAAATGGTAATTGATTTACAGATGTCTTAAATAATTTTATAATAATTATTTTTTAATTGAGTGTAAGAGTTATATTGTTTTATATCCATTGTAAGTTTTAAAAAAAGTACATACTGAGCAATGGTACTCGACTTTTAAAGCAATAAAATGCTTTGTTTTTCCTTTTTAGATTGTAATGCATTAGTTGACATCATACTGAAATGTGTTTCAGGCAAGCTTAGTGATGACGAAATGGATGTCGTTGTTAACAGGAAGGAGACTTACACCAGGAGACAATCTTTTAAGGATCAGGGTCCAATGCTGAACGAGACATTACAAATACTCACAGACTTTTACCGTCCATTTAATAAAAAAATGGCAGAGTTAGCGAATGACAATGATTTCTTGTATAAAAATGTTAACAAAGTCAGCTGAAATATTTTACAGGATAAAATTAACTAAAGCCACAGTGACGTCATATTTATATGAACATTTTATTTCAACAGTTCGACGCACAAATTTGATGATTCTTTTCTCAATTATTAGAATTACCAAAAAAATATTTAATTGCAACTCTCTCTCTCTCTCTCTCTGTTAGTGTGTGTGTGTGTGTGTGCGTGTGTGTGTGTGTGTGTGTTATGAATAGGTAGATGCAACAGTAACTGCAAGAAGTATGTTGGAAATTACTTCCCTTCTAAACATAGAGTTATTCTATAAACTACTAGCTTTTCCTGCAATATTAAGGTGTCATCAGTGTTATTAATATCAATGTCAAGAGAAACAGTCAACAGCAGGATGTATTTGTGTGACACTAATATATGGTGGTGATTTTGAGCCCCAAGGCGAGCCGATACAAAAAGTCGCCGATCGGCGTGTTTTTCGTGTTTTTGCTAGCGTCGAAGTGACAACGTGAAATATGGAAAAGCGATTAAATGTTATTTGTTTTGAATTATTAAAAGATCTTACATATTCTACCAATAGAACCTTGGGACGGGTCCAATTTTGACCCTAGGGACACAGTTTGAAAAGCTTAGGTGTTTCCACTATACAATGCTACATAAAAAATATCTAAGCTCTTTCGCATTCAGTTACAGACAATTAATGACCCAAGGGGCACAATTTGAACACTTCTGGTAAAGAACCTGTAGAAACTGAACCATGCAAAATATCTAAGTTTTCTCACAAGAAGTTTTTCCAAGATTTAATAGTTTACACAAATAGGACCCCAACAGACTTGGTAAAGGTCCACTAGACTATGCAACTTATAAAATATCTAAACTCTATGGCATACAGTTTCAGACAAGGAGATTTTTAAGTATTTCCTATATAAGGCTATGTAAAAATCAAGTGACATCGGAACAGGACCATTAATGACCCCAGGGATATAATTTGAACAATCTTGGTAGAGGACCTATGCAAAATATATAAGATCCATAGCTTACGGTTTCTCACAAGAATGTATAGAAAGATTTTACACTAATAGGACCCCCGGGGCAGGGCCAATTTTGACTTCAAGGACATAATACTAGGTAGAGGTATTCTATACAATGCAACATACAAAATAATTATCTAAGCACTAGGGCATACAGTTTCAAACAAGAAGATTTTCAAAGTCTTTCATTATAAGCCTTTGTAAAATGAAGTGACCCCATGGCAGGGCCATTCATAGCCCCAGAGGCTTAATTTAAAAGAAAAAGGTTGTAAAGAACCTCCAGAAAATAAACCGCGAAAACTTCTAAAGGACTATAGCTTACGGTTTCTCGCAAGAAGATTTTCAAAGCTTAAATATTTTACACTATTAGGACCCCCAGGGCGCGGCCAATTTTTTACTCCAGGGACATGATTTGAACAAATTTAGTAGAGGTGCACTAGACAATGCTATAGACAAAATATCAAACCTCTAGGGCATATGGTTTCAGAAAAAATATTTTTTAAAGTTTTCCCTATATAACCTTTGTAAAATCAAGTGACCTCGAGGATCCCATTAATGACCCAAGGGGCACTATTTGAACAATCTTAATAGAGAACCTTTAGATGAGGATCCATGCAAAATATCTTAGGTCTAAAGTTTACAGTGTCTCAAAAGAAGATTTTCCAAGATTTAATATTTTACACAAATAGAACTCCCGGGGCTGGGCAAATTTTGACACCAGACATAACTGGAACAAACGTGATAAAGGTCTACTAGACTAAGCAAAGTTTTTTTTCTGTATAAGCCTATGTAAATACAAGAGACCCCTGGGCACGGCCATTCATGACCCCATGGGCATAATTTGAAAAATCCTTGTAAAGGACCTCTCGAAGATAAATCATGCAAAATAACCAAAGTCAAAAGCTTACAGTTTCTCACAAGAAGATTAATAAAGATCTAATATTTTACACAAATAGGACCCCCGGGGCGAGGTCAAATTTGACCCAAGGAAAAACTTGGTACAGGTCTTCTAGACAATGCAGCATACAAAATATCTAAGCTCTATGGCATACAATTTCAGACAAGAAGATTTTTTAAGTCGTTCCTATATAAGCCTTTGTAAAATGAAGTGACCCCGGGCAGGGCCATGAATGACCCTAGGGGCACAATTTGAACATTCATGGTAGAGAACCTATAGATGATGCACCATGCAAAATATCTCAGCTTTAGGCCTTGTGGTTTCAGACAAGAAGATTTCCAAAGTTTCTCCTATATAATTCTATGTAAAACGTGATCCCTGGAGCAGAACCAATTTTGACCCCAGGGACATAATTTGAATAATTTTGGTAAAAGTCTCCTAGAGGACATACAATTTCAGACCTCTGGGTCGAGTGGTTTCACACGAAAAGATTTTTTTTTTTTTGACCGCCATATCAACTATAGAGTTCTGCATGAAATTTTGTTTTGAACAACTTTAGCAGAGCTTGCAGTTTTAGAGAAAAACAAAGTTAACGACGCCCGACCATTAGCACGTTGTGATCATGAGCAGTGAGCTTAAAACAATATACCCATTGTTTTTTTCGAAGGAGCGGAGAGGGTGAATAATAACGGGTTCATAATGCTTGCCAATTACTGTCACAATTTACTCACCAGTAGTGAAGTTTTGGCTCTTTTCTGTTTTATCAATGTAGGTAATATTTCTGTCAAAAGCCAAATTCGGGTACAGCCAGACGGTTTTGTTGGAATTATTATGTTTGAATATACTAACTAGCAAATGCACGCCCCTCTATTTGTTTTATTCTTTATAGAAACTATCTTAATTATTTTACCTGAGTTGAGATCAGGGCAGTTGTAAGTTGGATGTGAAATATATACTCTTACCCGCCACGGGTACAAGTTTCTTCCAATGCAAAATAGCGCAGTTTTCCCTGTGCAGCTCTTGTGTCTCAGTGATAGGTAAATATTTGCATTTTCTGCGACCTGTTGTGAATTCATAACAATGCCATACAGTTACAACCATACCATATAATTCGCTCAACTATTTATTATGATTATTATTTAAGTCTACAACATCTGTGTCCGGACTATATCACAGAAACCTCTAGCTGGAATTAAATGAAACATAATGAGAAGCTTCCGTATCAGGAAGAAATATGCATATAACAAATTTAATGATCTGGACTGAATATTTTGCTACATTTTATGTTATTAAATAATTAATTTGATATATGCCCCGTTACTTGTTCAAGGGCAGTTGTTTTGGCCCCGAGGCCGAAGGCATTTCTGCCATTATAGATGCAAGTCACCGATCAGATCTGTCGGCCAGGTCAGTCTCAAACACTTTTTCCAAAATAATACTTCTACTTCCAAATCAAACGTTACATAAACCACTAAAGTAAAAAATGACAAAAGTGACAGGATACCTTTATTGGATATAAACTGTAGGTCCATTGAATATTAACTGTAGGTCCATTTAAAATAAAACTCCAGATCTCTGTCAATAAATCCAGCAGGTCAAACCAGACATCATCTCCTGTGCGGAAACCTGGCTGAAATCTTTAGTCTTCACAAACGACTAAAAATAACGGGTGTTCAGGGACGATAGAACCCAAGGCCACGGTGGTGGGATACTCACTGCAATTTCAAAAGAGCTCATTTCTCAAGAACAACCTGAACTAAAATCAAAATGCAACCTATCTTGGGCCAAAATCACCATTAAAGACGTTAGGGATATATACATTGATACATTTTATAGCCCCATGAATCCCTCACAGAGTTATGGTTATCTCTCTCTAAAGTACCCCAAAATGGTACAACCAGAAATCGAATTGTTCTGGATAGTTTCTTACTCATTTCCCATCCCTAGTACAATGCACTAAAAGAATCCCCAGCCTAGGTAAATCTGACCACGATACACTTTTCCAAAAAATCAACATTTAGCCCTCCAGCCCAAAAGGTCAATAAAATGTTTCAGTAAGACAAAACTCGGTGATCTCCTATGGTTAAACCTCTGCACCCCCACACCCAAGAAAAAAAAAAAGATTCACAAGCGTGATAAAATGTGCTCCAAATATCTAAGTCAAATGTTGGAACCGATTAATTTTTCAAAATATTTTTACTGCTGTTAAAGGGAAAATAATCAATAATTCTGAATTAATTTTGTAACTGTGCAATCGTTCATACTATTGAAAAGGATTTTTTTAACTTCGCCGACTTGGTATAAGTCTGACACCTGCCAATGTTCAATTAATTTAAGTGTTGTATAAGATAAATCTTCAAACACGCGCTGATTATCGACCAGAGTAGACGTAGAATTTTTTTTTATTGAGCACATAGCGAAACCCGGAGACCGGAGACCGGCGATTAGTATTGTCTTATAATGTCCGCCTTTTTTTAGACACGCCCACAAAAAAATCCCAATCGGTTGTGATTAAGTGATTGTGATATAGTCGGGTTGCATTGGCTTTTACTATACCTTGGCAAGGCGTGGTGCCTTGGAAACTTTCAGGTAAATAAAAACAAAATCCTATTCCTGTCACTTAAAGTTTTCTTTCCCATGGCAGAAAGGGTGATGGTCTCTATCTATCTATTTGAGCTTATTTATCGTCAGTACCTGTTGCCTATATGACCGACGCCCCCTGAAGAGATTATGAAGTTATGTTATGTTGTGGGGGTATAGCGCAAGATACAGTAAGCATCCCATTTCGGAGACACCCCTGGTTCTTTTGCATGCTCGGTGTATAGCACTGATACATGGGACCTCGGTTTAACGTCTCATCCGAAAGACTATAAGTAATGTTAGTGGAGGTGCGGGTGATCGAACTCAGGACCCCTGGTATACCAGTCCAACGCTTTACCACTGGATCACATCCGCTCCTGTGTGATGGTCGTTTCGTCTAACTGATTATATATATAGTTAATGAAAAGTCGTTTTGTCACCCTGAATATTTAATAGGCGGAGAGTGTGAAATACTTCATTCACACCCAGTTACTCTTGCATTATTTATGATAGTTGTTTAATGCAGGTGTTTTTGGCATTTAATTAATCAGCAGAATACTAATCTGATATTGAGCACATAAGCAGTTTTTTTTTACCTTTTTACCAGCACTATACATAGTACCTTTTAAACACTTTTGTACATACATAGACACTTTTCACACCGCGCTGCGCTAGTACGAGTATACGCCGGAAGGTGTCTGTACTATATTGGAAGAAGAAGAAATTATCTCTAATTATAGTTGTTTTAAAAATGCCGGTTCATATACCTTTGAAATATCGGAATATCAAGAAGAAATCAGGGCTTTAATCTCAATTAGACAGTCCGGAATAGTACACGGACGCTACCAGTACGCGGACACCGCGGGATTCGGCGCATTTAAAAACGTGTAAAACCTCACGTACGGTATTGATGTTACATACCTATATTCGTAACTAACTTATACTTTTTCCGGTATTATACATGTATGTTTACACTTCCTGTTTATTGACTTATAAGCAGACGAACTCCAAATAACATCGTAAACAAATCAATACTTGCAGTTTCACTGACTGTTTCAAACGTGTTGTTTTTAACTAAAAATAAAGTTGTTTTTTTTCGTATCATAGGAAAATAAAATAAATACATATTTAAAAACATTTTCAGGAGAGTTCACCGTATTTGACCTCTTTTCCATCGATATAAACAGGTGTCCGCGTACTGGTTAATAATAAAAATAATTTTGAGTCGTATCTGTACCTCCCGCGATGCCTCACTGCGCCTGTGTAGTGATTTGTTTACAATCGCGAGTTCCTGTAAATTTGAAGGCAAGGATTAATTTTTGAAACTGCAAAGTCTAACTGATTTGAAACACAACTTGATTTACACGGATAAGTTACATATAAGAAAAAGTGTCCGTGTACCGTTCCGGTCTGTCTAAGGCCCTTAAAGAAATGCTCAAACTAGTAAAAAAAAAAAAAAAAAATCATGTATGTTTGTGCGATTTTGTTACAAGTATACTGTATGCTTTGTTTAGGTTAAACAGGCACTCATGCGCGATTATTAGGTGTGAATGACCGTACAAAAATATTTCACACCTTCAGCCAATTGAATATTCAGGGTGACGAAACAACTTTTCATTTACTATACATAATCAGTTTGATGAAACAGTTGGTCGACGAAATGACTGTAAAGCGGCAGAAAAGTAGTTTTGAAAATATCACTACTGTGAATCTTAGTTTCTTACAAACCTAGTATAGTCAGTATTGACTTTTTGCAGTATTAAGTTGATGTACCCTATACGACGTGAAGGATATTTTCATTCAGAAGTGTAGAAAAATCCTACAGGCACCAGTGAGGATTCAACCCGGATTTCCCAGGTGTCAGTCAGACATTCTAACAATGTTGCTATTAAAATAGTCCAACTAATTTTGGTCGCTTATTTCAGATATAAACACATGTAGATGATGTACCATCGATACACATTCCTACTAATATCACATGACAAATTAATTATTGATAACGACACTGACACGAACAGTTACTGTGAACAATATTACACAACGTAAAATGTGTTGTATCGTGGCAATATGTAAAGTATAAATATTTACATTATTACCATGACTTTTGAGAACAGATTTCATACTATTCATACATAATATTGAAAATATGATACTAAGCATAAATAATGCTGTGAAAGATAAAAAAAGAAGCATTATATAAGGTTTCCGTTTTACAAATGTTACTAAATTGGCCGTAATAATTGTAAAAAACATAGAAAAGAAAACCTGATGTATTTAAAAACTTGAAAATTCATTGAATATTTAATGCTCAGTTAGTTGCTTGGGTCCCAATGACCGAGCTACCGGTGATCAACTGTATTTCTTTCATGCTTTTAACCTTTTAGCAGCTGTCCTTTGTAAGTGATTGAATAGGTTAAGGACCATTACAGGAACATTGTACTAGAAGTTTGTAATTAATTGATGTATTGTAAACCTGTCTGTAGAGTATTTGACACTTTATAGCTGCAGGATCTGGGAGTGTTTTATGAAAACCAGAACATTCTATTGATTTAATTTTCCTGACTTCATTGGAAGTTGCTTTAAACTGTGGCAGTTCCTGCTTTGGTTTTTTTCATGGATAATTCAGAAGATATTATGCAAAGAAATTATTAAAGGTTGCTGGTATGATTCAGTGTTAATTTTCTTAATTCATGTTACATAAGATTTTAAGTTCTGTGCTCTAAATATATATGTTTTTTATTGAGGAAAAGGTATATATAGTTGTTTGATATTATTAAAGAGAGTTTAAACCTAGGGATACAGCACATATAATGGATTTTTTGACTTGTAATGCATGCAAATTTTAGTTGATTTAGTACTGTAGGTGAAAATTGTCTTTTTCAGTGGGTTGAAGGACAATAAAGTTTCAGAGATGGGTGAACTATACCTTGGAGCTGTGAAGTTCTATGAAGACGTTTGGGCGAAGAGGGGTAAATTTTGTAATAATTCACTTTATCAGAGTGGTTTATGCAAAGGACATCACACTTGCTGTGTGACCTAAAGAGAGAACGTAGAGAACTGAAAATATTTAATTCAGATTATGATACAATCAGTGAAGTGGAACTTCGACAAAAAGAATGTCGGTGTAATATTATTTCTGTAAACTTGTCCTGTTGCCTTCATTTGCAGCTTTAGTATAACATATTACTGAAAACACTGAAATATAACATTCTAGCACGTATCATACACCAATCTGGCCTCAGATCTGGGAAAAAATGCATTGAAATTTAATACGCACCTATTTTTTTTTATTCATTAAGTGGCCGTTTTCGGTGGGCATAACAATACTTCGCATAAATGTCACAATGGCCGCACAAATACGCCCCATTCTGCTGACAATCTTAAGATGGCAGTATTAAGAATAGTAAAGAGGCAGTTTGAGAAAGTTTGGTATGAACAACTAAAAATTTTCATCAATACTTTATGATACCTTGAGAACATGGCATTATCTCAAAGTGTCAAAATTTTCTCAACATGTATAAGATGTGTAGACAAACATCTTGAAATTATGGCGACATCAAACAACACTTAATTTGTGTATTTTTAACTATATATGGGCGACTTAATTAATCAAGATAATTGGTCAATAATTAAACAAGTGCTTGGAATTGCAAATAATAAGTAATAATATAAAATAATATAGTAAGCATTGGTTACATGATCGACTGGAGTCAGTTTTCTGCTGGAATTTTCTATTTGTCTTTAGCAGTTATACATTTCTTTTTTTTGGTTGAAACGAAAAAGCATTTTAAAGTGTCTTTGACGATACAATACTATCAGTACTGAAGATGCTGGTTTTCTCCCCTAAACAGTGCTCTTAATAAAGATATTACACTAAACAGGAAGCACGATCATTTGGGAGGAATTTATTAAATTTTGGCTGGTATTTTATGGGTTTTGAAGCTGGACAGAACTGTCTGATGGCCCACCCTCATGTATAATATGCACCTCTTCATGGAAACTGAAAACTTGGGGAAAAAGGTGCGTATTATATTTCAGCGTTTACGGTATCAACTAACAAACAAAAACAGTTGCATGGCCAGAACTGTTTTGGGTAATACAGGTTTACTGTGACTTTACTTCCACTGTACTTTACAATGTTGTTATCACTATTTCAGATATGCGTGTTGAGAACTGGTTCATGATGTCGTCACCGACTCCCAGTATCTTCATATGTATTGCCTATGTTATCTTTATCAAACTGGGTCCAACAATTATGAAGAACAGGAAACCTGTAGAGATGCGTAATGTTCTACTGGTGTACAACTTTGCAATGGTTTTATTGTCAACATACTGTTTTATGGAGGTTTGTAAGATGTGTTTGATCAACTATGCTTCCCTTGTAGTGAACATGACAATAAGGTTGCCCCTTTCAGTCATTAGAAGATAGCGATGCTAAGTGTCCTCTAAGGTCTTCAGTTACATATCCATTCAGTCCTCATTGGCTCAAAGTCATTGCGACCATAATAAATACTTCAGAACTTAAAAAATTAGACATTTTATAGATAATGTTGGCTGATAATTCTATTTATAAAGGATAAAAGGATATCAGAGTATTTTCTTTATTGCTAGACAGAACATGACTGTTGGCAAAATGAAGATATAAATGATGGGTTATGAAACAAATAAACACCACAGTAAAATCGTTTCGGTTCATGGCGATACATACCTTTTCTGCAGTTCTTGCCTGTTTAACATTTTGCGAAGGTTTTTATGTGGGTCATTGAATTTCCTAGTGCACAAGGGTATACTGTAGCATCATGGATTGCTTTAAAATTAAATACTCCTCAAAAAACTTCTTAAGCAGAGCAATTAAGCTGAAAGTCAATTAATGGATCAAAGGTGCTAGTTTACAGATATGACAACCTGTGAAACAATTTACACCTCAGTTAGGACTTCTTCCTTGAGAACATTAACATGCATAAATTAACAGTTTGGACAAGCCTTGGAATAATTCGAGCACTGCAACTTTGACGCATGTTCATAATTTCAATATAAAAAAATAAGGAGAAAAAATTGGGAACAAGTGTTAATTTCAAGTTGTCAAGGGAAACAGAATGAAGCAAGCTCGAGCCATCAAGGAATGACTGAATATGGAAACTTGGATATAGCAAACTGTTTAGGCTCATCACATTAAGTTCCTTATATCTGAGGTTTACTATATCCATATAATGAACTTGGTTCTTTATATACAATGTTTTTGGCACACTGAATATTGAACAGTGATATAATTTAGTTTTCTTACTTTACACTCCTAAGTATCTGATTAGTTTGCTTTCATATTTACTGTTTAAACCACATTTTTGACTTAACTGTTTCTTTTTCATGCTTTTCTTTGTTGCCGCTTGAAGTGCTTATTTTGAAGAGCACATATTTACCATATAATGTATGTTGTAGTTACCTGCCATAGAGAGTAATACGGATTCTTAGTATTTTGTTAATATTTGAAGCAACAATTGTACATTTTTTTCATTTTAGAAAAACATTTCAGCTTATTCATTTCAAAATAAAACAAATTGATTTTTACATGTGCTTCATTTCACACACAGTTCAACTAAAACAGTTATTCAGTTAGAGCTAATCTACTGTGTTTGCAAATCATTGGCTGTTTTGCTTGAAATTTTCTCTGTTCTTTATTTTGTGTTTGCTGCTATTATGTTGCTCAGGAGTTTGGCTACTTAGAGCTTTTTCTTAGTGCCAACATAGGAATTTTGTTACTTGATTAAGTATTAAATACTGTTAAATTTTAATTAAGTCCCCCCAAACAATATTCAGTTTGTAAGAACACTTTGACCATTTGTTTTGGGTTTTTTTTTCAGTTTGGGCTGGCAGGTTGGTTTACTGGTTATACATTTGGATGTGAGGAGGTGGATTATTCAGATTCACCTAGAGCACTCAGGGTAAATGCAGTGATTGTAATATTTACCAATATATAGTTTTAAAAATTGGTAACCCATTTTCATTGTGTAAGTTTGTATACCAACATGCATTTAAATTATTGTCTTTTACCTATACACCTTATTCCTGTATATACATGGTCAGTTGATGTGACCATTAACAGAGTGTCTGTTCACAGTGTATTTTTTCTCTAAAATCAAAGTGACAAATACCAGTCTCTTATTCAGCATCTGTTTCTAGCTCCGTGTTTATTTGTTGTACTTATATAATTGTTTCTTGGAATAAACTATGGACATTGAAGAAATATTTTATGTCTTTTTTTTTTTTTTTTTCAGATGGCTAATGTTTGTTGGTGGTTTTATTTCTCAAAATTTATAGAACTCTTTGATACAGTAAGTAATAACTATATCTTACTAATGTTTCATTTACTGTTATATATTATTTGCATAAGAAGCATTTTGATTAAACAGCAAATGGTCAGAACTTACTTACACCAAGTCATTTAATGTGAACCACCTTTGAAACAAGCAAGAACAAAAAACATTTGTGAAAACAGAAAAAAAAACCCCATAAAATTGATTAAGCTCTATATATGATACATGGGGTGAACATTTATGTGTTTTTAAGTCATTAAGGAGGGAAAAGGCACAGTTTTAAAACTTGCGTAGTTTTCTGAGTCATAAAACAGGTTATTCATAAAATATTCTTGAGAAAACATTACAAGACAGAAGTAGTAATAGTTGTGTGATTTTTTTCAGATATTTTTTGTCCTTCGTAAGAAGTTCAACCAATGTTCATTTCTACATGTCTTCCATCATGCAATAATGCCAGCATCCTGGTGGTTTGGTGTGCGCTTTGTTGCAGGTAAGTTATACTTAAGGATTTGTGTTGTTTTTCTTTTCTACCACACATACTGTTTCATTATTAGAGATGTCTGCATGCTACATTAAGGTTGAAAATTTAGTTTTAAAAAATTCAGGAAGTTTATAGACTCTATCTTTGTGTTTGAACATGTTCAAATACAGTTTTAGTCAAGCTGAAACTTTATATAACTGTTAAGAAATTGGCACAATACATTGAAACACACATAATGAAGTCTGAACTAGAACTGGAATAGAATGAGGAAGTCTTTGCCTGACTGTCCTTTATTATGCCCCCTTTCAAAAGGTATATTGCTTTGCTCATGTTCGTCAGTCCGTCATTCTGTTGGTAGATAACTTCATGACCAATCAGTAATTTGAAAATGCATAGACTTGAGACATGGTAGGTAGGTTGGCATCTTGTGTAGATGAACCCTATAATTTTAGGCCCCACAGCATATGTCCTCAGAATATAGAAGTCAGTGTAAACTGTATGGTAAGAACAACTTAAATGTATTTTACAGCTAGCAACTTTGATGTTTTGATTCAAATTGTTCTATTGTTTTCCCATTGATATGTCATTGTGTTGCTTTGCTGATTGCTTGTGTTGTAAACTTCTGAGAAATAGATTTTGTTGAAATAATGGTAATTGATCACACATTTCTATATTTGCACATCATGGTTACCAAGTGAAAAGATGCTGCATTCATTCAGCTTTGCAATTATTCTGTTTTACTTGAAACAGAACATCTAAATTAAAACACATGCATGAAGTTATTTAGTATTGACAGAACTGACGAAAATTCACCAGTACCCAGAACCTTGTTACAAGCGTGTTTCACTATATCTCTGCTAGCCTCTATAAAGACTGTTATCAGCTTAGTCATTCCAGAGTTTTGGGCCTTGATAGAAAAGTGTGCAGCCCTTCACTTGTCTGCAGGTTTTTAGCTCATCTGAGCACTGTGTGCTGAAGGTTAGCTTAGTGATCACTTTGCATCCACCATGCATGGTCAACTTTTTAAAACAACATCTCCTAAACCACAAGGTGAATATTGATAAAACTGTGCAGGAATCCTTGCTTGAAACTTTACCAAAGTTTATCAAAGAATTCCAAAGAATTCCATTCCATGGGGAACTATGGTTGCAAAAAATGAAAAACTTGAAAAGCCTTCTTGTCTAAAACTAGTAGGCATGGAGATCTGAAATTTGGTGTGTAGCATTGTCTAGTGGACCACTACCAAGTTTGTTTATATAACATCCTTTGGGTCAATATTGGCCCTGCCTGAGGGGGTCACGTTTTACATAGAAACATAGAGGAAATCTTTAAAAATCTACTTGTCTGAAACCACAAGGCTCTTAATTCTGAAATTTGGCATGAAGCATATTGTCTAGTGGATCTCTACACAGTTTGTTCAAATTATGTCCCTTGACTCACTATTAGCGGTGCCATAGGGGTCTCATGTTTTACATTGTAGAGGGAAATCTTTAAGATTCTTCTGCTATGAAACCACAAGGCCTAGATTTCTGAAATTTGACATGAAGCACTGTCTAGTGTACCCCTACCAAAACTGTTAAAACTTAGCCCCTTGGGTCATTTTTTGCTCTGCCCTGGAGTGGGGTTGGGGGGGGGGGTGAAGGCGTTTTGTATTTAATACAGGGAAACTCTTTTAAAATCTTCTTGTCAGAAACAGTAAGGGTGAGACTTGGAATTTGATGCATAGCATTATTTAGTGGACCTTTACAAAGTTTGTTCAGATTATGTTCCTGGGCTTACTATTGACCCTGCCATAGGGTCACATGTTATACATAGAAGTATAGAGGAAAGTCTCTCTGAAACCACAAGGCCTAGAGTTCTGAAATTTGGCATGAAGCCTTTTTTATGTAGCATGGTATGGTGGATACAAATTAAGGTTGTTCAGTGTATGTCCTTGGGGTAAAATCTGGCCCTGTCTCAGGTTTCTTTTTGTATAACCTGTAAGGTCTTTGAAAATCTTCAGTTCAGAACCTGTTATTTTGCTTCTGATATTTGTTCATCTGACCCACAGCCAAAGTACACAGGTGAGAGACCCAGGGCCATCATGGCTCTCTTGTTTCTAATTGTTAAATTGAAGTAGTATTGAAATATAACATTGAGCTACTGAACATCTGCCCACAGCCTTGCTGCTAGTAGATACATTTTGTCTTTGTGACATCTCTGCAGTCTGATCATTCAGTCATTTAATTTTCATTTAATACCCATGTAAATGATCAATGGAAAGCTAGATAGAAATTAAGGAGGGCAAGGGTTAACTTGCTGACAAATATTGATAGATAAATTTTGCTTTATAATTTCAGGAGGTTTTGGTACATTTCATTCGTTGCTAAATTCATTTATACACCTTATGATGTACACCTACTATTTTCTGGCTGCTCTGGGACCAAAATATCAGAAATACCTCTGGTGGAAAAAGTACATGACAAAGATGCAAATAGTAAGTGATCTTAAATAAAAAATATTTTTATTTTGCTTATTAGTTTATGTGTACTGTAAAGTGGTGATCAAGGATCAGTATTCCAAATACCTGGTGTGAGCTAAGCATTTTCCAAGGTCATGGCTAAATATTGATTGCATAACCTGTATTCTTGACATGATTTTTCCAGTTTCAATTATCCTGTTGTTTAAGCATCTATGTTATTCCCTTTGTTTGAATTCTTTCACAAAATTGATTGATAAGAAAACCTCATTTTAAAAACCCTCATACAGACATACTCTAAAAATTTTCTTGTCGGAAACCAAAAGGCTGAGACTTCTAAAATTTTGATTAAGTATAGCCTATGGCCTCTACCAATATTATTCAGAATGATGCCCCTTGCCTGCTTCTTTCTTTTTATTTTGATGATCACTCCATATTCCTCCTAGCAGTTATGTTCAGATCATCAGATGAGGGCTTTAGGGCCATCATGGCCCTTTTGTTAGCTCATCTGACCACTTTATGGTCATGGTGAGCTTTTGTGTCCTCCTGATGTCCATTGTGTGCATGAATCAACAATTGTTTGTCTGCACAATAAAAGTTTCATTTTTATTTGATTTTAGCCAAACTAGCATAGGACTTATATCACCAGTAGATCTTGATTCCCTTCTTAGCAATGGCCTTATCCCATCATACATTATGGAGGTAGGGCCCCTGATAAGGGCAAAACAGGAATATTTAGCCCTGTCTTCATGGTAATGGTTGAACTTTTATTTTATTTCAACCAAAGTTATATGAAACATTGTCTTGAGTTTCGATATTTGGTCTGGAAAGGGGCCTAGTAGACCTCTTCCAAGTTCTTTCAAACCATGGCCCTGTAGTCAAAATTGCCTTGCCCCAGGGGACACTTCGGTTTTCATTTAAGTTTATAGAAAAATATCTTATTGTCAGAAACCATAAGGCCTTCGTTGACCAATATCCTAGATATTTTGTATTTAGGTAACTTGCTAGGACCTCTACTTTTGGGTGGGGTTTGATGTAAGTGGGATTAAGGTCACTGAGACTAATTTTTTGTTCTTTTCATCATTGAGCCTTTAGTTATAGACTGACATTATAGATGTTTGGTAAAAAGACACCTTCCATGAACCTCTACCATTAACTGGGGTCAAGCTCACTGAGGGCTAAAATAGATTTTTCTGCTTTACCTTATAGAGCTTTCATTTATTGACCAATGTCTTAGATATTTGCTATGTACGTCTTTCCAGCCTGACTATAGTAACGACCCTCATCCATCACTAAATCTTAGATGAGGGAATATTATTTTTCATAAGACCTTCAGCCTTGCACAGGTATACAAATAGCATATATAAAGGCGTTAAACAAAACAACACCAGTAATAATTGAACAAGAATATTGTATCATAACCCACATTGAACATTACTCAATACAGCTTTGGGAAGAACTTCACCATTATCAGTAATAGTGCTTCTATAATTCACTTAACACTTCTTGAACATGTAGTAAAGTTGTAAATTTGCTGTGGAATGACTGGAAAGTAACCTGCAAATGCTAGTTATATAAACTGACAAGCTGTCAGTTACATTATAGTGTAACCTGTATATTAAGAACTGGAAATGGGCGTTAAACCCCAGGCAAACAGACAAGGAAACATATATCCATTTTCTAAACAAATTTCATTGATTTATATCTCGACTTACTGTCAAAGAATCAAATCACTGTTTTGTTACACATGTATGTCTAAAAGGTTGTAAATGTATTGTGTTTTGGTCATTTGCACCAAGATAATTTTTACTAAATTATTTTTTTTAAAAACTTCGGGGCAAAGGCTCCTAATTCAAATTGATCAGATTACTTTGTCAAGGCAGTATCTTGGGGTACTCATCAGGTTTAGTGATAGCCCTTGTTAGGTCAGTCATTAAGATAGATTCAGAATGAAAGATCCATACAGACTGTTTAAGGTTCCAAGATACCAGTTTATCTGTCAAAAAATAAAAAAAGATTTATATTATCTTATTTTGGAATTGAAAAAAATTGTACTTACTTGTGAAAATTTTTTTTGTAATGACTGACATGAATTGTTATTGATACAAACTATTTGTTTTTCTTTTCAGATTCAGTTTATGCTAGTGACTATACACTCAGTGCAGTTATTGTACATGAAGGACTGTAACTACCCTAGACTATTTGCATACTGGATACTGGCATATGCTGTCATATTCTTGGTAATGTTTGCAAATTTTTATGTGCAAGCATACAGGAAACAGCCAGGTCATGTGACCAGCAAAGATGTGCATCAGAAGAATGGAGTTAGAACTAATGGCGATAAGAAGCACAAACACTCGGCAAATCACCATAAGAAACATTAATGATGCCACACCCTAGGAACTAATTTAGTACATGTAGCTTTCTATATAATGTGCTTTATCTTATAGGTTACTGTTTCTACACTGTATTAGCTATTACAGCTTTCTTTGTATTATATTTTGAATAGATTTTTTGGAAGGGATTGAAATAGAAATTCAAGTCACTTTTTCTGATATGGAAGTACAATTCAGATGAAAATTAATTTGTATATGTCCAGTTGAGAAGTTTTAACATCTGCTTCTGATGTTCACAACAATTATTAGCATGTTATGATGTTTAAAACAAGAACAAGCTCAAAGATTTAAGACCATCTGTTTCTGCCTAGAGTGTTTTGTCTTCAACACCTTAAAGTATTATATTAAAAATTGACTGGAAAGCATTTCTAGCAGAATATTATGTCTAGCAAGGTATTGATATTGCTTTTTGTCTGGTTTGTGAAGATCGTCAGCATCATGTAGTTTCAGCAGCTATACTGCATTGTTCAAATATTTATGATACTGAATTGTACAACAGTAAACTGATCTTGTGTATTTTTTCTGCTGGTGTTTGATAAGGCATTAACATGATGTAAGTGAACACATTGAGCTTGGATGTAACCCTAATAATGAACAGTAGTGTTGTTCTATAAACACAAACATCTTTTATGTATGCTAGAACAAAACTCAGTTCTTCTTTTAACTTGGTTCAATATTGGTTTATATGTATATAAATATAATATTATATGCCATCTTTTATGCGCATGGGCTCTGCTTAATGTGCTACACTTTTTTTGCTGTAAAACATTATTTTGCATATTTTCAGTAATGAGGGGTGGGTTGAGTTTGTCAAGGGTTATTTGTTGATTTATTGGTCTTAAAGATATTTTATCTTTATAGATTTCTTCTTACATTTAATGAACAAAGAAAAAAGCAATTGCTCGGGTATGTTTTTTTTATTGTTTAGCAACTTTACAGAGAAAACTTTTTTTTTTCATTTTGTATGTGTGAGGATTGAGCAGTTTGGAGTCAAGGATCCACTAGAATTCACAACTGCAGGGGTACAATTTAGATATTGAATGTCTTTTCTGCTTTTAGTCCTACAAATGTGATACATTCTAATAGATGTATTTATTGGTTACCAGTTTAAAAAACATAGAATTTTTATGTTTTTTTTAAGTGGTCATCAATAAATTTAGCAACAATATACCTTTGGTGACTACTGAAGTGGTCAATGTGTAAAATCTCTCATGTATCTTTGGAATAACCTTTCTTTCTTTTTGCTTCTACCTGTCTGCTCAACACTTGATTAACTGTTTTCAAAAAAAGTTTCATAAACATTTATTGAATGCCTTGCAATGTTGATTTTCCCCCTGTATTTCACTATCACCTTTTATTGCTAGCAGCTAAAATCTTATGGTAACTTCTCCTGTCCAGAGAAAGGTTATAATTTAACATGTTGATACCTCATTACTTGCAGCACATCTGTTACAGTTGTATGATCTAATTGATATTGTAGAGTTTGCGGCAGTGAAATATGTCTCGGTACCTTGACAATATAATCCTGAATTTTGAAAGTTTGTTACAGTCATTTCGTTACTTATATAAATTGCTGATGTTTCTAGTGTACAGTGGTATTTACACATCAGAACCTGTGAAATATATTGTGTTCATTGTGCTAACTAAATAGTTATAGATACATTCTAATGCTTGCTTGTACAGTTAAATCAAGTTTCTTTTCACTGTATTCTAGTGTCATTTTACGTGACTTTTCTAGCTCAGTGGTAATTTTGCTAGCCTCCATTTCATAATGTCCTGAGAGAGCATTAGACCTTTGGCTAAGATACATTAGTTTCATGTCCCTTAGTTCTTGAAGTGTTTTGAGTTTGCACTGGAAGTTATACCTAAATGTTATAAGTAGATCTTTGGTAATGTTTATTTAACATAATGAAGCAATTATAAGGTTCTAGTGCCTTAAGTTTATGTATGTTAATAAATGTATACAAAATTTCTGAAAACAGATACTAGTAGTTATATTTAGAAAGGCTCCAGTGTGCATTTTTATAGGCTTTGAAATACTCCGTGATGTTTGGTCTTACATTAGAGTCAATATTGTGAATCTAGGATTAACAGGTGTGGCAGTTTCAGGAAGGCTTAGTCAGGTAAGAATGGCAATGACAATATCTTGTTGCTGTGATCCTCTGACAATTTACTATGACTCTCTGACTGTTTACTGTGATCCTCTGACAATTTACTGTGACTCTCTGACCTTTTACTGTGATCCTCTGACAATTTACTATGACTCTCTGACTGTTTACTGTGACCTTCTGACCATTTTCTGTGACTCTCTGACAATTTACAGTGCATGTCATATGAGATTGAGTATACATTGTAATTATGGCTGGGATAACATTAAAAAATGCCCCAAATTTGATATAGTTAGTTCAATAAATTTTTGAGGATGTTTTACATAGTATATGCAGGTCCATACATTTTGGAAGCTTTACTTAGAAAGAAGTTACTTACTTTGATTTTTATGCCTCTCATCAAAGATGAGGGGGCATATTGCTTTGCAAATGTCGGTTGGGTGACACTTCGTTTCCAATCAATTTCTAGAGAACCCTTGGACCCATCTTCCTCAGACTTGGTTTGTAGGTTGGTCATGACCAGTAAATGACCCTTATAGTTTTTCAGGTCACTAGGTCAAAGGCCAAGGTTGCAGTGACCTTAAAAGCAAAACAGTTTCTGATCAATAACTATAGAACGCTTTGGCCCAGACTCCCCAAAACTTCATAGCCGGGTTGGTCATGACCAGGAGATGACTCATTTAGTTTTTTGGTTATTAGGTCAAAGGCCAATGTCACAGTAACCTTGAAAAACAAAACCTTTTCCGATAAATATCTAGGGAATCCTTGGGCCCAGGTTCGTCAAATTTAGTAGTAGTTTGGTCATCACCAGTAGATGATCTCTGTAGATTTTAAAATCACTAGGTCAAATGCCAAGGTCATAGTGACCTTGAAAAGCAAAATGGTTTCCGATCAATAACTATAGAATGCCTGGGTCTAGGCTTTGTTAAACTTCATAGGCAGGTTGGTAATGGCAAGTAGATCATCCCTAATGTTTTTAGGGTCACTAGATCAAAGGTCAAGGTCATATTGATCATTAACTAATGGTTTCTGATGAATAACTAGAGAATGCTTGGGCCTATGGTCTTTAAACTTGCAGTGCTGGTTGATAATGACCTGTAGATGACTTGTTTCACTTTTTGGGTCACTTAGTCAAAGTTCAAGGTCAGAATGACCATTACTAGAAAAAAGGTTTCCAATCAATAACTAGAGAACCCTCAGGCATTGGCTTCACAGATTTGCTATGCAGGTTGGTCTGTTCAGGAGATGACCTCTATTGTCTTTGAGGTCACTAGGTTAAAGGCCAAAGTCATGGTGGTCATACACCTTAAAGAGGAATACAGATTCTGATTGATAACTGGAGAACCCTTGGGCCTTGCTGCCTCAAAACTTCCCGTCTACCCACCCTCCCACATTACTACCTACCTATCTTCCCATGCGGTTCCTATACTCTGTCGTGTTCTCCAGTAATTGAACTTTATACATTTTATAACCAAAGTGTCATTGACGTAATCTCATTCATCTGCTTGCCATGGCCAATAGCTTTTGATATCAGAAGCCCCTGTCATCCTCCCTGTCCTTCTGCCTTCCTATATTTTATGGCTGCCTCTAGGAATAAGGTGCTAGGGGGGCATACATGTTTTACAAACATCTCTTGTTGTTCTAGCACCTTACACTCTATTACTTTACCACTTCTCTGTGATGTTTCTAGTATATTAGATGTCTGTTTTGTTCTATTAAGTGTTAAAAACATTTTGTAACTTTATATGATTCAGTTATATTGGTAATTTTGAATTAAATTTTTGCTAAAGATATTCAATAGTTCATATTTATTTTAGTCTGAAAACAAAACATTTTTAAAAAGACAAATAAATCTGAAATGTAGCAAGAGTGGTTCAGACTAATACCCACTGTTGACCCTAACAAAGGTCAAGGTATCTTGTATCATTATACTTTTTTAGAAATATAAGTAAGTTTCTGAGATGCATCAGTTATGAGAATTAATAAAATCTCTCCCATTTCATAAAACCTGAACACAATTTGAGACCATTCATTTATTTAATATTTTTGAGGAAAAATTTTGTCAGAAGATAAAAATTGCACGTGCAAGACCAATTTTCCTCATGAAAGTTAGTATTCTAAGGAAATTTAAATCTGATCTGTTGTATTCATTCAGTCATTTCCCAAATATTACCACCTTTAATGTACACAGAGCAAAACCTTCTATATCAGTACAACATTGTTCTAAACTGCATACACTATGGTACAGTCGCATGAATTCACCTTTGACAACAAAAGACAGAACATAGCAAAGACACATCCCACCTTCCCAATGACATATATTTATTTGACCTTGACCCCTGAACCTTGAAGATCCAATTGTCAAAAAACTTTAAGATTGACCATAACTTCTTTATTAGTGAGTGGATATACTTCATACTTTGACACAACACCCCTTCAGACAAGACCTTCCCACTGACCTATATTTATTTGACCTTCACCCCTGTATGACCTTCACCTTGAAGATCCAATTGTCCAAAAACTATCCCTTTGGACAAGACCATTCCAAACACATATTTTTTTACCCCTAAATGACCTTAACCTTTTAAATCATTATTTTCTTCAACTATTTCCATTATTTTTTTATGCCCCCAATGGAGGGCATATGGTTTTTCAACTGTCTGTCAGTTGTCCATCTGTCTGTCATTCCGTTTGAAAACTTTAACATTTCCCATAACTTCTGTATTAGTAAAAATATTTAGTTTATACTTAAACCAACATCTCTTTGGACAAGACCTTCCGACTGACGTATATTTTTTACCTTGACCCCTGAAAGACCTTGATGTCAATGATCCAATTGTCAAAATTTTTTATACTGGCCAAAACTACCTTATTAGTCAATGAATTTACATCATACTTGAATACAACACTCCTTTGGACAAGACCTTTCCACCGATATATATTTATTTGACCTTGACTCCTGAATGACATTGACCTCAAAGGTCCAGTTTTCAAAAATACATAACATTGGCCATAATTCCCTTATTGCTAAACATATTTAGTTCATGTTTGCACACATTAACCCTTTGTGAGAAATCTTCCAATACATTTATTTTGTGACTTTGACCCCTACATGACTTTGACTTAAAGGTCAAATTGTCTAAAGAAAAACTTGTTTTGAAGGATCTACAATTTATCTTTATCTGGTCAAATATTCTTTTTACCTTGACCCCTTAATGACCTTGTACCTGAGGTCAAATTGTCAAAAACCCAATTCTTTTGAAGGATATACAATTTATTTTCATCTGGTCCTCAGCTCGAAGGTCAAAGCACCACTTCAGGGGCATTGTCATCTTACAGTGACAGTTCTTGTTCATGTTAATTTCAGCTTAGGCTGTGGTTGATGACCTTCTGACTTAACTTCTTGTCACAGGTACAGAAAAAAAAATTGGCCCTGCCTCAGGGTTCAAATGATAATTATTCAGATATGAGGTCAGGGTCCAAGTAACAAACTTACTATTAAGTGAAAATAATTGTTAGTCTTCTGTACTTTAGCTGAATGTCTTTCATTGACCTTGCTGTTTAGAGTAGTGTTACTCAGAGGAAAATGTTCTAGAAATACAACGATGCTTGAATGTTGCTTCAGTGATTTGATCTTAAGTTTTTCAGTAATAACAGCTTGAAGTGGAGACTGTTTGACCCTAAGAAAACTTATTATAAGAAACGTACAACAACAAAAAAGAAAGAACAAAATGAAGAAATGTTCTTCCTGACAAATGGCGTTTCAGTAAAGAGAAGAACTGATCTATGATTGGGGGTTTTATATTTAAAGTTGTAAATACTGGGGAAAATAGGTGAGTGACATGAAATGTTGACCTATTACATGTATATTGGTTTAATATGTTGGTGTATATTCAGTACACTTTAATTCACAAAATAATTTGTGTATTTGGATAAGCAGGTGCCTTAAGTCAGTGGTTTAAGAGCTTTCATCAGGACATACAAGGGTGTTATCAAGTGTTATGTTATAGGGTTCTGTAAATCTGTTATATTTACAAGGTTGTTTTCAGATGTTATGATGAAATTGTAAAAATTCTACACAAGGTAATGCCTAAACAAAACACTGACACTAAAATTATTCATGCAGATCAAATATAATGATTTTTCTGGAATAAACATATTCTGGGGTAGGTTCTAGCTAATAAATTGATATCCTTTTAAAAATATGCATATATTTGCCAATTCAAATACGATTATTAGAACGTTAAAGCGACTGACTCACAGATGGGTCGAAACAGGTATGTCTATATATATATATATATATATATATATATATATATATATATATATATATATATATATATAGCCTTAGATTCAGTCTCAGATGTGGTGATGATAAGTGACTTGAATCAAAATCTTTGGAGTAAATCAGTTTAATGTTAAAAACAATCATCAATAGCAAACCAACTCGCATAATTTGCAAATCTACTAAATCAATTGAGTTGTAGTTTCAAACTACATAGAATTTTACAACTGTGATCTCAGAGTCATTGTATACTTATTTGATCTGGTTGTATTATTTGTCCCAATGATAACCTTGGTACAACTCTGAACTTTGTCAGTCACCAAAGAGACAAAGGTTTGCTTCATTAAACAACCCAATAGCACAACTTATCTAAATACAAATCAAAGTTAACAAAAACTGATTGATTGCCTTTGAATCCACATTAAAGTTTCTTTTGACTGGTCAAGTGTCACCCACAATTTTCATTCTATGTAATCTTAATTTTGCAAACTCGGCCCTGTTTTGTATGTCGGCTCTATAGATTAAAAGATAGATGAAATATACTAAATAAGTATAACCAGATGAATCAATAATTAGAAATAATCAAAGCAAAACCATCACTGTTTAAAAATTTCATCCAAAACGCTAAATTGTAACCTTATTAATTAAATGCTGTACAATTCTTATCTTCTTGTTGATTACTTTGAATCACTGCGCTACCTAGAACATTAGTCAGAAAATGGTAAAAACAGACAATCAAGAACAATCTTCTCTCATACTATGATGGTTAACAATGTTTTGCATTTGGTAATTCTTATATTGCTATATGAACACTGAATGTTTATGTTATTTCAAATGTTTGAATAAGTAGAATTATTTGTTTTGGTGGTAGGTAGTAAAGAATGGTCACTGCTGAGTGATTTGCAGTAAGCTTGGTGTCCGTAATGTACTATTGGATCCATGGTATGGCAATCATTCCAAAAAGCAATGTTAATAACTTAAAGAAATTTACAGAAAGATTCTTTTTCTTGAAAATGTAGATAACAGAAATTAAAATTTTAGAAAGAATGAAAAACAAAATATTCCACGTACATGTAGTTAAAATTTAATACAAAGATACAAATGTCTTCACTCAATTCTGGCGTTGAAAATTATTGTCTATGGTGAAGATGACCTTAATTTTTGTCGAGCCTGCTTGCAGATTATAGCTTCACATAGTCGTCACATTTGGTACCACAGTTCAGTGTATGTGCGTGGGTGCGTGTGTCCGCCCATTCAGATTGCCTTATCCGGGCCTTAACTTCTCTGTGCATGGAAGGATTTTGAAATACCTTGGCACATTTGTTCTCCTTGATGAGATAATGTGTCACGTGCAAGACCCAAGTTCAAGGTCAAGGTCAAAGTGCCAGGTCAAAGGTCCGAAATTTTGATAATAGACCTTGTCCAAGCCAAAACTTCTCCCTGCATGGAAGGATTTTAAAATACCTTGGCACTTTTGTTCACCTTGATGAGATGATGTGTCGCGTGCAAGACCCAGATTCCTAGCTCAGAGGTCAAGGTCACAGTGGCAGCTCAAAGGTCCAAAATGTTGATGTCTGGGCCATTACTTTTCCATGCATGGAAGAATTTGTGAATACCGTGATACATTTGTTATGCTTCCTGAAAGAGACATCATATAGGCCTGTCTTGTCCTTCCATCATCATCTTCTCACAGTTTCCATTTCACAGTCCCATGATAACTCCCATCCCCATAGGCGGCTTTCCATTGGCGGGCTCGACATGCTGCCAATGGGAATTCTAGTATTATTGAAGAAATATTGTGTTTCCACTACTGAACGGGAAGTAACTCTGCGTGGAGTTTGATACCGGTTGGACTTTAAGTAATAACCAATCATATTCCCTGTTTGTCAAAACTGCGGAACTTACTGTAAACAAACATGGCGGACGAAGGTTTTTTTTTGTATAAAATTTATTTCATAGAACTTTTTCACTGCCTCATCAAGACCGCTAAGAAATTTGTTGAAAAAGGCGATTTCAATTATATTCTTATTTTCAGTTTATTGACTTTCTTCCTCGTAAGATGATAAATGAAAAGGTGGAAGTCTCTTTTTGAAAGTATGACAAGACTGGACCTGAAATTTTTGTTCCCAGATATTCAAACGCCTTATTCTGGCTTAAATCAAGGTTGATATCATATGTAATTAAGATAAAAGCAAGCACTGATATAGCGTTGCTGCTAAATTATTTGTTGCCTAGCTGTCATATTTTTATTAACCTATCTTTCTTACAAAGTTTCATGTGACAAAACACAGGAGCTTGAAATTGTGTTTTTAGTCTTTCAAGATTCGAAACTGTATTTCTAGCTTCTATTCTGTATATAAAAAAAAACACAAGGAATGAAATGCGCCCTTACTCCACCCACTAAAAATTAAGGTTGCATCAGCTAAATTTCGCCAAGGTGCAGATATCTATCAGTCCTGTCACTCAGCAGACACTAAAACTTAACAAAACAAATCGCTTAATTTTTTCAGTACGCTACACAGAAGAAGAAAAACTCTGGTTTTCATGCATTTTCGAACATCTTTTGAAGCCGAAGCCATTGCATGACGTCACTGAAAACCCAAAAATTGTGGTGGTTTCCTAGGAAAATCTATTTCTGGATTTAATAATTGAAGGATTAAATGCAAAATCACACTAAATATATGTTTTTTATGATGAAATAATGGTAAAATGTACTTAACAATTATTTTTGGGATGCACACAAGTATAGTACAGAAAAGTTTTTCCAGTTCAAAACTGCTTTTGATCAAGAAATATTTTGGAGATTCACAGTCTGCACAATGATGTCACGCAGTGGCTTCAGATGTCACGCAGTGGCTTCGCCAACAAATAAATTTTGTTGATATGCATGGAATGTAGCGGTTTTCTTGTTTTGATTAGTTTTATTGTCTGCTGAGTGACAAGACTGATAGATATCTGCACCTTTTAACATTTTAGCTAATGCAAACAAATTCTAAGAGGACGGGGCAAGTGGCATTTAATTCCTTGTGTTTTATATACAGAAAAAGAAGCTAGATTTACAGTTTCAACTCTTGAATGACTAGAAATACAATTTCAAGCTCCTGTGGTCAAAATCATGTCAGCTGTTGTTTTTACTTATTAATTTAGATAAGTTTTCCAGACCTGCCAAATTTTCTCGAACTTCATCGGACTGGGAGTTCCTTGTATTTCTAGGGAATTCATCTCTTCTTACCCAGGAAAAAGAAATCACTTGCATTTTTGTAAAATGCCACACATTATTAAAACCTGCCTGGTTTGAACAGAAATCCATCTAAAAGACCAAAGTCTGCATAAGAGACCCTTAAAAAAGCATGTATGGGACTCCATGCAAATGGTCCAGACAGAATGCTAAATAACAGTTGGTAACATTAAAGAAAGTGACAGATTTATGTTTATTTGAAGCGTGGGTAAAAAAATACAAAATTTTACACATGTCTCATCTGCTTTTGTATTCATAGGAACTGTGGTAGATAAGCCGAAGAAGACAAAAAGACCAAAGTCTGGAAAGAAAGGAACAGAGGATATCCCTATGGGTAAACATTTTTCTAAATAATCAAGTCTTTCAGCTCTGGAGGAATATACAAAATCTGTGAAAGTTTTGGGTAATGGAAAAAGAGTGACTTTATGTGAAAAAAGCTGTTTTGCAGAATATTATCATTAACTTAAATACCTTTGTTCATTTGTTGAAAATTGTAGCATGTTTTGAGGTACATTTATTTAGTTACTTAAGTTTTTTTTTTTGAGGGGCCATCACATTTTGAACAGGGATCATGTTTTAGAGTTGTTTATTATCTAAATAGATGTTGAACAGTTGTTTATTATCTAACTAGATGTTTAACAGTTGTTTATTATCTAACAGATGTTTAACAGATATGCCAGCTGTAAAATAATGATAACATAGAAAATCTACTAGAATTCATGTTAGTGATGTAAATCAGAGCAAGTATTAAGGGACAGTTTTTTTTTATTCACCAAATTAGCATGTTAACAAAGACAAACATTGACCCATTCTTTTGACTAAATTATTTTTATTTCAACTTCTGTTTAAAGACAAAGTAAAGAAAACTTAAAAGACAAGAAAAGAAATTAGTTCAAGAGTAAAACGTGTAATACAAGCTAAAAACAATTGGCTATTAATGGTAATGGTAAAAACATGTCCGTTTCTGGTAACAGCAAGTTATAATAATGTTTGTTGTTTTTCGACCATTTCACTGGTTTGTCTAAGAGGTAGTACTAACAAGAACCTGATAGTTAACACACAATATACTTTTGTGTGTTATTAGCTAGGAAAAAAGCACCACTTGCCATATGTTCAAGCTTTCTGCTATCTGTAAATGTATGTGCCTTGAAATTACTGACACATGGTCACTCAATATTACTCCATTATGGAATGGACTTCATCCACTCCATTGTCATGCAGACTTCATTTTTTGTAAAGTGTAGAAGTAATTCCTCCAGATTTTCCATATTCTTATGATATCTGTCAGTGTTGAGGGCATATAAGTTCTTTCATTACTTGGTAGCATCCTTAGGACTCTAGTAGTTGTTTGAGTTTTTTCTGTAACTTAAAATTTAACCAAGATTGAGTCCTTAAATGAAAATGTTTCAGATATTTTACATCTGCTGGCAGATCATAACAAAAATTATGAACTGCAAATTAATATGTAAGTTTATAAAATCACAGGTGACACATATTTTAATTTTGAACATTTCAGCCACTATGGATGGTGGTAGTAACAAGTTTAATGAACTTCTTCAGCAAGCTGTGGACCAGACATTAAGGTAATGATGAAATTTTTGTATAAAACCTAGTGTTTACTATCTTGTCAATCATGAAACTGTTAATTATTTAATAACTGATCATTAAAAAATGAATTTGTTCATGAAAAACGCATACCTCTTATTGTTATAAGTAGTACATTGTAACTTTAGCTCATACTGTTCATACTTTCTTGTAAATTTATCGTCCCATTCAAGGTTAGATGGTGTCAAGATTGTGTCAAGGTAGCTTTGTGAGGAACCTTATGAAGATTGAAACTTTTCAAGGGTTGAAAACGGACTTAAATATTTATACTTGTATATGACTACTTTCAGTGATGCCAGAGTAGAAAAGAAGAAAAAGAAGAAGAAAGTTAATGAGTCTGTGGTAGGTATATGTATAGGTTGTGTGTTCCCCTACATGTTCTGTAGCTATTCCTAAAATTTATACAAATGAAATAATATCGATTTTAGTTTTTTATGATAAAATTATTATAGCTTGTATTATAAGGAATGTTCAGTGTAGGATAGCGACTGAGAACCTCATTACCACCTATGACTCTGTCGTAGATGAATATTAAAATTCAGTAGTATTTTATAGGTATCTTCTTGAATGAATACTTCAGTTAAAAAATAATTTTCATTTTAGTAGAAATTGCTTTCACTGAGAATCAAACCGTAACAATGGCAAGGAGTGGGTATACCTCATTTTTCAGCCTTGAAGCTGTGTAATTGTCATTATTGGTGTGCAGAAAAATTTTTAGTGTCTGTTAATAAAAAGTTTGTAACAGATTATAAATGTCAAAACAATAAGCAGTTGCAAATAAAGGTCGAGATTTTACTGTTTACTGTTACTGCATTGAAATTTGTCTCTAATAGCTTGAGTCACTACGCAAGGGGGAAGGATTACAGAAGGAGGTTGATGAAACAAAACTTGCCAATACATATGATCCTGATGATACAAAATACCAGAAAAGTAACAAAAAGAAACAAAAATTTATTGAAGGTAGCTTTTATTTTGTTTTACCCTTGCAGTTGAAGTTGAGGTGGGGGTGGGGATATACTGGATTTAAAGTGTCGGTTGCCCTGTCAGTCAGTGGTCAAAGACATACAGAGTTTTCTCAAGAATTAGTCTTTCAGTTTTCTGTGGAGAAAAGTCAAACTTGATGCATGTTTTCGCAACAAAGAGTATATGTGCAAAACGTTCTTTTCATGTGTATTTGTGAATTCATTCGGAGTTCTCTCCCATTGAACTTTGACTTTTTGTGTCAGAAACTGTTCTTTCTGTTAATCCCTTGGAAGTGCAGATGTGCAAGAAGAACTTATCACATGCATCCCTTAAAGCAGTCCATAGTTACATGTATCTCCCATGGAAGTTTGACTTTCTCAGTGTGGTTGGTTGATCTGTTTGACATAAGAAGTTTGTGTCACAAACTTGTCTTTCAGTTTTCAGTGAACAGAAATCAGACTTGGCACATGATTTCTTCACAAAGTGCAAGACATACTTTTCGTGTTTATCAGTCCAATCTTTACAGAGTTATCTCCTGTTGAACATTGAGATTTGCATTCATATATTTCGTATATGTCAAAAACTACTCTTACAGTTTTCAATGCACTGAAGAAAAAAATAGGAACATATTATTACCAAAAGTGTAGATGTGCATAAGGTATTTTCCAAATGCATCCCTTAAGGCATTCCAAAGTTATCTCCCATTGAAGGTTTTTGTTTATACTGTACTGGTGTAGGTTTTCTTAAAATCAGGCTTATTTTATAACAGACTGGCAGTAAAGCCCCCGCTTACTTTACATGTATTCCCTCCAACTCAAAAACTTAATGAAACCCCTGATACATGAAGTTTTGCATATGGTTTGTTTATTTTGCACTGATGATTATTTGTTGAATGATGGCTCTTTGATATTTGTGTGTCAGTGTAAGTTTTTCAGCATTTTTTTCAAACTCTGTTTAATTTTGTCTGAATTTAGCTAAACATTACTAAATAAATTAGTATCAAGAGTTGTTCAGCTTCAATGATTTTGTCTTGAGTTCTCTCCTTGGTTTTTATTCTTCACATTAAGACCATTCAAAGTTATTTTGTGCTATGTTTCAGCAAATATCTGTGGGATTTCAGTTAAACTTTGCACCACTGATAACTACTATAGACATTTGTTTTGTTTTTTCTTCTTAAAGTCCAGTCTAAGTCTGTACTTTTTCAGCAGTTATTAATTGGAGTATAATCAAACTTCTTTAGTACTAAGTGCAGATTTGCATGTCCTTAGCATGAAGTGTGTGTATTGAGTTTGCTGATTTTTTTTTTTTTTTTGCAGGATGGTTAAGTTCTGTGTGTTTATTCATAATGTTACTGCTGAGTTTACTGTCACAGAAGTTTGAGTCTTGAGTTTTTTCAACCAGTTTTTTTAACATTATGGCAGACAAACTAAAAATGTAGAAATTTCAGTTTCAAAGTGGTGTCTGGAGGTATTTATCACCTTTAGGGATAGCTCTTGTTTGAATTCAATGCTGACACCTTTATGCGATTCCAATTCAAACCTTAAAATGAGTCAAGCACTGAAAAACATAAAAAAAAATCATTTTGCCAGGTTAAACAGCTTATGTGAACCAGTGAATAATTATGTACTGTTACTTATTTGTATTTGTATAGTACTTTAACAATTATAATAATCTTTATCATTTACAGAGCGTAACAGACAAAATGAGCTGGAAGTTGTAGATGAGACTAAAGGAAAAACAAAGAAAAAGAAGAAGCCAAAAATACAAGATGAACTAATAGAAAATCTGTATGTATCCACATTCTGTTTCCAGAATTTTGTCTATTTGTTTGTTAACTAATTATTGTGTGTGGTAAGCATGTACTATATTTTTTTCTTACACCTGATCCTCACTGATTGTCACACACCAATCCACTTTTGTATTATTGGAATGTTATATCAAATTCAAAGCTTGCATTGACTTGACATTTTTTTTATTTCGACAGTTTTATACAAAGAGTGAGAATCTTATAACGGTACAAACTTTAGACTGTATATATCATTATGTCTTCAAACACAAAGTAGTCAGGAAATATATTGATTTTGTCCATGTCTGTCCATCTGTCTGTCTGTTACAGAGTTAGTTAGTCCAACTCCTCCTACGTGCATGACTCGATTTTGATGAAATCTTACAGAAATGTTCAGTACCTAGTGTAGTTTTGCGTTTTTTCACAATTTTCTTCTTGACTAATTTTTGCAGAAATTATGGAATTTCATAGATTTTTTGTCTTGTTTGCGTAACTCCTCCTATATTCATCACAGGATTTTAATGAAACCTCAGAGGAATATTCAGTACCTCATCTAGTTGTGCATGCTGTCACAGTTTTCAGTTTGTCTGATTTTTGCAGGTGTCACGGGAATTTGATAGATTTTGTTTTTTATCTTTTGTTAGCCACCTCCTACATTTATCATCAGGTTTTAATGAAACATTTTGTAGAAATGATCAATACCAAGTGTAATTGTGCATATTGTCAGGATTTTTATGTTGACTGTTTTTTGCGCGAGTTACAGGAGTTTATTGACTTTGTGGTTGGAGACATGCATGTTTTTTTCTTTAAAAACCACATTATTCTAGAACGAAGTTTTACCAGAGATTTTGATTTATCACTGTGAAAAATTGGTAAAAGAAATAGTGTAATTAATACCTATGGTGGTTTATTTTGTTTCAACATAATTATGGTAAAATAATATGAGAGTATTGAAAATCAAATTTATTTTTTTTATGAACAATAAATAGATAGATGTTTATTCAGGCAAAAACACGCATAATTTACAGTTACATTACAACGACAAGCATGAATTAAAATATTAAATAAAATTTCAAGCCACATAGCTGACATCATCAACAATAAAACCTGACTAGCAATCATCATATTATCACAAAATGCTATTAAAGCCTATTTTTACTAAAACTTAAAGTTTAATATATTGTAGTCAAAGTCAAAACATTAATTAGCATAAACATGTATACATGTTTTTTTGCCATAGTGAAATACTGTAAAAATGGAATTGATGTAAATACTCACTAATTAAAGGTATACAATCAATAATTATGTAATAGATACTGTGTGTAGTAACCTAGGATTGCCCATGAAAGCCCGAGATTCTTAGTATCATGCTTACTTAAATAGTGTAATTAAAAGAAAAACATGCAAAAAAGTCAAAGACTTTAAAAGCTGGAAGATTACCACTTTGAATAGTCTATAGTTTATTCACCAATTAAAATTAATACACTAATTATCTTATCCACTAGTACAAAAAAAGTAAAAAAAACTATGATTTTGTAGAGTCCAGAAACAGGTATAAGACTGTTCCAGTATTTATCATAGATGTACCAGTGTATGTAAGCAGTACTTAGCCAATTAGCAGTTTTGTTCACTGTTTTTAGTGTAAGTTAAAGAAATGTGAATCACAACTTGTCTGTTAAGGTATACACACTATATACCAAATATTTAACACCTAATGTATTGAAAAATATTGTCTACTCAAGATGAATGAAATAAAATGGATATTATTTTGTGTATGCAATAAAAATTAGAATTGCGTGTCAGTTTATTTCAGTAAAATATAATTCTATAACTACACTGTAAGCATCATTGATATCTTGCCCAGATTTTCAGAATAGTAAAGACATAAAGGTATTGTAAGCTGCATGTAAATTGAAGCCCCATTGTTACATTTTGAAAATTTCTTTGATATCTGTTCCTCTTCTTGTAGAAGGAGTAGTAAATTACCATGTTTGGAATCACATTCCATCAAGGGAATAAGCATTAAAATGAAAATTAAGATGTATTTATAACATATAAAAAAAAATTAAATTAAATATTTGTTGAATAGTAAGCTTCTTCTTGGCCTTAATGTTAATGTTCAGAATGTACATGTATGATCTGCTTACATTATCTTGGACATACACTTGCATTTTGAACAAAGTTGTAGTTAAAAGCTAGGCTATAACTTGCCCTGTAATTTACTAGGTTAGGTATGGATTCAGAACTCCTCCCTTACTATTTATTTTGATTACAGTGAAGTTTCAAATGTAGAGCCACCAGACAAGACAATGACTATGTCTGAACTAGAAACCAGTACACAGAAAACACCTACAAAAAAGAAGAAAAAGAAAACTGAAGAGGAACCAGTGCTCTCTGCTAGGTACCAGTACCAATATATTCTGTTTATGTACAATTAAACTTTGATTATCTTTGCCAGATCTGATTATTATACCCCCGCTTCGAAGAAGTGGGGGGTATACTGTTTTACCCTTGTCCGTGTGTCCGTCCGTCCATCCGTCCGTCCGTAACAAATTTCCGTTGCAATTTTCTCAGCAACTATAACAAGCAGAAGCCTGATGTTTCACATATTGCTATACCCTATAGTCCCATATGGTGTAAAGCGATTTTATGCTCCTTGCTCATCTACTTCCTGTTTACCGAATATTTTTAGATTTTGTCACTATATAGGTGCATTACATCAACCAAATGACATCTTAATTTTCCGTCGAAGTTTTCTAAGCAACAAGAGATGCAGCCGCCTGATGTTTTGCATATTGTTTTATCCTATAGTCCCATATGGTGTAAAGCGATTTTATGCTCCTTGCTCATCTACTTCCTGTTTACCGAATACTTAGATTTTTACACATAGTTGACATACATTCACAATTTCCGTCACAGTTTTCTCAGCAACTATAACATGCAGCAGCCTGATATTTTGCATATTACTTTATCCTATAGTCCCATGTGGTGTAAAGCGATTTTATGCTCCTTGCTCATCTACTTCCTGTTTACCGAATACTTAGATTTTTACACATAGTTGACATACATTCACAATTTCCGTCACAGTTTTCTCAGCAACTATAAGATGCAGGAGCCTGATATTTTGCATATTGCTTTATCCTATAGTCCCATATGGTGTAAAGCGATTTTATGCTCCTTGCTCATCTACTCCCTGTTTACCGAATACTTAGATTTTTACACATAGTTGACATACATTCACAATTTCCATCACAGTTTTCTCAGCAACTATAAGATGCAGCAGCCTGATATTTTGCGTATTGCTTTATCCTATATTCTTATATGGTGTAAAGCGATTATATGCTCCTTGCTCATCTACTTCCTGTTTACCGAATACTTAGAAGTTACCAACACACAGGAAAGGAGGTTCACTTGATCGTGTTTTTGTGAATAAAGACTTCGATGAATCAGAAATCACAGATGTAATACCTGCTCATTATTCTGACCATTTTCATATCCATCTAGCTGTGCCTTGGATGAAGTTGTATTAAATTCAGGTAAATACTCGGAAAAATTTGACACTCTTTATACATTTGACAAATGCAAATTACATTATGAAAGTCAAATTTCTGATAGCGGGGGTATCACTAGTGAGCATTAGCTCACAAATTTACTTGTTTTTTTTTTGTTTAATTATCTGTCATTCCTGACAAAAAGAGCTGACAATACAAAAATGTTTTTGTAAGACACTGTAATTTTCTTTTATCCCAGATTACTTGATCATATTACAGCTATATATAAGAAGATTCATTGTTTCTTTTATACAGCTACACATGTAGTATTACAGTATGTTGTTGTTTACACTCTAGCTCTGTATTCATTTTATCTGAAAAGTATAAAATAACACAAATAAAACAGAAATACATTGAAATCTGCTCCAAAATTAGTGGTAGTCAGCTTTTAAGTTATTGAATAATTTTTTGTTTTAGCTGCAGTGTTTCATCAGAGATAAAAGGACATCATATATGAAACCTTTTTTTTCCCCTAGTCTCCTGAAATAAATGTCGAGGTTGAGCCAGTTGATATTCTATAAAAGCTTAAGGAATTTCTTGTAAATATTTATATTGAGATTTGATTTAAGCTAAGACAGTTAAAAATGAGTGCGCAGTGGATAGTTTGTCTATTTTACAATAAATCATATCAATGTACAAGTAGTTAGATTTCTTGTTGTTATCAAGCTGAATTATAGTAAGCAGATTGTATCAAAAGGATTGATTTTACCATATTTTATATTTCAAATTCACAGGTCAGAGGATGAACCAAGTGTCTCAACCACACCAAAAAAGAAGCCTAGGAAAAAAGTTCAAAGGGAGGGAACTCCAGAGCCTGAATCACACACAGAAACTGTCCTAACACCAACCAAAAAGAAAAAGAAGAAACCAGCTGGTATGAGACTGTTTCAGTATTTATCATAGATTGAACTATTTTTATACCCCCACAAGTGAAGTTTGGGGGATATTTAGGAATCAGCATGTCGGTTGATCATACTCTGTAACTTTGTCATGCATGAAGGAATTTCAAAATAAGTTTGCTCATATGTTTACCACATTGACACCATGCTCCCATGTTGTGTACCACAAAGGTCAAGGTCACACTTAGAGGTTGTCCATATTTTGTGTCAACTCTGTAACTGTATCATACATCAAGGGATTTCGAAATAATTTGGCACAGATATTTCCCACATGGTATCCATGTGTCACATTAAACTCCAGATGCCTGCCACAAAGGTCAAGGTCACACTATGAGATTGTCCATAATTTCAAGTCTTCTGTATAACTTTGTCATGCACCAAGGGATTTTGAAATAATTTGATGTTGCTCATATGGTAATGATTTTTATGCCTACACTCCAGGTCCCTGTTTCAAAGGTCAAGATCATAGATTGCAGTCCAAAAGTGTAACATTACATATGAGGGATGTCTCAGAAGATCATGGACTTTATTCATAACTCAAGCAATTTTTTAGTTAAAGACAAAATTATCATTTTGATCATAAACTTGCTATCTCATAACCCTGAAGATTTAAGATATACAATATAATGTTATTTTAACATTAATTTAAACAAAGTCACCTACTGCCACCCAGTGCACGCTGTACTGTCTGATGACATCAGTAATGATGTTGCACCAAATTGCTCATTTAATTTTAAAGATATAATCCCAAACCATTCTTAAACACTGTTACCCTCTTGCTGTACATGTCCCTATACCACCGATAAAGTCTGTACAGTGAATTTTTTGTCTTCGTGAATCAAGACTTTAACCTTCCCCATCACTGTTGACCTAATGCTTTGAGATCGACTGCATTGTTCATCATCTTCTGTTGACTCTTGCCCTACTTTAAATCGTCTGTGCCACTAAATCACCTGTTGATGTCAAGATTTAATTTCCCGGAACAGTTACACTCATGCAATTGTTCAAAATCTCTGTTCAGCAAGACATTTCAGAGCAGCAACTAATCAAGAATGAAGTCGTATAGTCATACTTACAACAAACGAAAACGCGCACTTAGATGATGCAGGAAAATAAATTATTTTGTACTTTAATTAGAAATGTTGTTTGTTATCAAGGACAGCAGTTATCATACACCAGTATCCAATTCATAGGTTTCAATGGAAATGTGTCTAGGCAATGTTAGAAGAAGTTCTAAAACAGTGATAATAGATTTTGATTCTACTGTGTACAAAATGTATTTTGTATGAAAAACAAACAAATCTGCTGGTAAAAGTCTGTGAACTTTTGGGACACCCCATAGTATATGTATATATTATGTAGCAATGACTGTGTCCACTCAATAACTTTAACTTGTATGATGGTAATTTTAAGTACATTAGCACACTAGTCCCTGTCTTAAAGGTCAGATTAACTACTGATATGTTTATTGAGACAATGTTTTCCTTACATCTCCCAGGTGCCAACCTCAAAGCTCAAAGTCAGGCTTTGAGGTCATTAAGTGTAATTGTTTGGTGAGTGTTTAAGTCTTTTTTGATAGAAAATTAAAGACTTTTCTTAATTTTTGTTGATATTTTCAGCCGAGACAGATGAAGAGGCAGTGTTGTCTCCAAGTGAGGAAGTTGTTTCTTCGAAAGGGAAAAAGAAGAAGAAGAAGAAAAGAACAGATGGTGAGACAGATGAAGAAGCCATATTATCTCACTCTGAGGAACCAACTTCTCCAAAGGGAAAGAAAGGAAAGAAGAAAAAGAAAGCAGGTGAAACAGAGGATGAAGCTGCTCTTTCTCCCTCTGAAGAACCAACATCTCCAAAAGGGAAGAAAGGGAAAAAGAAGAAGAAAGAGGGTGAAACAGAGGATGAAGCTGCTCTTTCTCCCTCTGAAGAACCAACATCTCCTAAAGGGAAGAAAGGGAAAAAGAAGAAGAAAGAGGATGAAACAGAGGATGAGGGCCTGTCCCCAGCAGAGGAAATAGGCAGTCCAGAAGATACAGTGAAAAAGAAGAAGAAGAAAAAAGATAAAAAAGAAGATACAGAGGTGATGAGCTAACTTGTTATGAATTTAAAGTATACATTACAATGTCTTGTGGCTTAACGGCATTTCTTTAAACTATTGACTGACATGAACATTTCTGACCCTGACATTCTTAGATTTGGCATTTCTATATGATAATTTTGTTATATGCCTGAAGGGGCAAATTATGTTACAGTCCAGGGTGTGTGTCCATCAGTCCGTCCGTCCATCTGTCTGTTGGTAAGCAATTTGGTTTTCAGAGGATAACTTGAGTAACTTTTTGGCATACAGTCTTTTACCTTCATATGATTATTGCCAAGATTGAGTGGATGACCCCTATTGATTTTGGAGTCAGTAGCTCAAAGGTCAAGGTCACAGTGACTTTAACATTGAAAATCATTTCTGCCATGTAACTTGACAATCATTTGTTATAGAGACTTCAAACTTTATATCATGGTTGCACACATTGAGTGGATGACCCCTATACATTTTGGAGTCAGTATGTCAAAGGTCAAGGTCACAGTGACTTAAATGTTTAGAATCATACACAAAATTCATATAATGGTTGCAAACATTGAGTGAATGACCCCTATTGATTTGTGGGTCAGTAGGTCAGAGGTCAAGGTCACAGTGACCTAAGCACTGAAAATTATTTCTGCTGTAAAACTTTATAACCATTTGTCATACAGACTTCAAACTTCATATGATGATTGATTACATTGAGAAAATGGCCCCCATACATCTTAGGATCAGTAGGTCAGATCACAAAGACCTCAACTCTGAAAAGCATTTCTGTTGTATAACTGGCAACTACTTTCCATACAAACTTCAAACTTCTTAGGATGATTGCTATCATTGATTACAAGACCCCTATACTGTTCGGGGTAAGTACATAAAAGGTCAAGGTGACAATCAACTTAAATATTTCTGCACTATTACTTGATAACCATGCATCACAGCATGAACTTCTGAAAGACTGACATTGGTACAAATTATAAAACCTAAAATTCAGGTATGACAAAGATCTATAAAACTCTAAAATTGAAATTATGAAATGTTAAACAAAATATTGTAAATCAAAAACAAAAAATTCAAAATTTAAAGCAAATAATTTGATTCCAAGGTTTCCTCCCTCCTTTGTATCAAAAATGCATCATACTTAGAAAAACACCCTTCAGGCATATAATGATCCACCCAGCAGTGCTCTTGTTGTTAGGTTTTTTGTGCCTTCATTAGTTTGGGGACTAGTTTGCTCCTCTCTGTCTGTCTGTCTGGCCATCTGTCTGAAAGTTTGTGTTGTGTGCTCAGTCAACACTTACACTTGGGGTCATGAAACTTCACAGGGATATAGATATGCAAAATGAAGTCATGCACCTGGCATTTTTGTATCCCTCTTATGAGAAAGAGCAGAGTTATGGCCCTTGATTTAGTGAAAAGGGCTACCAAAAGGTTTATGTCATGTGCTTAGCCAACACTGTTGCATTCAGGGCCATGGAACTTTACAGGAATATATATCAGCAAGTGAAGTTGTGCACCTGGGGTTTTTTATTCCCATTCTTTTATGTGGAGCAGAGTTACTGCCCTTGATTTGGTGAAAATTGCTACCAAAAATTGTGTCATACAGTCAACAATATTGCACTCATGGCCATAAAACTATACAGGAATATATACCAGCAAGTAAGGTTGCACACCTCGTTTTTTTTCAATTTACAGATGCCTTGACAACCCACACGCCACCTTTTGCTTAGGCAACTGACCCCCCCACCCCCCTGGACACAATTCTAGTTTCATGCAGTTTTGCAGTGTGTAGAAAATGCCTTTTGACTACACTTACTCTCTTTAAAAAGACATTTTCACAGAAGCATCAAGTGATATTTCTGTTGTCAAGCTGTACCTGATATTAGAACTTGTTGTTTATTTGTACCTTGAAGACATGTTGATCATTTCTTAACTGTTTAGTCTGTCTGTTGTCAACATTGCAGCATAATAACTTCAAAGATCAGTTATAGTGACTAAAAAATTCCAGAATGTTTGCGTTTACGTTGTATTGGAAAAGATGTTAAAAAGTACCTTAAATTTTATCAGGGAGACAAAGAAGTTAAAACAGAAGAAGAAACACCTAAACCAAAAGAGAGAAAGAAGAAGAAAAAGAAAGGTGAGATTTGTTAATGAAAAACATTATATTAAAACATTACTTTACAGACCTTTCATAATATTTTTGTGGTGTTTGTGCCAGTCTTGCAGTCACACTCAAAATGGCCTGGACTTTGAAAACAGTTTCAAAATTGTTAAACCCTTACCCTGCTGATACAAGTGACTGGGGGCTTGTACTAAAATTAAGTTTCTGATCAATAACTCAAGGCTCACTGGGTCAAAGGTCAAGCTCATAGGGGCATGAACTTTAAAAAATGGTTTCAGATCAATAAACCAAGAACAACTGAATTGAGAAACAGACTGCAGGATGATTGTCCATGATAAGTAGATGAAAGATGTTGAACCATGATTAACTCAGAAAGACCAGGGAGTATACAATGTTTCACAAACATCTTGTTATTCAAGATTCAGTCAGAAATGAAAGTATTGTATTCATTTCATTTCAAAACAGTTTTAATTGTTGCTATGTTGAATTCATGACAGTTACAGTATTACATATGTTTTTGTTAAAATTACTACAATTACAATTTCAGGCACTGAAGAAACAGAAGCTACAGCAGAAGAAGAAGCGGGACCATCTGGACTTGATGTGGAAGATGAGGGCAGAATTCTTGCTGTCACTATACACCGGACAGACAAACTGAAGAATGATTTCTTCATTATGCATCCAATGGTCAGAGTTCATATTTTGGATGAACTCACAGGAAAATATCTACCCAAACAACACAAGTATGTTAATGTTATGAAAACATTTAAGGCAAGAAAAATAGTAATTATATAATTGTCTTTTAACCAGTTTATGTACTCAGTATGAAATGCTCTGACATTGTAATTTGATATAAAGATTTATTCCGTGCACTTTTGTCTTCAGGGACCGACCAGTGACAGCCTACTATGAAACAAAGAATAGCAATGTGAAGCATGTATTACCTATAATGACAAAACCTTTTGACTTCAAACAAAACAAGTAAGTGATTCTTTACTGCATGTGATGTCATACCCACTTAAAGTATTCACATTCATTATGTTAATTAAAGGTAAAATCAGTCAGTATAGGAATTCTTTGATGATGATCTGTCTGTATTATAGATGAGCCAATATGAAATGGTACTGTGGTGAGTGCGAGGTTAGTCACTTACATGTATATTTCAAATGATAGTCCACTGCATTTGTAAATGCAAGATACCCCTTGTCTGCTTAGTTCATAGGGCATATTGAGCAGGACGTGACATGTTTATTTAGGAAAAAGATCTAATTCATGGTCAGACAAAACAGATCATCATAAGTGAAACCCAGGAATGATATTTGTGCAGGAATATATTTTAGTCTGTGAGTAAAGAAAACAAAAATTAAAAAAGAAATAAAGAAAAGAAAATCTTGAAATTTTTTCCTTGTTTGCTTCAATGTTTTTCTGACTTCATTTTGACAACAGTGATCTTAGTTCATTTATTTGACTTTATTATCCCATGCCGTGAGAGTGGGAGGGGTATCTAGGAATTGTCTTCATCCATCTGTCTGCTCCATAACTTTTAAACTATTGGGAAGATTTCAAGATACTTTATCACAAATGTTAACCATCATGAGATGATGTGTAGAGCACAACACCCAGGTCCTTACCCCCAAGGTCAAGGTAAGACTTAGAGGACCTTAACTTCTTCAAGCATGAAAGGATCTTGAAGTAACCTGGCACAAGTCTTCAATATCATGAGACTATCTGCAGAGCACAACACCCAGGTCCTTACCCCCAACGTAAAGGTTGCACTTACAGGTCAAAAATAGGGTTTGTTTTGCTTGTCCCGTACATAACATCCTAAAACATGAAAGGATTTTGAAATAGCCTCAAACAAATGTTCAAAATCAATGTACACAGCGAAAAAACCCACTACAATGGATGATATTGCCTGTTTGAAAGGGTGCTGTCACCCACTGAAATAGATGATGTCACCTATTCAGATGGGTGATATTGCAAAATTCAAATATTGTAAAGTGGCACCCCATATATAAGCAACTTTAGAACTAGTCTGACAGTTTCAGAATAACTGAATAACCCTTTTACACTACGTGGTAGATGGTTATCCGTCACATCACAATGGCACACTTAATAATAAAACTTTAAAATATTTTAATGTTTAGGGTTGCCTGCCATACTGTTTTAGCTACCCACAGTTACTTATATGTGTTTACAACAACTATTCAATCAACCCTCATCATATCGGTGACAGGGGATGTAGCTGTCATTAAGACTGCCTTCTTGTATGTTGATTGTATTTCAGGTCTGTTTTGCCAGTGTGGGAGGAACTTCTAGTGTTCAATGAGAATTACAATTACTTCATACAGGAAAATCCCAAAGTGCTACTTGTGTTTGAGGTATGTTACCCCATAACACTAGCAGCATAAACATGTTAACTCATGAGAGATAAGACATCATGTACAGTAAATATTTAGGTGTTTCTTGCACAGTCCACATCTTTATATCAAGCTTTATGAGTAAAGTAACTTCTTAAGTTTTATTAAAATTTTATAGCACTTCTTATCTTATCATATCTATGCAGTTTTATCCTATTTGTGTTTTGTATTGAGACAGATGAATATTTTTAGCATGTGGGCTGTAGTGAACTGTTTTTGCAGCCACCTTTTTGTTTGGTTTCTAAATGGCTAGTACACAGTTGTGTCTGGAGCATGATTTTTTAAATAACAGATTGTTGTTAAGAGGCCATTCAAATTGTACTTTACCAGTATATGAATTAAATGTGAACCATAACTTACATCATTGTTTTTGTTACAGTTGCTTGACTTTGTGAGTATGAATCGAGCAGCACAGAGTGATGAGGGCTGGCATAGAATTGGCTGGGCATTCTTAAAGGTACTTTAATTTCCAATCTTAGAGATAAATAATCTTGCCAGAGCTATAAATTTTGATCTAAGCTAAATATACATATAATTTAAAGAAGAATATGTTTAAACTTAGACAGTATTTCCCCAAGATTGAAGTTAGTGATGTATCAATGATGTAAATCAACTTGGCACAAAACACCAGAGATAGCATGGATCTTGAAGCTTTTTTTCTTATCCCTTGATAGACTGCTTCCAAGTAAGAGTGACTGTGGATGCTGACTTAAAAATTACTTCATTCATACTGCATGCATGTCAAGAGGTTGAAGACTCTTGTACTTATCTTTTCATGAATCGCTGTTGAAAATAAGGTTGAAAATTGATGTTGGAACATTCTTTTCGCTGTCACACTAAAACAAAATACAGTCAAGACCAATATTCTATATTTTTTTGTATTTTGGGAAAAAGAGACAGCATTACTTTAAAAACTGACATTTTTCTATATTATTTATAGGTAGTTGGTAACAATAAGAAGCTCAATGTTGGATCAAAAGTTCGTCTACAGTTATTTGAACCACCACCATCAAATCTTAGGAGAAAACCAGATATGGAAGAGGTATGCTTTTATCATATTTAAAAAATCATATAAAATAAGTGACAATCATGTTTATGGAAAAAGCAGAGTTTCTTTATCTGAAAATTAAAACAAGATGCAAAAAGGACATATTTCAGGACAGATATTCAGAATTTGTGTAGAGCTTTGGATATCTTAAGTAGTAGAAAAAACCTAGACTTTGCTTGTCTCTTGTCATTGCAAGTATGTATGTATGTTGATTTTTTAGTTTCAAAACAATTATACCATTTGAAAGCTGTTCCTTTATCAAGTAATTTTATTGCCTGTGCTGTTAGTTTTGTTGCCTGATTTAATTACTGTTCAACTGATTATCACAGGCCTACCAGTGGTGGAAGGAATGTCCAAGGAAACCTTATCCATCCACACTGTATGTCACATTGAAGGGTATCTTACCCCCTCAGGAGGTAGAACCAGCTGAGAGATCATTGTTTGCTACACAAGAGGTAAAATACCTAGATTTATATTCAGTCAATGACCTTTGCTGCTAGTGTATCACAAAACACTTGCAGAGAGTATGTAAATCATATATTGTGTTTATATTTTGGTATGATGCCATCTTACATTTTTGACACAGATAAAAATCAGCATTATAATTTAGAATTTCTTGTGTACATTGTATATAGCCTGAATTTATGATTGATTTGTTGTTTCTGATTTTAGGAAAGAGGAAGAATGACATATGAAGATCTGAAGAGAAGTATGAACTGGACTGGTAAAAAGTGAGTGTTACCATCTTAGTAAAGGAATTTAAAAGATCAAGGTCATTGCTAGAGTGACAGGGGATGTTTACTTTTCTTAGTTGTTAGTTCTTTTTTCCTGGAATGTAGTAAATTTTGCCATCAGAAGAACTAAAAGGGCTAAAGCAGAGCCTTAGGTATATCTGCAGTATTTTAGCTACACAGTGCTTATTACTTGAAATGACCAGAATATACATAGTTCTATAACTGTGTGTTATGTTTAAGTTCTATTATTTGTATTTAACTTACATAGAGAACCTAAGCAAAGAACTTTGTCATCATGGTCTCGTCTGGCTGGCCAGTTATGTCGTCTTCCCAACACTCTGTCTCAGGCATTACCTACAGCAAAGCAGGGCTGTTTTACCATACGCTTCTCACATGATGGTAGAAGTATAGCATGTGCTTGCCATGGAAAAGAAGGTTATCCTATTCTAGTCTATGAGGTAAGTATATTCATGGAAGACATTATCTTTATTTTAATTTTCCAATAAGTAATACAAGCATTGAGTGTATTTACCCTTTGAAAACATTCATGTAGTATGATTAGTTTTTGTTCATGCTAATGTTTCTGTATGGACAAGTAAGCCATCTCAGTGAACAGCTAGTAAAAAATACCATGAGAAGTTATTATACCCCCAAAACGAAGTTTGGGGGATATATAGGAGTCACCCGGTGGTTGGTCGGTCGGGGTTTACCTTGTCCAGAGCATAACTTGAAAACTACTGGTTGGAATTCAATGCAACTTCATACAATGGTCAAGCACAATGAGAGGAAGTGCAGTGTCCAAGAATCATAACTCCATGTTCACTATTTTCAGAGTAATTGCCCTTTATTGGTTTTCCTTGTCCGGAGCATAACTTGAAAACTACTGGTTGGAATTCAATGCAACTTCATACAACGGTCAAGCACAATCAGAGGAAGTGCAGTGTCCAAGAATCATAACTCCATGTTCACTATTTGCAGAGTTATTGCCCTTTGTTGGTTTCCTTTGTATGGAGCAAAACTTGAAAACTACTGGTTGGAATTCATTGCAACTTCACACAGTGGTCAATCACAATGAGAGGAAGTGCATTGTCCAAGAATCATAACTCCGTCTTCACTATTTTTAGAGTTGTTGCCCTTTATTGTTTTTTTTTTTTGTCCGGAGCATAACTTGAAAACTACTGGTTGAAATTCAGTGCAACTACATACAATGGTCAAGCACATTGAGAGGAAGTGCAATGTCCAAGAAACATAACTCCATCTTCTCTATTTTCAGAGTTATTGCCCTTAATTGGTTTTCCTTGTCCAGAGCATAACTTGAAAACTACTGGTTGGAATTCAGTGCAACTACATACAATGGTCAAGCACAATGAGAGGAAGTGCATTGCCCAAGAATCATAACTCCATATTCACTATTTGCAGAGTTATTGCCCTTTGTTGTTTTCCTTTGTATGGAGGATAACTTGAAAACTATTGGTTTGAATTCAATGCAACTTCATACAATGGTCAAGCACAATGAGAGGAAGTGCAGTGTCCAAGAATCATAACTCCATGTTCACTATTTGCAGAGTTATTACCCTTTGTTTTCTTTATTTGGAGCATAACTTGAAAACTATTGGTTGGAATTCAGTGCAACTTCATGCAGTGATCAAGCACAATGAGAGAAAGTGCATTATATAAGAGCTATAACTCCATCTTCCCTATTTGCAGAGTTATTGCCCTTCCTTGGATTTCCTTTTCCAGAATATAATTTGGAAACTCGTGGTTGGAATTCAGTGCAACTTCATACAATGGTCAAGCACATTGAGTGGATGTGCAGTGTACAAGAGCTATAATTCTGTCTTCACTATTTGCACAGTTATTGCCCTTTGCTAGTTTTCTTTGTCTAAAGAATGACTTGAAAACAGTTTTTTGGAATTCAGTGCAACTTCATACAATTGTCAAGCGCAATGAGAGGAAATGCAATGTACAAGAACCACAACTATCTTTAATTGCCCACAACCATAACTCTTTTTCAATTTTTTTACGAAGTATTCTGTAACTAAACTGATAACTTCCTCTGTTCTGTAGTGTTGTTTTGGGGGTATTAATCACATTTAGTGATAGCTTTAGTTCTGTTTGTGGCAGTTGCTTTTGCCTTGAGACAGTGAAAAACCATGATTATGCCAACATCCATGCAGTTTGATCATTGTTGAACAACTATGAAGTCTGATCATAGTTGCACATTCATGCTGTCTGATCATGGTTAAAAATCCATGCTACCTGATCATGGCTGCACATCTAAGCAGTCTGAACATGTATGTACATCTATGCAGTGTAATCATGGTTTCACATCCATGCAGTGTGATATGGTTGCACATTCATGCAGCACAACCATACAGTCTGATCCTACAGGCACATCCATGGAGGCTTATCATGGTTGCACATCAGTCTAGTTTGATCATGGTTGCACATCAGTCCAGTCTGATCATGGTTGCACATCAGTCCAGTCTGATCATGGTTGCACATCAGTCCAGTCTGATCATGGTTGCACATCAGTCCAGTCTGATCATGATTTCATATCCATACACACTAATTATGGTTGCACATTAATCCAGTCTGATAATGGTTGCACATCAGTCCAGTCTGATCATGGTTGCACATCAGTCCATACTGATCATGGTTGCACATTAGTCCAGTTTGACCATGGATAGACATCAGTACAGTCTGATCATGGTTGCACATCAGTCCAATCTGATCATGGTTGCACATCAGTCCAGACTAATCATGGTTAAACACCAGTCAAGTCTGATCATTGTAACCCATCAGTGCAGGCTAAACATGCTTGCACATTTATGCATTCTGATAATGATTGCACATTCATTAGGTCTGAATATGATTGATGCATGCACATCAGTCCAGATTTGTCATGTTTGCACATCCATGCAGGCTTATCATGTTGTACATCCATGAAGTCTTATCATGATTGCTTATCAGTCCAGGCTTATCATGCATGTACATCATTGCAGGCTTATCATGTTGCATATCCATGATGTCTGATCATGTATGCAAATCAGTGAAGTCTGATCAGATTGCTTATCAGTGCAGGTTTATCATGTTGCACATCTATGAAGTCTGATCATGATTGCTTATCAATGCAGGCTTATCGTGTTGCACATCCATGAAGTCTGATCATGATTGCTTATTAATGCAGGCTTATCATGTTGCACATCCATGAAGTCTGATCATGATTGCTTATTATTGCTTATCAATGCAGGCTTATCATGTTGCACATCCATGAAGTCTGATCATGATTGCTTATCAATGCAGGCTTATCATGTTGCACATCCATGAAGTCTGATCATGATTGCTTATTAATGCAGGCTTATCATGTTGCACATCCATGAAGTCTGATCATGATTGCTTATCAGTGCAGGCTTATCATGTTGCACATCCATGAAGTCTGATCATGATTGCTTATTTATGCAGGCTTATCATGTTGCACATCCATGAAGTCTGATCATGATTGCTTATCAGTGCAGGCTTATCATTGTTGCACATCCTTGATGTTTGATCATGATTGCTTATTAATGCAGGCTTATCATGTTGCACATCTATGAAGTCTGATCATGATTGCTTATTAATGCAGGCTTATCATGTTGCACATCCATGAAGTCTGATCATGATTGCTTATTAATGCAGGCTTATCATGTTGCACATCCATGAAGTCTGATCATGATTGCTTATTAATGCAGGTTTATCATGTTGCACATCCATGAAGTCTGATCATGATTGCTTATCAGTGCAGGCTTATCATTGTTGCACATCCATGAAGTCTGATCATGATTGCTTATTAATGCAGGCTTATCATGTTGCACATCCATGAAGTCTGATCATGATTTTTTATTAATGCAGGCTTATCATGTTGCACATCCATGAAGTCTGATCATGATTTTTTATTAATGCAGGCTTATCATGTTGCACATCCATGAAGTCTGATCACGATTGCTTATTAATGCAGGCTTATCATGTTGCACATCCATGAAGTCTGATCACGATTGCTTATTAATGCAGGCTTATCATGTTGCACATCCATGAAGTCTGATCATGATTGCTTATTAATGCAGGCTTATCATGTTGCACATCCATGCAGTCTGATCATGATTGCTTATTAATGCAGGCTTATCATGTTGCACATCCATGAAGTCTGATCATGATTGCTTATTAATGCAGGCTTATCATGTTGCACATCCATGAAGTCTGATCACGATTGCTTATTAATGCAGGCTTATCATGTTGCACATCCATGAAGTCTGATCATGATTGCTTATTAATGCAGGCTTATCATGTTGCACATCCATGAAGTCTGATCATGATTGCTTATCAGTGCAGGCTTATCATTGTTGCACATCCTTGATGTTTGATCATGATATTTTTTTATTCATTTGATTACTGGACATGTTTAGCTGGATAAGGCTTAGACAAACTGCTTATATCTTGTATTACAGATTCCCTCAGGGAGGTTGAGGGGCAAGTTCACAGGACATTTTGGTATTGTGTATGACCTAAGCTGGTCTAAAATAGACTCACACATAATATCAGCATCTTCTGATGGAACTGCAAGGTAAGTATATTGATAAGAATAATGTTTGTTAAGTTAAACTTTTTCACTTTTTCAACATATATTTTGTAAGGTACTTTTGAATTTTCCCAGCAGCAAATGATTATTATTAAATTATTGTTGCAGTGAGTTTTTTATGCCTGGCAGCAAAAGATATAATAATTCAAGGGGTAGAGGGAAAAAAGTTCTCAGCACTATAAAATAAGGAAGCAGATTGTTACAGTGTGTTTTTATGCCCAGTTACAAATGATATAGCAATTGGGGCAGTGCCATTGTGTTTCTGTGCCCAGCAAGAAATGATATAATAATTGTTACAGTGTGTTTTCTTTGCCTAGTTGCAAATGAAATAGCAATTTGGGTAGTGCTATTGTGTTTCTGTGCCCATCAGCAAATGATATAATAATTATGGAGACGTATTGTTTTTTGCCTTCACCATCCGTCTGTCTGTCTGTCCATCCGTCCATCTGCATTAAGCTTGTCCGGCTTTCACAGGTCAAACTGCTTGAGAGATTTTGAAGAAACTTCACAGGAATGTCTTTTTACATAATTTCTGACTTTCTGTCTTTAAGTCTCTTTCAGTACTACTTATGTGGGGTTTATTTACTAACTTCTAATCAAGAAACCTTGTAGTTTTATGGCAGGAACAATTTCTGACATTACTCATTGTAAATTTTAGTAGCCTGTCTACAGCAATGAAAAAAGAATAAACCAAGGACATTTCCAAAGGTTTAGAAGTGGCTCCATGAATGAGACTTAAAGTTTTCTAAGAAGAGTTGGAATCTAAGCTTTAAGTTTTGATGTGTACATTTGAAATCTATACTGGTTGAAGTGTTGTGTATACTTAGATACATGTACAAGTGTACATAACCATTGAAATATTTCATTTTAATTCAAAAGCTTACTAAATTGTTTTAATATCCACAGAGTTTGGGATCTTGAAGCATTTGGAGAACAGCAACAAAAGTTATTACCTCACCCTGCCTTTGTGTACTGCTCACAGTTTCACCCTCGTGTTGATACCATAGTGGTTACTGGTGGATATGACCAAGTGTTACGTATCTGGGACATTGGGGATGATGATGAAAAAGTGAATGTATGTATATCTTAACTAATTTATGGGGAAAGAAATAGAAAAACTAATGTTTGGATTAATTGTTTTCAGATCTGAAATTTATTGATGATTTTACATGAAATAATCCTTCTTTGTGTACATCTCAGCAGTTTGATTAACTTTCCTCTGAAATTAGACAATCTTCTAGCGTAAAATCAATACATCAGACAAATAAAACATGAAATGTTAATACAAATGTACTTCTTACTGAGAAACATTAGATTCTGGTGTAAAAATAATGTGATGGAAATAAGATTGTGCAAGGTGTTATAACATTTTACAGTTGCGTCAAGAGTTAGAAGATCATGTGGGACTTGTGAACTCTATATGTTTCTCAGAAGATGGTCAGAAAATGTATTCAGCTGATAGTGTTGGTGTGATCATCATATGGAACTCATTCTTCACTGAGATGCCTTCCAAGAGGGGTATGTTGGCACTGCTACATCAAACATATGCTTCCTAACATAAATGGATTATTTGATTTGGTCTTCACTTTCTCCTTCCTTAGGCTGTACCTACGATACAAACAGAATTGATTGTGTTAGAGTATTACACTTGCAAAAAAGAGAGCATGAAACCTGTTATGCCAGAATGAAATCAGTGCCTTACAAACATGAGATATTGTTTTGTTCTTTTACATGTAAATAAATATATAGTTTTAATACATGTTATTTCTGATCATGTTATATCAGTTTTGATCAATGCATGTAAGAAATATACACCTTGTGTCTGTGTTTTCAGGAGTAGCTAGAGACTGGACAGTGTTTGCCAAAATAGAAGATCCAGAAATGAAGGTAGCATGGCATCATTTAAATTCAAATTCTTAAAATACCTAATATTAAACTGCCATCTGTAGTATTAAAGAAAAAGAAGTAGCTATTGGAATGAAAATGGAAAGTAGTTACCCAGGTAACCACCACAATTCTTCCCATTACTGCTGGAGGGTAATGTAATTTTACAATCTGTACTACATGCTTTTCATCTGATAATATCTGAAGACAGCCCTTTTAGTTCTATTGTTTTGATAAACTGGATTTCCAGTATTGCTAATTATATCCCAGTTAGTCAGATTCCAGCTCAGAACATGTGTGCTAGCGGTGTCAGAGTTGGTCTGACTGACTGATAAATAGACCGAGAATATGGCTGTCTATCAGTATTCCTGAGATCCTTAAAGCATAGTGATTTTGAGGAAATGATTTTAGTTAGATTGCATAATTCTGCTGAATGGTTTATAAACTTTTTATATGTGTTTTTTCAGGGCACAGCAATTAACCATATAGCCCTGCACCCACGAGAACGTAGGCTGCTTGTACACTGTAGAGATAACATTATCAGGATGTTTGATCTGAGAATGTAAGTTCCAAACTTAAAACTGTCTCTTGATTTTAAAGCCACAGAAATAATTATTACTGCTCTTCTTCGAAGGATTATGATTGTGGTTATGGTTTTTGCTTTATGTCAACATTTGATGTTTTATGTTTGATGTCCTGCAGTGCTATACTTTTATTGTAAACCTTTATGTTTATTGAAATTATAATACATTCTTTCATGAAAATGTCTGTTTTCTAAAAACTAATATAATCAGATTTGTCTTTGTGAAGTAGAACTATCAAACTAAATATTCAAGGAGTAAATCTATGTTAGATAAGCTGAATACACTGTCTTCATGTGATTCTTAATCCCATTCCGCAAAGCTGGGACAAGTGATCACCATTATGAGATGATGTGCAGAGCGCAATAATTGGGTTGCTACCCAGAAGGTCAAGGTCACAGTTAAAGGTCAAATATCCACATTTCACGTCTGCTCTATAACTTACTAACTTGGCTTACGAAAAGGTTTTTAATTACTTTGCACAAATGATCACCACTATGACACGATGTGCATAACCCTACATCCAGGTTGCTACCCGCAAGGTCAAGGTTAAATGTTCTCCATAACTTTTTGACTTTATTGAAGATTTCAAATAACTTGGCACAAATAATTACTATCATGAGACTATGTGCTTATAATATGCATGGCACAACATCAAGGTCATGGTTGGTTAAAGGTCAAGAAGTACACATTCATGTCCGCTGCAGAAGGGGATTAAGCTGTCCTTCAGACTGCCTTGTTTAAATTAACTAAAGACTTAAAAATTATTCATAGAAAAATGTATTTCATTGTATTGCAGATTATCTAGCAAAAATGAATGTGTTCACAGCACATTACAGTACATTATTTTTGCTTTGTTTGAAATGAGTCAATTACATTTCAACTGAAGATGTTATGTACCCCTCTTCAACAAATTATGGGTATTTAACTGGTTGTGTCAGTTGTCGGTCAGTCAGTCTATGGTTTAAAAAAGGTTTCCAATAAGTAACTTGAGAATGTTGAGAAAGCCCTGGGACTCTACTTGGTAGGAAGGTAAGGCATGTTAAATAAAAGGCTCCTATCACTAGATCAAAGGTCAAGTTCTGGGGCCTGCACTCAATCAGTAACTCAAGAACAATTGAATGCAGGACTCTCAGAGTTTACAGGATAGTTTGGCTTGATAAGAATATGAACCCCTTTTGATTCTTAGGCTTTTGGGTCAAAACTCAAACTCATAGGGACCTGCACTTAAGTTCACTTTAAAGCGCAAGAAAAACTGAACACAGGACTTTCAAGCTTTTGAGTATGGTAAATAGATGATTCTGGGCTCACTTGGTCAAAGGTCAAGCCAATAAGGGCCCTTGTTGAAGTCAAAGAGATGAGGGGGGCACAGTTATGTCTCCCACCCCAAAGAAGTAGGGAGAAATATTGATTTTGTACATGTCTGTCTGTCTGCCCTTCCATCTGTCTTTTACAGAATTTGTTGGCACAACGCCTATTTGCATGATTATACACCAGCCAAACTTTGTTTGCAGGGGGTATTTAGGAGTCATCTTACAGTTGGTTGGCCGGTTTGTCAGTCTGTTGCAGAAATCTTGTGATGCAAACTACTTAAACATTTCCAGGACTATCAGTTTGAAACTTGGTGTGCATGTTCACAAATGGTGACGCATTTTTCATGCATGCCATTGCGTGCTCTCTGATTTTATGGCTGTCATAGCAAAATCTTGTGATGCAAACTACTTCCACATTTCTTGCACTCTCGATTTGAAACTTATTGTGCAAGATCACCAGTAAGTGTAGATGTGCATGACATGTTTTTCATGCATGCTGATGCCCAGTCTGTGGTTTTATTGCCTGAGCCATCATACCAAAATCTTGTGATGCAAACAGTTCCACATTTCAAGGACCGTCGTTTTGAAACCTGGTGTGCAACATCACCATTAGTGTAAATGTGCATGATAGATTTTCTATATTTCTCCTTTTCCTCTGAGTGGGTGATATTACAGGGGTATTAATCACTTTCAATAATATCTGTAATTGGATTTTGATGAAATCTTATAGGAATGTTCAGTACCCAGTGTAGTTATGTATATTGTCACAATTTTTTTAAAATTCTTGTCAGATTTTTGCAGGAGTTATGGGACTTTATAGATCTTGATTTTTATCTTTGTCAGCGCAACTCCTCCTACTTTCATCATTTTATGTTGACTGTTTTTTCAGGAGTTCTGGGAGTTTATTGACTTTCTGGTGGTACTATATCTTGTTTTTCAGTCTTTGATTTTTGTCATGTAATGAAGTAAAGATGTTAGAAAACTTGAATTGTAACTGTATATTGATGAAATCTTAACCAAGTTCATTCCTGTTTCAGACAAAGGGTTATGCAGAAGTATATTGGTGCATTAAATTTCCGAGAGCGTATCCGTAGTGCTATAACACCGTGTGGTTCCTTTGTATTCGCTGGTAGTGAAGATAACTTTGCTTATGTTTGGAACACAGACACTGGTATGGAGTCAGCATTACTCTCACTTTGAAATTAACATTAACCCAGAGTTACACTACATGCTTTCAGTAAAGTTAGAATTATAGAATAAACTCCTGATATTAAGCTACAGAAAATGAGGAAAATGGTACTGTTGGGTTGTTTAATTGCACCTCCTAGCTTACTGATTAATAAGTCTGGTTTTCTTCAGCATTAAAGAAGAACACAGGTGCCTGCATCCAGTATGTGAATATAATAGAAGTAACTGTTTATTTTTTGTTTACACTGGAAATGTCAAAACATTTTTATCTGAGTCATTGAGAATTTTGAGAAGTCTGTTTTTCAATGGCAGAGTTATCTCTTAATAAGTGTTTTATACATGTTATAGGTAACAATTACTCTTATAATCTAAATGGCTCGTTCATTGTTGACCAAAAAATCTTCATGATGATTAATCTTAGGAGTCTGCAACAACAATTGATCAACAAACTGATAAGTCAGCCAGCAATAGAAAATAACCTAACAGTCTGCTGTATTAGAGAAGCCAGCTGTAACCAGACAAATCTGTGATACAATATGCTCACAGTTATCTAGTGTTGATTTTTCCTGTATAGAAATTTACATGCTTACTAGTATCAAATTTTCTCAGGAGTGATAAGGAATCATTATTACAAAAAAATTATTGAAATTGTTTATATTATTGCAAACATGTATTAACAAAAGTAAATACGTACAAGTGTATCGATATAGTGTTAGTGCATATATTTAGAAATGGGTTTGTAGGTTTTCAGGGCTGCAATATTATATTACAAGTCGATTGTATACACCAATCGTTTACTGTTTTGTTACAGGTGACCAAGTACTGATGTACTCAGAGCTGAATTATCAGAACCCAGTCACAGATATACACTATCATCCAAGAGATCACATGGTGGCATTCTGTTCCCTTGGAGAAAATCATCCTGTGCTTATATATAGCTATGATCCTGCAAGTGAGTGCATACGTTACATCATATTTCTAATATAAGTCATGTATTTTTCTGTTCATAGTCTGCATTCCCACTCCAATCCTTAGCTTCCTGTTAGATAACAGTATCCAGAGGACCTTCAGTAGTATTGCACATGTATTTATCATTAAACAATTACTTACAGTCAGATACCCTTCAGATGTTCTTGTGAACAGGTTAACTTTCAGATATTCCTTGGCCTTGGTTTATATATTGATACTTACATTGTGTAAGTAAGTTACATAGAGATGATTAGCAAAGAAAGGCTAGTACTTGCATTATTTAGATTTTGGTGACATGATACATATTTGAAAATATTTGAGGTCACTATAAATACATGTTCATTGATACCTTTATATGTGTTTTTTTTCCATGTTTACAGTTGCACAGTTTGAGGCTGGTTTATCACCAAGACAGATTTCTCCTATACCTGCTGATGAGGAGGATAAACTGGGGTAACTTTGTTTTCAGAGCTTTATTTGATGACACTTATGTTAGCAGTTAATATGTTTGTCTTCACATCCTAGCTGCTACAGTATTTAACAAGTTCAGTGTAAAAAATACATAGAAATATCTTCAAAAGTGTAATGTTATTAAGTTAATAATATTAACCTTAAATCAAGAGTTCTGTATTGTCTGGTAAGTGTAGAAGCAGATTTTCAGGGCCCCATCCTGACTGCATGTTGAGCAAGAATTGAATATAAAACATGGTATTTTTACTGGTAACATTGAACTAAAAGCTCATTTCTATATTCTGTTTCACTGTTTCTATAACTGTTGTTATTGATTTCTACATTGTTACTTGAATTAGGTCTGGAACACTAGCAGATGAACTGGCTACTAAAGGTGTTCTCACCAAAGAAGAGTTCCAAATACACACTACACAAAGATATGACAAAGTCATGAAGACATTAAACAAAGTGACAGTGAGTTTATTTTAGTTATATTTCATACGAAGCTGAGGTTTGCAATATGCTAAAAATTGATGATATTCTCCCCATTTTAGTTCATCTTATAAATAAAACTGAATGAATGTACATGTGATTTTTTCTTTCAAGCAGAATAGTACAGCAGTCATATTACTCATATGACATAGATATTTCAAATTATGTACTATACAGAGATGTGTTTGACCAACCACTGAATAATTAACGCTGTGATTTATCATCAGTTGTATAAAGCAATAAATAAGAGGATGGTAACATGTTCTTTATTACAAAAAAGATATAATAAACACGTCTTTGTGACACTCGGGTTCACTGGTGTTGACATTGTTACAAATGCTCTGTAGTGGATCAAAATTAAAATGTCAAATGTACTGATGTACCAGTACTTTTTATGTTAAATTTTGAAACTTGAAAAATATACACAGACAGACAATTTTACTCAAGTCATTTGAGCTGAAAAGCTCATGAAGACATACATAAGCATGATAAATTTAAAAAAGAGATGTATGCTTCTTTTACACATTGCCTTGTATGAAATTTTGTTTAAAACAGATTGATTCATTTGAATTGATTCTAATTTATATGGTTTGATAAATTTGAAATATGTAACATTTATTTCCATAAGAGACATAAGGATGAAGTATGTAATACTGTCTGTGCTACAAACCTATCTCTGTAGTGATCAGTGGTTTAATTCATTTAGGGGTCAAGGTCAAACAAATATAGGTCAGTGGGAAGGTCTTGTCCAGAGGGGTGTTGTATCCATGTATGAAGTAAATCCACTTACTAATATGGAAGTTATTGCCAATGTTAAAGTTTTTGGACAGTTGGATTTTCAAGGTGAAGGTCATTCAGGGGCCAAGGTCAAATAAGTATAGGTCATTAGGAAGGTCTTGTCCAAAGGGGTGTTCTGTCCATGTATGAAGTAAATCCGCTTACTAATAAGGAAGTTATGGTCAATGTTAAAGTTTTCAGACAGACTGACGAATGGATGGACAGTTAAAAAACTATATACTTCCCTTCAGGGGCATAAAAAACAGGCTTGAAAAATTGTCAGTTTTCAGTATCTAATAGTGAGTGATAAAAATACATTACAATTTAGCATATTTTCCAGATGGAGTTCTGTTCTCAAAACCTAACTTTCAAGTTTTGTGACATTAAATCCAAGACAAATATGAATATTTAAAAGTCATTTTACAGATAGACAAACTTAAGCCAATCTAAAAGAAATAGATAGATGCAATGAACAAAACTAGTATAATGCAGGGTGTCATCCAGTATGTTTTGTAAGTTAAGCCTGTTTTATGTGTTTAAACCATCTTGTGCTTACTTGCTTTCTATATATTTGCATGACTGCAGTTGGTTATCATTCATCATAGGTTTTATGATTTTCATTGTTCTACATTTATGTTCAGGCACAGATGACTGCTACACCAATGCTTGATCTGCCTGGCACGGCAGCTATGTCCCCACGCAGCACAATGATGACCATGGGCTCCGTGGGATATGATATGTATGGTACAACACCTAGGTCTATGGTATGATTGCCATTTAATGCTTCAGTGGCTTTATCAAAACACTCTTTTCAGAGTTCAGAAGAAATTAGGGCAAAATTAATAATTATGATGCAACAGAAAGTAATAAGAATGTCAGCTAGTTTGTCTTATGATGCCAATATAACCCAGCAAACATCACTATTGAAGTCTTACTCCAAACAAACTTTGATATTTCATATATGAATTTGTACAGAAATAAGATGTCAAGTTTGTAGCCCAGATGTTTGTTTTCAAATCTTGCCATCAATTTGACTGTTACTAGAAAAAAAGTCCTTCTTTTTGGCTAAATTTCTTGAATCTTTTAGACATTTTTTTATCATTTATATACAGACTGGAAGTCCAACAATGTTTAGTCCACATGCACCAAGGACAATGACCTCTGTAATGCAGCATCAACAGTTCGCCTCACAGAATCTTTACATGAAGGGAGTTGACAGCTGGAGACCTACATTCAGTGAAGGTAGCTTGTTTGAAATGTATATATATACAAAGTATGTTAGGTATCTGTTGTAATTTAAGTTAAATTATTTTCAGCCTCTCCATATTATTATTCATATTCTGAATGATTAATTTTTAAGTTTTGCAGCTAAGGGAGATAACTCCTCTTCCCAGCTGATTTGAGTGTATAACACCGATAAAATCAAGTCTGCAGCATGGGGCCGCAATCAGGGTAATGTGTATTATCTTGAAAAAAGACTGATACCTAGAAAGTTTTAGAATTTAGATAAAAATGTGTGTATATATTTTAACTATGATATATTCTGTGTAGTTGGCAGGCATGGCAGAAGTACAAGTCCAGTGTTTGGAAGATCAGCTCAGCTTAATATGACTGCTGTAAGTTTTACCTATTAAAGCATTCTTTTTTTTTCAAATCTGTGTTGCAGTTATGCAGTTGTCATTTGTGATTATTGTTCATCAAAATAATATTTATCCAAGTTAACATACAACACTAGGACTTCAACCTGTTACCTTTTTTTAAAACAATGGTACACATATATATGTTTCAGTTTGATTTATTTGGTCTTTTGTTACTGAGTCATTGTTGGAAAGCAAAACCTGATGTTTTCATGTGTATGCTTGAATCAGATAGTGACATGTATATTGTTTCAGTCCCAACAAGGAAGGCCCAGTTTAACTTCCAGGCAGCACCAGGGAAAGGGGGACAAAGACAAGAGAAGGTATGTGTG